>CM076583.1:1051426026-1051715660 GCA_034641835.2 Pinus albicaulis
CAGCCTAGAGTTGTTATAGACCAGTGCCTAGGACATCTTATGAGGTGTAGAGAGCAGAGGACTAAATACAGCGTTCAGCATTTTAACATGACAAAGCTCTCACACTACTTCTTTGGAGACAGAGAATAACACTAGAGTGGGACCAAAACTTCCGATAGTTTGAAGCATAAAGAGTAATACTGAACGAATGTAATGCTACACTCAAATACTACCGCATCAGACAATTTTAAGACAGTTCACCATAAACAGGGCCGGATTCATGATATATGGCAGAGAATGTATATATAAAGACGACTACAGAGATGTACAGCAAGAAAGAGATATCAACTGTCAAGAAGACAATATAAAGAAGAACTTCATAGCATATGATGGGCTTAAATAGCTAAGAATCCATTCATGCCGAGAACTCTCGTCAATAGCATTTCATAACAGCTAATATAGCAGAAATACGTGTGAGTTGAAAATGGAACAATGCATTACTCCTGAGCCATTTAAAGTACCAGGACGCTAATGATATAAGTATCAATGAGATAAATTTATATCAAAAACAAGGGACACTCGCATTCCAGGATATAACACTAGAGACATAAATGTAAATGAGTTGAACACAGCATTGCAATGAGCAAGAGAGAAACACACACTACCATAAAACCAAGTCCAGAATCCTTATTAAAATGAGGCTCCTTATCATTGAGACCCAACGGGATCTTCACGTTAGTATCTGAGTCTTCACAAAACATACACACAGGAAATCCATACACAATCAATTTCTTCTGAAGAATTGGAACCTTTCTTTCTTCTTTTCTCTGTCTTATATAGGATTCCTTTTGCCTTTCAGCGAGAAGATATTTTTGGGAAATATCTTCTTCGCGTGAACAAAAATTTTTAACAGTCATTATCAGAATAACAAAATTTCATGATGGGGGAAACAGCCCTCCCATCATGCGTAAACAGGCCCCGGGCCAATCTTAAAACAAAAACTTAGACCAATGTTTGATGTAAAAGTAAAAATGCAAGAGTGGGGGGAGAAACAACCCACTCGGAAATTTAAAAAACATAACTAAATGAAAGTAAAAAGGCCGTTTAGGCCATGTCATGAGTAAACTGAAATGTCATGAGTGCTGCTGAGTTGAGGCCGTTGCGGATACTGGAGGAGGCACGTTGGCAGAGGAGCTAGCATGCTGACTCAGGAACTGTGTCAACCTCTGCTGGCTATCGGGAGTTGGTTCTGGCATTGCTGAGAGTTTCTCCACTCTGATAAATGCTTCACCAAGGGTGTGAATGCTTGTCTTAGTTGGGAGCCGATATCTGATCATGTGAAGGAGACTAAACTCCTTATTGAGGACTGTGACGATGGTAGTGGCCTTGAGCAGAGTTGATTTCCCCATTTGAAGGTCGGACCGATCCCTTTCCGTTTCTAGAAGTGCTGTGTATTGATCGGGGAGCATGAGCACGGCCGGGGCGTTTGGTTCCCAACAAGAAGGGAGGCCAGCTGTGATGATCTCATCCCACACCTTGTCGAACTGTTCCACACTGTCAGCCACCTGTTGGAGAACCCTTGAAGCTGCTACTCGAGCTTCCTCTTTATCAATGATTTTCTGACACTCGTTGATTTCCATAAATCGACTGGGAATGCCATGTTTTCCCACGTCGTTCGCCCTTAGCGCATAAAGAAAAGAGATGTAGCTGCTGGCGTGTTGAGCTCTATTAGACAGATTACCCCCTGCCTCCTGTAACCTTCTATTGAGATAAGGCAGGGTGGACTTGAGTTCCCCTACCATTGTCAAAAATTCCCACTGCTCGGTTACAGCCGTGATTATGTTTGACCAGATCAGGCTTCTGGCCTCGAGCAAGGTAAGATTTCCCTTCGCTCGACTCTTCAACTCAGCAATGGTTTGATGTTGATCAGCCGTGACCCTTTTTCCTTCCTCAACTTCTTTTTGTAGTCCTTCAATTGTTATGGATTTTTCAGCCAGGGCGCCCTCCAACTCTGCCACCTTTTGCCTGGCAGTGGATGTTTGCTTCTCCAACACTTCTATCTCAGCCATAGCTGTGGATAGTTGTGCTATTGCTGAACCAGTTCCGCTTGATGTTTCGGCTGCATGGCAACTGTGTGTATCCCACCGGGTCTGTAGCTCAGTGGCTCTGCTCTCAAGCTCTTCAATCCTTTTAGCCATCTTTTCCTTCTCCTCTCTTTCTCTGAAAAGTCTAGCAGACAGCTCATTTTTCTCTGCCTCCACTTGCACCAGTTCATCAGTCTGTACCGGATGTGAAGCCGGTATGCGAGCCCGTTTCTTAGCCGCTGTAATGTCCTTCTGTAACTTGGCTATCAGTGCTGCTTGCATTCCCTTCCCTCCTTCATCCGAGTTTCTGATCTGCTCATGAAGAACGCGCACCTGATGTGCGTTGGCACGACAAGCACTCTGTTCTGCTGCAAAGGAATCCCTCAGGTTTTCATGTTTCTGTTCTGTCTTCCTTAGTGCGAGGGTGCGCGGCTTGTCTTTCATCATGTCCTGGGAAGCGTAGGCAATTCGGTCATATCACAATAAGGCACATACGCATATCGATAGCCAATTCAAGCACCTTATATGGAACGTACGGGTCGGGTCCGGGATATCCGTAAGGAGAAACACAGGATGTCCAATAACCGATGCAGCGACATAAGCCACAGCGATCACATGCGAATGTTTTCCGGGCTCCCTACCCCTAGGAGGCCGGCGATGAGGGAAAGAACAGGTCGGACTTCTTCGGCAAACAGACTCAATGAAAATGGCTCCAATGGAGGCAAGGCAGTTGCCTGGTCGATGGTTATGGAGGCTATGAAGGCACGGCGGGCTTCTCTTGACAGCTTATTGAACTGAGCGAGCAAGGTTTCATCTTTGAAGCTGAAGTATGTGTCATTGGAAGGGAAACGGAGGGCCTGTCTGATAACATCGGGGGAAAGGGAAAAGATTATGTTCCCCTGAGGGGAAACGAAAGCGTCCCGATGTACATCATAGGAGTCTCTGAGCCAAACGATAAAATCGACACAGGAATGGACCTGGGGGGTGATATGGTGATAGAAGCCAGACGCGACAACTCGGAAACGGTCGGCATTTTTGCAGTGGCGACCAAACAGCAGGGGCTTGACACTGCGTATGTCAAAAGGATATTTCGGGTCGCAGATACCCGACTGTAAGTCGCAAAGGGGTTCAAAACCGGGAGGGTTTCTGGACTCATGGAGTTGGGGGGTTTCAGGTTCGTTTTTCTTGGGCGTTCCTCTTCCCATGGCAGACATTCAACAATTTCGAAAAGAGAGAAAGGAAAAGAGGGAAAACGGAAAATGGAATACCTAAACAGAGGGTGACAATGCTCGGGAAAGCGACGCGGGGAACCGCGACAGTGATTTGGATATACCCGGCGTTCTTCCCCACTTGGTATTCACCGTAGAAAACTACCTGTGGCGTTTTACCAGAGAGAAATACGGGCGCTTGTTACTACTGGGGTAAATTGTTCGAGGTAAAAAGGTGGATAAGAAGGATGACAGAAGGAAAGTGTCGTAAGGACACTGACACTGAGACACGTGGCGCGTGGGGATTGGGTATATCAAGGTGTAGGTGAGCGCCTCGTGTCGGGTTAAAGCTGGTACGGGTCTTAGTACCAGCTGACCTAATGGACTTACCTTACCTTTTATCCACGTATGATTTCCTTCGCCGGACTAACACTCGTCTTTCTCAACTATGCGGGTCCATCTTTATTCTGCCACGGGATCACATCCCGCGGCCCATCCTTACCATCTCTTTCCTGCCGTGAGATCTTGCCATGCCACGTGTCGTGAGTCCGCGGGGGTATGGGTCTTGTCCTTTCCCCCGCGGCTCGACCCCCTCGGACTTTCTTAACACACTTTCGTACATAACCCGAGGCCCTTTTTAATATATCGGTTGAACTATAATGCCGCATCCCCTTTACTTTTGTGTTAGATGTTCATTTATTATTCCGCCTTTCACCGCTTAGTGCTGTTTGTCCATTGGTTTCAATATATGTGTGCTTCACCACCTTTTCTCTTTTCGGCCCGATTTAGTTTAATACTTGCCACTTGATATAAGACTTTAATATGAGGCCTGTTCATCCTATTGGTACTCCCGTGGCTAATGCTAAGGATTGAACAACAGAACCCATGACCTCCGCCAAACCATGGACAAGCCTTTACCATTTCACCCCACATCGTGCTCCTTACAATACAATGAATGATGGTTGGTTTTGTTATAATATATGTTGCACAATGGGGGGAGGGTGATGGGGTCTAGCCCTAGCCCTAGTCAACGCCGAAGTTGGCACCACGGGCGGGAGGCTAGCCCCACACCCAATGGTCATAAATCGTAACCGCAACTTTACGGGTGCCATGTGTCCACCGTCAAAGACCACCGGGAGATACCGGCTTGCTAACCGCCTCCATTGACCATGACATTATATGCCAACCTCCAGGACATGTGACCACAATTATTCCAAGTCCGCGGTTAAGTTAACTGCACAGGGTTTTGTGTTATATAATATTTTTTAGTAAACCATAATCAATATGGTTTGAAATCCGCTTTGTAAGCGTCATTGGGCATTCAAATGCTCCGATAATTTGGCTTGGTTTTTGGTGAAATTGACGCTCAGTTAGCTAGATTTTGGGCATATTTGTAGGATGACGCCAAATTTTGGGGAAAATGTGGAACGAATAGTGGAGGAACTAAGGGAGATCATAACTTGATGAGTTTTTGGCCAAATTCAATGCAGAAAGAGGCTACATAAGCATTTTTTGGCATTATGGAATTGATGGAACATGTTTTAGAGTTTTTTCAACATTGTAAACACATGTAATCACACTTTTGAGCATAATAGAAGAGGGCCAAGCCATTCAAACTTGGACCAAGGAGACGTATCCCAGGCAGGGTGCACTCCTTCATTATGTGTTGTTGTGTTATTGTTTATGGTGATGTTAATTTCTGTTAGATGTTGGTGTTCAATGTTTTGTTTATATTAATTTTCTCATGAAATTCACATAAAAAATGCATGAAAACTCAAGTTAAACTTACAATTAAGCTCATAATCCTCAAGAACTTTTTTTATATTCTGAATTGGATGTTAGCACAACAAAAGCAATATTCCCATTTAGATCATTCCGGTTCCAACGAGCTATTACACTGAGGTGTTCCATCAAATAATCTTCTCATAATGCCACCTCGAGCATAAATAATTAATTTAGGCTCCATAATAATGCTAATTTTTTAAATACAAATTTTGTGGATGATGAAATATGCCAAGTGAATGCCATCATATCTCGTAAGAACTCCTCAAAACTCACTCGAAACCCCTAATAACACGAACCTACTCTAATGGCTTGGTCATCCCCTATCCTGGAAATCCACCTTGGTTATACTATGGAGGAGAGTAAAAATGGGCACATTAGAAATCCTCCCACTCGAAGATTGCTTGCCCCCAAGAAATCTACGCCTTTCCACTGTAAAGGCATCTGCAAACTGATACCAAGATCCCATATGAACCACTAGTCCACATCATACCTCCAAGTAATCCAAACACGATGGGATCCTTCAATACCTGGATCCCATGCCCATCTTTGAATGTACCTGTCATCAACCAATCCTCCTGGATCCCAATTCCAGCGTGGCTAATCATCGCCCAAGTCCCATGGCTCGGACTATGCAACTTCTCTATCAAGTGAATACCAACTCATCACCTCTCTCCAATCCAACCTCTGGAATAGGTTGAATTTAACCCTACTTCATTGATATTGGGCTACTGCTACTAAAATTATGATAAAGTGACGGTCCATAACTCAATGCCCACTAAAACATGCAATAATCCTCTCATATAAGGGCTCCTGTTGTACTGTGCCCCAAACTAATAATGATACTCCATCAATAGGATGCCAACTCATGATCTCCCACCAATCTAACTCGAGAAAATAATCGAATGCAAGGACACCTACTTATGGAACAAGTATACTATGTTGTCATCGGTCCATGCTACACTCATGCTGCTCTATCCAATTCATCAACGAGATCTGTCTGAGGATGCGAGCCCCTCTCTCCATAATAGGAAAAAGTGGGAAAGATGTACTGCAATCCCTGTCTTTGTACTCCTTTAGAGTGTTTCTCCCTAAAAGTACTGTAACTCTTCTAACTTCATGTGAATCTACTTGCACCTCATTAGTGGGTCAGCCCAAATATGGATGCACCACCATCTCGAACAACTCCTCCCTCCTTTGATCGGAAATGCCATGCTCCTACTATCTACTAGCCTCCCATAGAACTTCCCTATCAACCTACAACACCTCCTGAGGATAAGTGTCTGCAAATACTGTCACCCTAATAGATGTACGTACATTTGTTTTCTCCTCATCAATGGCTGACCCCACTGAGAGTTGCACATCCATCACAGGCTCAATATGAACCTCCAACCGACTCTCCCCAAAAGGTTCATCATGCATATCATCCCCATCATCTAACTCATGCTCCATTGTATGCTGCTCATGTTGAATAATCACTAGTGACTCATCATCCTGAATGTCTTCCATAGGGTCCACTGACTGCTCACTATATAAATATGGTATGTTGTCAACAACTCTGCATGACTCATGCTCCTCAGAGGTAACCTCGTATGAGCCCATGAAATCGTCCAAAGAGAAATATTCACTATGAGAATCAGAAAGAATATCCTCCTTCTCTACCTCTATCATCGCCTGAGTTTCACTCAAGAATGAGTGATTAGGTCCCCAAGGTACCTTGCAAATGAAGAAAAGTCCCCTCCTCCTCAACTCATTCTTACTGCATGATCGACCAAATCGGAGCAGCTCCTCCATGGTCAATAGTGTCCTGGACAACCCAATGTTTTTCTCAACCAACCTCTCGGTCAGTTCATAAGCAATAGTTGAAACCACATGTTCTCTCCTCCAAATGGTCAACAACCTGGACTGCAGCATCCTGCAAATGTCATCAATGTTACCCATGACTCTAACCATGATTTCTAATATCTTGATCCTCTTCTTAATGTCAAGACCCTAGATGTTATGTAGATATTGAAGATTCTCTTCTATTAGTTGGAAAGCTTTCCCCATAATGTCATCATTATAAGGAAGCATAGGTGAAGTTATTACGATAATCTCACTGAAACAAGAAGCTACTATAAGTCTGACTCCTTCACAAGGATGCTCCAAGAATATTGGATGAATCAAAGCAAGCATCATTGGTTTGAGTGTCCAATTTTAGACCCTCAAATCTAATTGGCTTACTTTAGAATGATGTGATTTTAGCTTCTCCAAATTAAGGAAATTTTTTGCGGTCATCTTTAGGTTCTTCAAATTAGATCCAAGTGCCAAGAGCTAATTCCCTACCTCCAACTCTTTTTGCAAATCCCTTATCTACTCTAGTTGTATGATGGCATGTATACCCTATGAAAAGGGTATGTTCTTTGGTTTTTATTTTTGATCCAAGGAAGCATTGCAGCTCCAAGCACCTTGTGCAAGTGATTTTTCAAACTGTAGCTGGTACCGAATTCTTTCTAAGTCATTAAATTTTTTTCTGAGATTTTCAAAAGTCTCCTCAAATCCCATGATTTTGCATCAAGGGTGACAATGTTGTATATAATTTGACTCAATCTCTACTCAACTTTACATAACATATTTATACTATGACTATACAATGCACATAGCAATGCATGGCTACTATAACCTACCAATATAGTTATTCAAGCAACTCATAGAAACTCACACTGCTCACAACAATACCTTGCCCCAATAGATAAATCTAGCCCCGAAAAATAAATTAGGCTATGGAAAATAAATTGGGTCCTAGAAAATAAACAAGGGCCTGGTAAATAAATTGGGCTCTAGTAAATAATTTATGCACAACAAGATGAATTCATCCTAGAAAAATAATTTCAACCCTGCAAGAGAAATTTAGTACAACAAGATAAAGTTGGCACAAAAAAATAATTTCAACCCAACAATATAATCCAACTAATTAATTCACACTGCCCATAAATTATGTTGTTGCTGCTGAAGATGAATTGGTGTTTGTGCCCTCAATAATACTCCAAAAATTCTAAAAAATTAACTTGGAGCTCCTCACACAAAATCCATAAAACCCAAAAATATTTTGTGTTAATTCCAACTGATCCAAAATTATTAGATAGTGTGAAAATCCTAGCTAAACCAACAATTTTCTCTGCTATAAGAATGGTGATTTCAAACCTGAATATCGCCCAGAAAATTCTGAAATTTTAACCACAAACTCCTTTCACAAAATGCAGAAAAAACAAAGAAAAATCTTGGGTAGATTCTAGAAGATACAGAAATCCCCAATCTAGTGCAAGTTTCGTACTCTGCCCAACTATGGAAACTAATCCAAATAATATAAATTTGTACCACAGTGCTCCTAGACTTAAGTCCAATAAATTCACTACAAATCACCGACTCAAATGAGATAAATCTCCTGCAAAACCTCTGAAAAATAAACTGAGTTATGACATATAAACTTGGCCCAACAAATAAACTCAACCTGAATAGCTAAATCTGGTTCTAGAAAATAAAATAGGCTTGGGAAAATAAATTGGCCTCGAACAAATAAACTCAACCCAACAAATAACTTCAGCTCATCAAGAGAAATTCAACACAATAGACTAATTTTGGCCTCACCAGATAAATTTGGCCCAGAAAAATAATCTTGTTCCAGATAAATTCGACCCAACAAAATAATTTTGGCCTAGCAAGATGAATTCAACCCAACAAAATAATTTTGGCCTGACAAAATAATTCTGGATCTGCAATAAATTTGGTCTAGCATTTTTTTTTTTTTTTGACACGAATAAAAAGATTATTCTTTGGATAACAGATTAAAAATTTTAATCCACAAACTTGGCTCCCTTATTCTTCAAGAAACAATACGGCACCTTTGATATTAACCCACAGTTGGCCAAAATCATGCTCTAGTTTTTCTGACAAAAATATATTTTCTGCAACAAACGATGTCTTTGACAAATAGTATTTGACACCTTCACATTAGATCCTCAACACTTTGTGAAATAGATTTTGTAGAATAGCTAACGCACATGATGGTAGAAAAATTTGATCTTGCTTTCTCCATAAATAATCTCTTTTGGCACCTCCAAAATAAACCTTTGTAATTAAAACCCTCCAACAATAATCACTACAATTGGAAACTGAAAAATCCGCAGGCAGAGCTAAGGCCAAGGCTATGATACCATTGTAATGTCCCAAATGCCAAAAAAATGGAATGATCTTGAAATATTAACTCATAAATACTTTAAATAAATTCTTCATCCATAAACATAAGATTTCCATGTAAAATAGCTTCAGAAATTTAAGTTGTCAATGCCATAAATAATTTTCACAAATTAAACTACAAAATTTACGACAAAAATGGAAAATTGAATCTGCAACTCAATAATAGACAATATAAACATGTAGAAGATCTCAACCTTATTTTATTAATATAAAAAATGTTGGAACAACAAATTGGAAATGACTGAGGTAATGTCCCCAAATAGATCTACCATAATGTCGCAACTAGCCTCCAAAACAAACTGAAATCAATAAACTGCAACCTGTGAACGCTAAATGGATCCACCAAGGGAAGAGATGGGTGATCACCCACTCTCACTGAATCACTAGAGGGTTTCCGTCCCAGAGCTAGTGCTAAAGTAGAGAACCTCGTTCTCAAAACCTCACCACAAAGACAATACTCAAATCCAAGATATCTCCAAATGACCTCCTCCTCCCCTTTTATAGATTTGATGGATAGATCTCCAAGCATCTAGAAGCATCATATTTTATTATTTTATTATTATTCTAGAACATCCTCCATTGAATTTATCTTAGTGACTTTTTAATTTAATTCTATTTCACTTAAGTCACTTTAGGGCCTTTTCCTCCAATTAATTATTTTTCTTTTAATTAAATGACTAATTAAAGTCATTTTTAATTAAGTAAAATTTTAAATCACCCACCATAATCTCTCTGGCCATTAAAAGTCACTTATCAACATTCCATCCCGAAGATCTTCTCATTCTGGTTCCAACGAGCTATCGCACTAAGGTGTTCCATCAAATAATCTTCTCGGAATTCCACCTTGAGCATAATTAATTAATTTAAGCTCCATAATAATGCTAATTTTTGAAAGAAAATTGTGCGGATGATGAAATATGTCAAGCGAATTCCATCAGATCTTGTAAAAACTCCTCAAAACTGCCTTAGAACCCTTGATAACACGAACCTGCTCCAATGGCTTGGCCATCCCATGTATTGGATATCCACCCTCATTGTACTATGGAGGAAAATAAAAATGGGGACATCATAGATTGCCATTGAATTATTATCTTTTGAGATGCTCACCTAGAAAATTGTGATGTAGGTTCCATATAATGGACAACATGCTAAAGTGGTGAAAGGTCATTTTCTATGTCGCTTACTTCCACTTTTGTAGAAGTGGTGAAGGGGCATTTTCCATGTTGCTTTCTTCCACTTTTGTTTACTCGAGCATGAATAAAACAATATTTTTATTGTATTTTTCTCTAAAACAGGTTCACATCATCAATTCCTCTCCATTCCCTGCTTCCTTCATGTCATTCATTGATGAATTATCAATATAGAATATGGGAAAAGTTGTGGATTTGTGATGCAGTGGGCAAGCAATGAAACAATCGACAATATGCAAGGAACGTGTGGCATAAGGGGAAATGGTAGTGGTGGAATTTTCAAGTGGCACCATGTTTGAATACACGTAGCAAAAACAAGAAAATAAGACATATGGGAAATATTATAAATATATTTCAAACATTTAATGTTTGAGATTTAATGCTAACTTTCAAATTAGCATTACTTCATGTATATGGTTCATAAAATTTTGGATATGATTTACGAAAAGTTTTAGTTCCCTTCAACTTTGGTTAAGAGAAACTTTGGATATCTAATGTTCCCTTAGGACATGTTAAGTAGTGGATCAATTCCCGAGGAATTAGAAGTAGTGGAACTATTCCAGCTTGGCCATAAAGGCCTCATGCTCCTCCCTTCGGACTTTATCTTGAGATTCCAGCTGATCAGTTATAGATTGTACCATCTCCAGCAACATCGTGGAAATATCGGGACGCTTGGAAGGAGCACGATCCGCTAACCTCGCATGACCCTGTATATTTCTTTGTCCCCGAGAGGCCATGGCACAACCATGACCCGATCCTGTGCATCCTCCTACAACACCACGACCACTCTGAATTAGCATGCTACTGCCTTTGCACGTTATGTAACCAGCCAAGGACCTTCGCCCCCCACGAGCTTTGCGACCCCTGCACCCAACACCATGCACTGAACCGACGACCTGTTAGTTGTTGCCGCCACTCTCATTCACTATGCCACCCTGAACGACTTCTAAAGCAGATAATCCATCCCCGAGACACAATGCTTCTTCCTTTTCTTGAACCAGGGCACGTGAGGAGCACATACTTGGCTTCATGTTGAAGTCCAAGAAGAAGCCTATAACCCAAAGGCAATTCCCTATCCGAACCAAATACCACCGAAATAAACCAAGAAACACATAGTTAGAAACTATGCAGCCAAACGAATGATCACCCTCCACCATAGACCTAGCAATCCACACAGCAGCCAATGAAGGAAAGGGATTTCGACATTTCAAATCACCCCACACACAGCAGCCAATGAAGGAAAGGGATTTCGACATTTCAAATCACCCCACGAGAAATTCACTGCTAGACAAATACCGAACCATACGAGAATAAGCAGATGAACCCGCTACGGGAAAGGTCAGGGAGTGACCTACAAATTGCACACAAAATAAATTAGAAAAGAGGGCTCCCAAAATCCAGACCGACGCCAAACCCACAAGGCTATGCCAAAAGGAGGTCTTTTAATGAAAACCCCAGAAGGGAAGAACCAAATGATTCATGTGCTTGGAAACCAACACCACCCTAACACTAAATCCGCCACCCAAATGAAATTAGCACCACCATAAGTCTAGGTGCCGATTAAACAATACACTAAATATAGACGACCCAAGAACCAGCAACCATAAAGCCAAGGTGAGAAACCATATGAATTCAGAGGAACGAGACCCAAAACTAGCCAAGACCCCAAGCGACACACCCTTCGACTTAGGAAGGAGAGGAAAAGTTTCACCAATTGCAATAAGGAAAGAACGATTACCGAATTGAGCCCGCAGGGGGTGTGATAGATAGACGACCACCACTCTAGCCTAACTACATGGAGATATAAGAGCACAGAGGAATTGACATCCCTCAGAGAACCAAAAAATGACCAAAATATTTTGTACACCATGCAATTTAACCAAATAAGCGTCAATGCCACTGAACCTCGAAACCATACAAATCCATTACACACAGATGAAGAAAGATGTTTCACACAGACAAACTCAAAGCCATTAACTACCACGAAATCGATAAGTTGTTGACCCACCCTCCCCATTTAAACCAAGAAGCAACTTCGATACTTCATGTGATTAGTATTATCCGTAATCTAACACCCCATCAAAGAAAACATAATGGATTATTAATAATTAATATCTAATAAGTTGAATCCCATTTTTCATGATACAATTCAATCCCATTTTTCATGATACAATTCAGTACAAAATTTGTATATTTTAATAAAGCATTACATTTAGTAATTTTATAAATATTTAAACAAACAAATAATATTAATCAAAATAAAATATAACTAATCATTAGAAGTCCCTTGACTTTAACAAGTTTGAAGATCTTAGCTAGTATTTGCACGTGCCTTATTATTTGGTCAAATTAGTCGCATGTAAATTTAAAAGGCCCAATTAGTTGTACAATCAAATCTATTGTACAAAGTTTCGCAGATCTTAGCTAGTCTTTGCACGTGCTTTATTATTTGGTCAAAGTAGTCGCATGTAAATTTAGAAGGCCCAATTATGTCACGTTGTACAATCAAATCAACAACATGTGAATTTAAAACGGCCACACGTAATTCCACTCTCGATAGGCAATGCTTATTTTTCAGTCCATCGGCCCATTAATGCGCCGAGGGATGAAATCCCCACCGTCAAATTAAAGCAGTGCATCATCCTACGGTGGGGATTTCATCCCTCGGCGCATTAATGGGCCGATAGACTGAAAAATAAGCTTTGCCCTCTCAATAGACCTCATTCATTTTCTCCTCTTACCAACCAAAATGTGACCATTCATTATTTTCGTAGAATATAATCAACATTTAACTTTTATTTGTTTATTTAATATTTTTTATCAACATAAAAGAAAATTCTAAGAAAAAACACTCAAACTCTCATTTATAGATAGAGGTTCAATGTTTCTCACTCTCTCATTTTTTAAAATTCAATTATTTTTAAGGGGTTTAGTTTAATGTAATTAAAGATAATTTACTTTACTATCTATATATATATAACTATAATAGGAAGATGTAGAAAATGGAATAAACACTTTACATGTGTAAGAATTATGATAAATAACAATTTCTTTTCTAATTAAAAGAAGAATAAAAGTTCTTTTATTAGTGATGAACTTTACACATGGTTAAGATTGAAAGATTACATGTTTTTTTTTTTTTAAAAGAAGAATAGAAAAATATCATATAAAAATTAACTAAATGTATTAACTATATTAAATTTGTAATGATGTGCATAAATCTTTTTTTTTTATTTTTTTAAAGGAATTTAGCAGTTCATTCACTTGACACATAACTATTAGTGAATTTCTGGTGGCCTAGGACTTGCCTTCCTCTTTATAAATGAGGTTAGAATCAAGAGAATTTAAATTTTAGATCTCTCAGTTTTCTCAAGACTCACATTACTTTGATCACCAATTGAGTTGACCCCCTCAAACATGTGTATAAATATTTTAATTTCAATTACAATCAAGATAAAAAAAACTATGAAAATAATATGAATCTAATGATTATTATTAAAAACATTCATATAAGTAGATGATGAGGTAGTGAGAAATAAAGCTAGAAGTCTCTAATTAAAATGTGTTACCTTGTAAATAAAGTTAGAATTCCTAATTAAAATGTGTTACTTTACATTTTGTTAATAAATTTACTAACTCTCTTTATAATGCAACCATAATCCTCGCATATAAAAAAATAGAGCACCATCACCCTTTTCCATATGAATATTCCTCTTTTATAACCTTAACATATTTTTTTGATAAAAAACATATATACATGAATATTTCATTGTAATCCATTACAAAGATGCAAGGAATCCCTAAATTCAAAATATCTTTGAAGAATTCAAAGAAATTCAATACCTTTGGCTAGTTAAGTATGTTTTGTTAGGATTTTTTTAGACATACCACTAAATCTTGAATTTAATTCTAGATAGTGATTTTCTGACCCTAAAAGGTTAATTGAATATTACTCTGATGTTAAGGGACTAAGATATTTTGGTATTATTTTTAAACTCAGATTTAAAATAGAGATTTTGTTTTTCATAATGATTATGTCGTCTTTAAGAGCTATAAATAGATGGTCTCTTGATTTCAACATTAAAGAAGAGACCCTTGTCATTATTCTTATGTGATTTGGATTCCCACGTCTATTTCTTAAACTCTAGGATAGAAACATGGTAGAACAAATTAAAACTAAATGGAAAAACTATCTTAATTAATTTGAGCCAAATTTAGTCATAAACCACTCCTCACACAAAAGAAGTCCTTATAAATTTGAGGTAAACATAAAAGTCGTCCTCCCCATATAAACAATTGAATCCACATGAGAAACTTCTATTCGAGTTGCCATCACAATGGACACTTCATTTATTTTATTTTTTTTAATCAATAATCAATAAACTAGAAACATCCTTCAAAGAGTAGTTTCCAAATATTTTGGGAAACGGAAATATAAAAGGTTGATGTTAGGAAAGAAAAAACTTTTGAAAAATAATTTTGACGTTTTGTCCAATCGATTCTTAAAAAAAATCCCACACCAACAAAAAAATATTAAACTTAAATTCAATTCTCAATCACAAAGGTAGGTAAAAAATAAAGGTTATGTAAAAATATTCAAAAACAAAAAAGAAAAATTAAAAATATAATGGTTATATGGAAATATTCAAAAACTAATAGTAAAAACAAAATACCATAATGTTATTTTTTTTAAGTTTATAAGGGGAATAATAGCCACGTAACATTGTCTTTGCCTCTATCACTAATTAATTGATTAAGAGAATGTTAGATGTGCATTTCATCGTTAGCGTAGGGTCGACATTTCATTTTGCATTTTCAATATGTCGTTATTTCCCCCTTTTCTCATGCACAACGAAAACCATTTTCACATGTATATACATTATTAAATCCTTATTTCAAAGTGTTCTTTGCACTTGCAATATGTTGTTATTTCCACCTCCTCACAACTTCTTTCGCACAATTAAAATGAAACTATTTATTGCTAAAAGATAACAATGCATATCATCTTCACTTGTGCATACAATGAGCCATCATCTGTGTTTACCTTACAAAACAAGTTCATCAGCTAAGAAACTGGAAAATGTGAACAAAAAATAAAAAAAGAGGTGAATCGTTCATGTGAGATTTGCATTTTTTTTTTATTCTCTGCATTTGCTATATGTAATTATTACCATCTCCACAAACACACAACTATCTCCGCACAACAACTTCATCCACAAAACCACTATCACACTCAATAATGCCCTTTGATCAGTCATTGACATTCGAAACTCCACACACAATACCTTTGAGCAACTACATTCACACAACTACCTCCGTACTTCTGAAAAACACTACTAAATAATAATAAAAAAGAAAAATAATTTTACCACACAACACTTTTTGTTCATAGGGATTGAAAACATAGTTTTTTAGCACCCCTGTTTATGCAAACAACCTTGGTTCTCCCGCACATACTTCTTCCTCTACACGTTTACACGTCCGCACAACTAGTATTTTTGTCGTTTAAGCTCTCAAAATTTCATTGTATGCATTTCCATATTTAACCACCTGAATTCAAATCAATATCAAAATGCATTACAATTAAAAGACTCCTCTGCACCGTCTCCGCAACTAGTATTTTTGTTATTTAAGCTCTCAAACTTTCATTGTATGCACTTCCACATTTAACCACCTGAATTAAAATCAATATCAAAATGCATTACAATTAAAAGACTCCTCTGCAATTCTCTCATTCCACACAAATACCACACATGCATTTTATGCACATGAAGAACCGTCTCTGCATAGCTCCTTTTGTGCAACTACTTCGGTGGTCGCAGAAAATGTTCCTAGATAATAATTAAAAATTCCATTGCATCGAAGAAGCTTTCCAACTTTCATTTTGTGGTTGTCCCTGTCTGTACCACTATTTAATTGATTCTCTTTGCATGAATATTTCCAGAGAGTGAAAGCTATTTTCATACTCAATAACACCTGTCAGTCATTAAAGACTTGTATTGCTAATATTTTAGTACTAAAAATGAATACTTTATGGTTATATTATTGATAATATTTTAATTATAAATAACACATGTGTTTGTATTTTTGAATATGTGTCAAATTAGAAATATGTGTGGAAGTGTGGAAGAACTGTATTGTGCAGAGGAAGCTTTCAATGTGTGGATTACCTCACCTAGCACATAAGACTTTTATTTCTAATATTTTCGTATTAAGTAAATCATATTTTCTCAATAACATTGTCTATGGTTAGATGATTTCAAATAAGGCATATCTTCGGAAGTGCAACGAAAGTCCATTGTGAGGAGGAAGATTTAAATGTGCGATAAATAATGTGTATCTCCCCATCTGTACAACTAATTAAGCGGGGTCTGCATTTCATCCACATTTCGGTTTGAGCGAATGGCTAGACTACACTATAGAAAATATATATTTTAGTAAGCAGTTGACGTATACGAAATTATTGTTAATATTTTAATTGTGAATAATGCTTGTTTCCTTATTTTCGAATATTTTGAATATTTTCCTGTTTAGGTTCTTGTGCAGAAGTGTTATTTGTGTAGATCTCCACACTTTGCAGTAATTGAGAATATTATTTCTCATATTTTAGTTACAAATATATCTATTTAAGTGATTGCCTACATTTATGTGTCATACCATGCTTGTTCCACATTGGTTTCTCGGCACAACGAAGTTTGCAAAGCTTCCTCCAAACATGCTATATTTGGGCACATTTCCTGCACACATGCTCTGGGTTAGACTTCACTAGAGTGAGTATCTATTTTAGTAAAAGATTGACGTATACACAACTTTTGATAATATTTTAATTGTAAATTATGCTTATTCTCGCATTTTTGAATATTTTGAATATTTTTTTGTAATATTTTTGCTAATATTTTAGTTATAGATAATGCATATCAGTAGTCCATTTAGTAAAATTTGTGTAAAAAACCACGTCTTTCAAGTTTCCACTATACAGATAATGACATTGATTATGCACTAATGATTGATAATATTGTACTTGTAAATAATGCATATGTTTGTATTTCCAAATATGTTTCAAATTAGGCATGTGTGTGGAAATGCAGAGGAAGTCCATTTTGTGGAAGAAGTTTTCAATGTGCAAATCTCAACATAGTCCCTGCCTCTCCCAATATTTAATTGATTCTCTTTGTATAAAGCTTTTTTGCAGAGTGGAAGCTATCCTCAGACTCAATAGCAGTTTTCAGTCAGCCTACGCTCACATTAAATACTTTTTATTATGCATATATTATTGACAATATATTGATTATAAATAATACATGTGTTCATATTTTCGAATATGTTTCAAATTAGGCACATATGTAGAAGTGCGGATGAACTCTATTATGCCGAGGAAGCTTTCAATGTGTGGATAGGCTCACTTAGAACTAAAGGATTTTATTTATAATATTTTAGTATTAAATAATGCACATTTTCTCTATAACAATTTTTTTTTCTAAATAAGATTAATCTATTAACGAGGGAGTAAAATTACATCGTGACCGTAGTCAAAACAACTGCCCTGGAGGAAGGCAGAATTAGCTTGAAAAACACATAAGGAGACTGCCCATTGACAGGGAAACCAGTCTGAAGAAAATTGCCAAAACCCACGCAGGGGAGTAAGACGTGAGCGTCCTGAAAATGTAGAGTTTGCATGGATCCAAAAGAGTACAAAAATAAGCCAAAAGTCCGCATAGCAGTTTGCACAGTGACAAGCCCAATTGTATGGGCCATAGGGAAATGAAAAAGCATCACAATAAACAGACTAGTCATCTGGAGGTTCTTCCACAATACGACACCAACCTGAAGCAAGCAAATCCTTGGCGAGAGCTTCCTCAGAAACAGAGGGACCTGGATCAGCTAGAGCCATCACAACATCAGGAACGCCATGAGCAAGATCATCCGAAGCCTGCATCGTCGTGCCGACTGCCCTCATTTGGATATTCGAAGTCTAGGCAAAGTCCGCACCAAGACCCGTCGTTGGAGCGCTAGCCTCCCCCAATTGGGCTTCCTCATGGAGGAATACAGTGAAGAGAGCAGTGATTCTTGGATGAAGCAGAGCGCTGTTGAAGGTGAAGCGCGCAGTACCAGTGGTGGGGGGAGGCGAGGAGGCCGGAGGACAGGGAGCAGGGGAGCCCGAGCTATAGCGAGAATCCAGGAGACGCCCTCTCCCACTACGGGTGTGAGGGTAGTGGCCCACCCACAATCTGCTGGAGAGAGAAGGTGAGACAGAAGAAGGGCTAGACTGTGCACTCGAAGGACGTCCCCTCGTGCCGCCTCTGCGACTCCGCATTCTGTGGCGTAGACAAGGCATAGGGGAGCCAAAAAGGGACCAAACAGCAGCAATGGCAGGGAGAAAACAATTCGAAAAGGAGCCAAAGGCCCGAGCGAGGTGCCCAGGGTCCAAAGGAGGCGACGTTGCTATTGGACCAGAGCACTGCTCCAAGCGAACATCCCTCTCCAGGTAGCGAGAGACACCAGTACTGATAGAGCGAACACAAAACAGATTGAGAGCATAATTGAGACCAGAGACTAGATAGTAATGGGTGCAATGCGACTGAGGCATCTCCACAAAAGGCCCATCACTTCCTTGCCATTTATCCTTCCCTCTCTCGCATCGAGAGTACCCCATCATAATAGAGGCATTAATGAGAGTCTAAGTCTCCAGCCTATAGAGGCATGCGAAGACAACAATCAATGCAGTGGGCGTGAAATGAAAACCAGAACTGCTTGAAACAATGCCAAGGAGATCTGTGAGACGTAAATGCCAAGATCCGCCGAACCAAAGCCAAATATCCTCCATGTACTGGGTGGGCAGGTGTCATCCTACCTCGCCGCACCCCTGTCCCACGCCGCACCCCTGTCCCATTGAGTTAATCTGCTGGCTGAACACCTGCATCCGGGAGTTCTCTATAACATTGTCTATACTTCGATTATTATTTAATTGATTATATATTTTAGCATTAAAAATGCATACTTATGGTTATATTAATAGTAATATTTTAATCAAATAATGCATATTTTTGTATTTCTGAATATGTTTCAAATAAGGCATACGTGCGAAAGTGCAGAGAAATTCCATTGTACGGAGGAATATTTCAATGTTTGAATTGCTGCACTTGGTACTAAAGGATTTTATTGCTAATATATTAGTAATAAACAATGCATATCTATTGTTTGTAATAAGACCGAAGAAAGTGTTGGACTTATATGATATTGTTGCTAATATTTTAGCGATAAATAATTAAGTAGGGTCTGCATTTGGTCCACAGTTCTATCTCAGCCCATGCTTGTTCCACATAACTTCCTTCACACACGATTTATCTGGACACATATACAAAGTTATTACTAATATTTTAATTGTAAATAATTCTTATTTTTGAATATTCTAAATATCTTTTTGTTTAGGATATTGTGTGGAAGTGCTCTTTGTGCATATTTCCGCACTTTTCACTAATTTCTAAACTTATTGGTCATATTTTAGCTATAAATAATGCACATCAGTAGTCAATTGAGTAAAACCTAGGTCATCTTTAATCTCAGAAGAATGAAGACATCTTTGTATATCTTCAACCGCACAAAATTTTTATTAAGAATTTTGATTGCTAATACTTTAGTTATAGATAATGCATATCAATAGTCAATTGAAATTGTGTACAAAACCACATTTCATTGAGCATAAACTTTGTTTGTGTGAAGGAAGATAAATGTACATAGAAAGTTTTTTTGTACGGAAATCTGCACTTCACACTAAAAGATTTTATTGCTAATATTATTGGTAATGTTTTAGATATAAATAATACATATTTTCGTATTCTCCTTCTGTTTTATTTAGTTATAAGTGAAGTGTCCATTGTGTGACATAGTTTTTGGAAAGTTCAATTTTCGTATCATTGAACAGATTCACAGTTGGCACTCAAACGATTTAATCAAATCTTAACTCAGATGGATTGCAGTTATTAATAATGTTAATTTTTATTTTAATCAATAACGCAGTATGAGATATAAAACAAAGATTTAAAACATGTGTTTGAATACAAATAAAAAACATTATCATAAAATCAATACAGTCAAGAAGTTTTGAATCAAAAATAGTTCCAGTAGTTCAATTTGTAAATAATGACTAGTTCACAGCCTGATAAGATTCAAGACATAGGAATTAAAAACAAATTTTCTCAACAAGATACAAATAATTTAATGTAATTTATATCTATGTTTTTTTTCATTTATAGTTTTTTAAGTATGATATTCCTTGTGTATATCTTTCACTGAGGGAAACAAACTTGTTATGTAGAACAAAAATTTTGGTTGTAACCATTGTATAATGAAAGCTCTGTACAAGGAACTAAAAAACACAAAATTAGCAAACAAAGCTCAATACAAAGAGTTATTTCGTTATAGGCAGAAAGGATGAGTCAGAAACATAAGTGATTAATTATTCCAAGGAATGAAATCTACGTGCCAATATTCTATTATTAAGAGGTATATGTGTAAGATAGTAAGCCATTGTCAATTGTTCAATTTCATTTACAAGAATATAGTATTGAATATAATAGAAAAATATGAAAGAATTTTTTAGAAATTTATAAAAAACACTGTGCAGAAGAAACTTGTTCTGCACAAATTTTTTTTTTGTTGTAACCTCCGCACAATGAGAACTCTGTACAAGTGACACAAAATTAGCAAATGAATCTCAACAACATCAAAACTCTAATAGAGAGAGTTATTTCCCTATAATAAAAATGGTGTGTCAGAAACATAATTAATTAATTACTCTGTGAAAGTGCAGGTCTGAAGACATTGTGTCAGTATTCTATTATTAAGAGTTATATGTCTAGGGTTCCAAACCATTTCTAAATTTTCAATTTCGCTTAAATAAAAAACACAACACTAAATGTAATAGAAAATTTGAAAGCATATTTTTGGAAATTTATAGAAAACACTATGTCAGAATAAAATGTTCTTTGAGTGTGGCCATAACTCAGGATTATATGAGATCATATTCAAAACATAGTCTTAAAATACAAAATGGCTAAATAGAATCACAATTTTCCGTATAAAATTGTAAAGTAAATGGATTTTTTTAGCGGAAATTGGTGTTCTGCTTCCTTGAACGACATCTACAACAACAAAAAAATAATATGTAAGATGTATTATGAGTCCATGACTCTTTGAAAAAATGTGTTTGAGAATTTTTGGAATGTAGTACTTTTAGGGGGCATCTGTAACTTCCATTTTCACGTTTTTGATGAAAATATATGTTTCAATTTCCCTAGTTTCTTCCTACACATTGACAATTGACTTAGTGTTCTGCTTATTGACCTTGGAAAAAGTAAATATTCATGTGTAAATATTCTCTACAGTAAAATCAATGATGTTATCAAACTCTGTTGTCGTTTTTTTTCTCCCTTGATTGAGTTTGTAACATGTCGTTTGAAATTAAATCAAAATCCTGCATCATATGAAGACTATCTGATCCTATTATAATATACATTGACATGAGACAAGAATTATCTCTCCTTTTAGATAGTTCACTACAAGAATAATTGATATTCTCAAGTGTTGAGACCCTTTCCACCCATCCAGTTTCCAATTTATTCACTCGTTCAACATTTGATAATTTTTTATTTTTCTTTTCAAAATCAGAGAGTAGTCCTAGCTTGTGCTTAAAAGTATCCAAATCATTGTCAATTAATTTCTTGCCTTTTGTAACATCACTGTTAACCAAGTCCATAAATATCGTCATTTTCTATTGCAAACACATCAAATCAAAAACTTCTTTCCAGGCATCATCAATAATATCTAATCTTTGGCATATGTTCTCGAGGATATATGTCTTCAATACATTAGGCAGATTCCAAAACTTGTTAAATGTTCACAGTGTTGCACGAGTAGAAATTGACAATGAAGATGCTCTTACTGCGAGTGGAGTTATTAACCGAGGAACTAGATTTGCAATGTCTTATAGTTCTTTTAATTTCCTTTTCAACATGTAATTTTTTTAAATCATGTTGATAACACTTTGAGTAATTTAATTATTGGTATATTGTTGCAATACCATGAGCCCCATAGTATCAACGCCAGAAAAATCAATATCCATGTGTTGCTGAACAACAATATTTTTATTCTCAACATTTACCTTTTCAACTCTCAATTTTTTTCTAGTCAAGTCATATTTTTCATTTTGCAATGTGATAGGATATTCATCAAAAGTAATGTCATTTTATGCAATTTGGTCCATTATTTTATGATTCTATGCTAAACTAGTAGCAACCCAGTAAGTTTTTTCACTGTTATCACTTTGTATTTCTACATCTTGTTGAATGATTTCTCTATTTACGACACTTTTGGAGTTGGATGTTTTAACTATATGAATTTGGTCTGGAACAAATTTACGAAAATTATCTTGCTCATCTCGATGAATTTCTGAGTCATTTTTGGGTCCTTCATTTTTGGGGGACAAATTTTTGGCACATTTTGACCAATTATGACCAAAGGGCAGTTGCGGAGGAAACAACCGAGGTAAAGAGAGAAATTATTCCATGATCCATTAGACATTGAATTTGGAAAGCATAAAGTATGGGGACATGCAATCACAGCTGAGCCGCAAGGTTGTCAATGATAGATGGAGCATTCACAACTAAGCCACAAAAAAAACCAAGGGGGAAAGGGTGTGTAATCTGAATGGGGTATGTTAGTAATGTTGTTCTCATTCCTCTTTCATATTTTGAAAACAGTGTTTTACATGTGCTTAAGGGTTCAAGTTCTCTTGCAAGTTATTGAGTCTCATGAGTGATTTTTTGATCAATTTAACATAAAAGAAAGAATGAACATCAGAAAATAAAAGTACAATACATCACCATAGAACACATCAACATAGGGATTTGATGAAGGAGTTCACCCATCCTGGGCTGCATCTCCTTGGTCCATCTTCCATGGATTGGGCCTCTATATTATGCTCAAATTTGTAAAATTATGTGTTTACAATGTTTTTTTGCTCTTGAAACTTGCACCAATGAGTTCATAATACTAAAAAACGGTACCTTAGCCTATTTCTATTCCCAGTTTGGTCGAAAATTGGCTGATTTATGACCTCTACAAGTTTTCTCCACAATTTCCTCCCTAAATTTAGCTAACTTCCACTAATTCGGGCTAGTTGGTGCCAAAAATAGCCTTTTTGTCCTATTTATCAGACCCCCAAGTTAATCAATTTTAGATTAATTAAAAGACATTAACACTAATTAAGTGTGATTATTGCTAAATCCACGCTTTAAGGATAATCTAGATTAGCACTTAATTAATGGCATTTAAGGTTAATAATTGTGGATTAAGGTTAAATCTTTGTGCTTAGGGTTAGGCCCTTCGCGTGCTCCACCATGGTCTCCAAGATGTTTTCACATCCATTAGGGGCTACCCCCCCCCTCGCCCTGACGGCATAAACATTACAATTTAAATATATGTGAAGAACTATATAGGTATTAAACAAACAGTAGCGCAAATGGTGGCGTGTGGTGTTGGCGGGGCAGAGGTCATGTGTTCAACCCCTGCCTAGTCCTTCTGGTTGTAAGAAATATTTTTTACTCTATGAGGAGGGCATGTGGCGGCCCCAGGCTGAGCCACATGTCCCCTCCTCATTGGCCCTTTAAAAGCAATGAAATCCTACCAACACACCATAACTTTGAACCAATCCTCAGATGCCACTTGGTAGTCTCCCATTAGCTTGAGGAAACACCCGAGGTAAAGAGAAAAAATATTCCATGATCCATTAGACACTGAACTTGAAAGCATAAATTATGGGGACATGCAATCGCAGCCGAGGCGCAAAGGCTGTCAATGATAAATGGAACATTCGCAACTAAGCCACAAAAAAAACCAAGGGGGGAAGGGCATGTAACCTAAATGGGGTATGTTAGTAATGTTGTGCTCATTCCTCTTTCATATTTTGAAAAAAATGTTTTACATGTGCTTAAGGGTTCAAGTTCTCTTGCAAGTTATTGAGTCTCTTGAGTGATTTTTTGATCAATTTAACATAAAAGAAAGAATGAACATCAGAAAATAAAATTACATTACATCACCATAGAACACATCAACATAGGGATTTGATGAAGGAGTTCACCCATCATGCACTACATCTCCTTGGTTCAGCTTCCATGGATTGGGCCTCTATATTATGCTCAAATTTGCAAAATTATGTGTTTACAATGCTTTTTGGCTTTGAAACTTGCACCAATGAGTTCAGAATACTAAAAAAGGGTACCTTAGCCTATTTTTGTTCCCAATTTGGTCGAAAATTGGCTAATTTATGACCTCTACAAGTTTTCTCCACAATTTCCTCCCTAAATTTAGCTAACTGCCACTAATTCAGGCTAGCTGGTGCCAAAAATAGCCTTTCTATCGTATTTGTCAGACCCCCAAGTTAATCCATTTTAGATTAATTAAACGACATTAAAACTAATTAAGTGTGATTATTGCTAAATCCACGCTTTAAGGATAATCCATATTAGCGCTTAATTAATGGCGTTTAAGGTTAGTAATTGTGGATTAAGGTTTAATCTTTGTGCTTAGGGTTAGGCCCTCCGCATGCTCCACCATGGTCTCCGAGCTGTTGTCACATCCATTAGGGACTACCCCCCCCCTCACCCCGATGGCATAAACATTACAATTTAAATATATGTGAAGAACTATATAGGTATTAAAAAAATGGTAACGCAAATGGTGGCGTGTGGTGTTGGCGAGGCAGAGGTCATGTGTTCGACCCCTGCCTAGTCCTTCCGGTTGTAAAAAATATTTTTTTACTCTGTGAGGAGGGCATGTGGTGGTGCCAGGCTGAGCCACATGTCCCCTCCTCATTGGCCCTTTAAAACCAATGAAATCCTACCAACACACCATAAATTTGAACCAATCCTCAACTGCTACTTGGTATTCTCCCATTAGTCGGAGGATAATTTGACCATGGTTGACCTACCTTGTCACCCTTCCACGTAGGCATGCCAAGTTAGTAGTACGGACTACTGATTGGGTCTATCTGCACATTTTTTTTTATACAAAATTTGCATGTTTAGCAAAATAGATAGAACTCATTTATGAAGCCATACGAAGTCCATTTCATGTGAAACGAGTTGTGCCAGATTCAAAACGATGAACACTACACGGTCGTTTATGTTTCGAGTCATTCTAAGAAATTATGATTTTTTAGTATAATTCTGAGCACTTGATTATTCCTCCCCACTACAGACTTTTGGAGCCCAAAATATCTTTCATTACTGAACATGTGGATGAGTGTACAATTCCCCCACCCTTCCAGTCTCAATCCACTAGAATTTGCCTAAATTCAACAGTTTGAGCTTTTCATTAAAACTAATATTTTTCCTTGATTCTGGAGACCTTGTCTTGTTGTTGTAGACACCATCATGCTACAATTTCCCAGAATTTGCAGAACAACAAGCTATCCTTGATGAGACAAACTTGTTCCCACCTTAGTTGTCAATCAAAGGAAACTTGAAAAACTTCAATTTCTTCTCACCTTGAACATTGTTGACATGAAAATGTTTAGCATGTCTCGCCTTGTGCTTGGATCGACTCTTGATCAAATGTGACCACCATCACTATGCAACATCCCATTTCAGAGCCAATACTTTGTGAAACCCACAAGAAGAACTTTGTGAAATTTTTTTTGTGCTTTCTCTTTGACCTTTTCATTCTCTTGCACTAACATCTTGTTTCCATCATTGTTCAACACTGATGTGGATTGCTGCAAATATTTCTCATCTTGTTTACCTCTTTTCAAAGGCAACATGTTATAGCCCTAAAACATCTTATTACAAACATTAGAAACTTCAATGAAATAATCTTGTTCATTTGATGTATCTTTTTGAAAGGTCTCATTCAAAACATCACTATGCTTGAACATTAGCAAAGCCAAATTTTGACTTGCATTCACTATTATCTTCATTTCTTTTGCATGTATAAGAGACAAAATTCTCTTCTTCTTATGCACTCTAAATATGTACTCAATTCCATTCTTGAAAAAGTGGTACTTATTCTCAAGGCTATGAAATACCTCCCTCCTATAATAAAGATAAGGAAATCCCAAAACTATACCTGAAATCTCAAGTGGAACTACATCAAGTTCAACTTCGTCAAGAATGTTTGAATTGATTGCAAACCTTAGGATGCACTTCCTTGTTACCTAAAAGTTGCATTCTTGCATATCCAACCTAAAGAATAAGGTCTTGGATGTGTAATATTTTCTATATTTAACCTCCTAACTAAGTCTTCAGAAATCAAATTAGCTTGAGAATCACTATCAAATAGTGTGTTTCTTTTGGCATGTTTTGAAACAACTCTAATATGAAAGAGTTCAATTATTGTATCATCATCTTGAGTTACATTAGAATAACTTGAATAACTAGTGCTTATTATGTTCTTACCTTTCAAACCTATTGTTGTAATCTTGGTTTCATCTCCTAAATCTGAACCTAAGTCATTTCAATGATTGCAACTATTTTCTCCTTCTCTTTGGTTTTAAGTTTGTTTGGCTTCAAATCTGGATGGAATTTCTAACAATGGTATTCATCATGGAAATTTTTTGAAAAATGTTTACATGTGAGTTTCTCTTTCTCTATTTTAATAGAACCATTTTTCTTTACTCTTCCATTAAACTTACCCTTTCCTTTACCTTCACACTCAAGGAAACTATCACTTTTCTCATATGCACTATGTTTTCCTCTTACTTCTAGATGTGTGGTTTGAAAACAAACCTCATCTAATTTTGTGGTATTTAACATAAGAATATTATGTACAATATAGCTATGCAAACCCCCAATATAATTTAACAAAGTTTCTTGAGAAGATAAATTGACACCCAAAACTAGTGCTCTTCTCCAAAACTCTTGTGTATAATTTTGAACACTTTGTCCCCTTAGTTGTCTAAAATTCTACCATTCCCTAGTGGATTTTTGCATGTAAGCTAGAGGGTAAAATTTCCTTTTAATGGAAAAAATGAAATCAGACCAAGAAATTGAGATCTTACCATGTTTTTTAATCTCATATTGTGTCCTTGCTTCCCACCATACAAGTGTTGCACCCTCCATTCTCAAGGAAGCCATTTGAATCTTTATGTCATCCTATTGAAGGTTCTGAATTATGTAATAAAATTCCAATTTACGAATCCAATTATCCATATTCTCTACATTCACTTTACCATTATACATTGGTAGCTCGAATTTGACATCAATTTTAAGGGTGATTTATCAGTTCCTTTTGAAGTATGTGGATGAACATATTGAAAGGTTGTGGTAGTGGAAGATGATCAAGAGGAAGGTGTAGATGGTGATGGAGTGGATGGTGGTTTCCTACCATCTCCATGGCATCCTCCACCTACAAAACCCTCTCCTCTTGGAGGCCTAGAACTTTCTCTTTGAATCCTTAAATTCTTCTCCTCATAGAGGACCTTTACCATCTCAGTCATATAAAAAAAATCATTTCTGAATGCTCTCTCATCTTTTGTCATGGTAGGTTTTCCTTCACGATACATTCTCACTAAAGACTCAACTTCAACTTGAGGATGTTTTGGTGTTGAATACTTTGGAAACCTTTCCCTTCTTCCTCTTGACCCAAATTTAGGGCTTTCAACCATATTCCCTTCTCCTCTTTTGAGTTTTAACCTTGTAAGAATGAAACAAAATTGCAAAAAATTAGATCCCTTCTTGCAAAAAAAATATAAATCTATGATACCAAAAATGATCTAAATGAGGTATGTTAGTAATGCTGTGCTAATTCCTCTTTCAAATTTTGAAAATAGTGTTTTACATGTGCTTAAGGGTTAAAGTTCTCTTGCAAGTTACTAAGTCTCATGAGTGATTTTTATGTTATTTTTATGATCAATTTAACATAAAAGAAAGATTGAACAACAAAAAATAAAATTACAGTACATCACCATACAACACATCAACACATGGATTTGATGAAGGAGTTCACCCCTCCTGGGCTACATCTCCTTGGTCTAGCTTCCATGGCTTGGGCCTCTATATTATGCTCAAATTTTCAAAATCGTGTGTTTAAAATGCTTTTCTACTCTTGAAACCTACACCAATGAGTTAAGAATACTAAAAAATGGTACCTTGGCCTCTTTCTGCTCCAAATTTGGTCAAAAATTGGTTGAGTTATGACCTCTACATGTCTACTCCATAGTTTCCTCCCTAAATGTAGCTAAATACCACTAATTTAGGCTAGTTGGAAAAAAAAATAGTGTTTCCGTCGTATTTATTGGACTACCAAGTTAATCTGGTTTACATTAATTAAATGGGATTAGCACTAATTAAGTGTAGTTAGTGCTAAATCTGTGCTTTATGGCTAATCCAAGTTAGCGCTTAATTAATGGAGTTTAAGGTTCCTAATTGCAGATTAAGGTTTAATCTTTGTGCTTAGGGTTTGGCCCTCCAGGTGCTCCGCCGTGGTATTCAGGTTATGGTCGCATGCATTGGGGGCTGGACCCATAGGGCTAGCCCCATCTCCCCCCAACGACATAAACATTACAATTTAAATATATGTGAAGAACTATATGGGTATGAAAGAAACAATAGTGGAGATGGTGGCATGTGGTGTTGGCGGGACAGAGGTCTTGTGTTCGACCCCCATCCAGTCCTTCCAGGTATAAAAAATATTTTTTTACTCTATGAGGAGGGCACATGGTTGCCCAAAACTGAGCCACGTGTCCCCTCCTCATTGGTCCTTCAAAACCAATGAAATCCTGCCAATACACCATAACTTCAAACCAATGCTCAACTACCACTTAGCAGTCTTCCATTAGTCAGAGGATAATTGACTAGTAGTACAGACTACTAACTGGGATTGTTTCCAGATTTGTTTTACAAAATTTTTCTGTTTAGAAAAATAGATAGAACTCATTTTTGAAGCCATGCAGAGTCCATTTTGCATGAAACGAGTTGCTTCGGATTGAGAATGACAAACGTTATATGGTCGCTCAGGTTTTGAGTCATTTTGAGAACTTTGATTTTTGAGAACAATTTTGAGCACTTGATCATTCCTCCCCACTAGAAAATTTTGGACCCCAAAGTCTATTTCATTACTGAACATGTGGATGAGGGTATAATTACCTCAACCTTCCAGTCTCAATCCACTGGAATTTGCCTAAATTCAACAATTTGAGCTTTTCATAAAACTATTATTTTTCCTTGATTCTGGAGACCCTGTCTTGCTGTTGTAAACACCGTCATGCTGCAATTTCCCAGAATTTGAAAAATAGCAAGCTATCCTAGAAGAAACAAACTTGGTCCCACCTTGGTTGTCAATAAAAGGAAACTTGAAAAAATTCAATTTCTTCTCACCTTGAACATTGTCGACACGACGATGTTTAGCATGTCTCGCCTTGTGCTTCACTAAAATCTTGATCAATTGTGATCGCCATCACCATGCAACATCCCATTTCAGAGACAATACTTTTTGAAACCCACAAGAAGAAATTTTTAACCCAATGCCCTCTTTGTCAATTTTTTTTGGCGCTTTCTCTTTGACCTTTTCAATCTCTTACACCAACATCTTATTTCCATCAATGTTCAACACTGATGTGGACAAATACAAATATTTCATGTCTTGTTTACCTCTTTTCAAAGGCAAAATGTTAGAGCCCTGAAACATCTTATTAAAAAGATTAGCAACTTTAAGGAAACCATCTTTTTCATTGGATTCATATTTTTGAAAGGTATCATTCAAAACATCATTATGCTTGAACATTAAAAAAACCAAGTTTTGACTTGCATTCACTATTCTCTTCATTTCTCCTGCATGTATAAGAGACAAACTTCTCTTCTTCTTATGCGCTCTAATTATGTACTCAATTCCATTCTTGAAAAAGTGGTACTTATTCTCATGGCGATGGGATACCGCCCTCCTATCATAAAGATAAGGACTTCCCAAAACAATACCTAAAATATGAAGTGGAACTACATCAAGTTCAACTTCTTCAAGAAAGTTTGAATTGATTGAAAACCTTAGGATGCACTTTCTTGCTACCTGCAACTTTGCATTCTTGCATATCCAGCCTATAGGATAAGGTCTTGGATGTGTAACAGTTGCTATATTTAACCTCTCAACTAAGTATTCACAAATAAAATTATCTTGAGAACCACTATCAAATAGTGTAACTATTTTGGTATGTTTTGAAACAACTCTAATATGAAATATTTCAGTTCTTGTGTAATATCCCCAAATGGGGAAAATCAACAATATAGGCACCAAAAATGCATTTTTTAGAAAATTATGTTATAACAGTCAATAAAAGCCCATGGATCCATTATTTTATACATAATAGCAACCAAATATGCAAGGAGATCAGAAACAAATCATTTTTTCTTAGTTAAACAAGCCTCCCAAGCCTAGAACAACCCAAAAATATTGCAACCCCATGAGTACTGCAACACATAAATTCTGAAACAAGTAAAAAAATAGTTTAATGAGGGTTTGTACTATATAAATAGAGGGACAAATGGATCTGCTGATATATTACTCAAGAGAGCTGAAAAACTGAGATCTAGTCTCTTTTACATAATTCCAAGATAACCCAGCAAGGGTTTCTTGATAGGCATGAGATAAAAAAAGTATATACTATAGATCTGTGGTGGAATCAAACTATCTAACTGAAGCTATACATAAATATAGTTGAGAAAAAAAAGAAATGGTTGTAAATCCTCCTCACTAGCTCTCCGGGTGAAAGGTTGATCCTTTCACTAGGAAACTAGTTCACAATCAGGGGTTTTGACCCTTCCATTGCAACACCATGAAAAATAACGCAGTTCCTCCAAGAGAATGCACTATGGATTTAGGTGACTGCTTGGCCCAATGCCAAATGGTGGAAATGAAGGCTAGAATCCTATTCTCAGATTTCTTCAACAAGTCATCCAAGAAAGAGTGGGGTATTCCCGCATGAGAATACCCTTGTACTAGACAATACAACAAACCCAGCTAAACAACTGAAGCATGAAATAAGTCACAAGAATCAAACATAAAAAAATATTCTGAATGCCTCATATAGCTTCCATTCCCTCCATTATATACTTGATGAGCTTCCTCACCATGGGTCCCACCCATTTATGAGGTTACTTCCATGCAAAAACTCCTCCTCCAAAACTACGCTGTCTCCACTAGCTCCACTCTCTCATTTACAACGTTGTTTGGTTTGGTCAACTTTGGCTTAGTCTCCATGCATTGTCTCATTTTCACACCCAAGGTGGCTTTATTTTTACTATCTAAACTGATCCATATTCACACTGGGCTGTCTTTATTGATGATTCACTCCCTCCATACCAGCGTTGTTGACTTGGTCAAACTTGACCTTGTCCACATGCATTAGCCCCTATTCACACATGAGGGTGCTTTATCCAGCTATGAATATGATCCCTTTTCACATTAAGAGGGATTTTATGCCTACTAAAGAGATCTATGGGCCTCCTTACCCATTTATTCATCTAATTAAATGTCAAGAGAAAAATTAATATTCCAATTAGCTCCATGATAATTTAGGAATATTACAGTCTTCCCCTCCCAAATGTTGCTTTTCCTTAAGAAATTGCAAGGGTACTACAAAATCTCCAATGGATATGTCTCCTCCCAAACTTACAAGTTAGCCTTTGGTAGATAAACCAAATAAATCTCATCATGAAGAAGTGGGAGATATATGGAAAGAGTTATATGTTTTCCATTGGCCTCCCAAAGGCATGAGATATGGTAAATGTTGGGTGCCTCAATCCCAATGAGAAACTCCAATATCCATGCTATCATCCAAACAAAGTGAGCCATCCTTGGTAGCTCATAGTGACAATCACTAATCCCCTACTTCTTCAATGTATAGGGTCTACATGGCTGAAAATGAGAGATAAAATTGTTCAACTTACGTTGTCTCTCTCTCCATTTATGATAGATATGAAACTGTTGATCTTGGGTTGCAATAATATGGTAATTAAGAAGCCAAAAGGTACTTGGAATCTCATGATCCCACTCTTTTGTTCTAGGAACCTCTCTTGCCCAATCCACCCCACATATAGTGAATAGATTATCATCACCATATGGGCTCAAAAAGAAATATGGACTAAGTGTCACATGACATACTGGATGGTGACAATAGTCCCTCATGTGAGACCAACGTTGTTATTCTTCTAGTTGTCTCAAAACATGATATGATAAGTGGCCATACAACCACTTACTTGCTACCATAAGCTTCTCAAAAGCTTGAAAATAGTAGAGGACATTAGGTGTTGGCTGAACATGATCCAAGAAAAACAAATATTGCCCAAAGTTCTCTAGAAAGTGATAAATCCCATCACTAAATGTAGTCCCAAAAGGACCATGAAATCCAAAGAGAGGTTTGCTCTCTTGTAGAGCAATGTGCTGTAAATTTATGGTAAAGGAATGTACATACATTTTTAGTTGATAAATAAGCATCAAAACATAATCTTTACCATATGTTGTAGACAAGTTGGTGAAGAGGTCCATCGATGAGCCTTCCCATCTCTCCATCAAAAGGGGAAGTGAATAAAACAACCTTGCAAGGTGGTTTCTCTCCTCCTCATACATCAAACAAGCTACATATCTCCTAATATGTTGGTGCATATCCTCGTTGAGATCCTCCCAATAGAATCCCTCCATGATGGTCTGATAAGACTCAATGAAGTCTACATGTTCTGAAGAGAGTGCCTGATATGCTGCATGTAGAATCTCCTTCTTGAGCTTAGAGTCTCTAGTCAAGTAGATCTGATCATGGAAATAAATGACTCCATCAACGACTCTATACCCCCCATATATCACTTTCCCATTAATAACCTTACATGTGAAGAGGTTCTTGGAATATTCCACCGATAGTTGGGACTCCCAATAGGGATCTAGGCTTCCCAATAATGACAACACTGTAGAAATCTGAAATGAATCTCTTGTCACATCATAACTCTCCTATTTGACATGCTCAATGCCAAAGCCACATGTTGGAGTACTGTTACTCCACTTTTTATTTCTCCTTTGCAGCTGATCTTTCCCAAGACAAGATTGAAGTACATGGAGGTCAACCTCCTCTTGGAAGGTATTTTTCATCCAAAACTCCCATAGTTTTTCCAATGCAAACAAGAGTGTTAATAACCTCTTGTCATATTCAGAAATATGCCTTATGTGTGGAGGCATCATTTGCTGCCGCAAGAAGATGGAGTAGCCCCTTGACACCATGCTTGTGCCATCACAGATTCCTGAATCTTCATCTTCCAATGCAAATAACTGAGTGGGAGATAGTAATGTCCATATCAGAAAATTTCTCACCCTTCCTTGGAACCCATCAAAGGTTCTCAGCGCTGTGCTAGCTCCTCCCAAGGCTCCTTAGCCAAATATATCAATGATTCACTATTTTGAGAGAACAATTTATTCATCCTCCAATCAGGGGGTCTCCTTGGTGGAATTCCTCCATGTAATGATACATCAAGGCCTAGAGTAGGATGTATATGTGTGTGAACTGTTTTGTCCCTGTCCTCACTGCACATATCCTCATGCCTCTTTTGTGCATCAACCTTCTGAAATGGAGAGGGGTGTGTGCTCTCAATCATGTGATGTTAATAATCCCCCCCATCTACTTCTTTTATCTTCAATATGTCACCATCTATCAATGATGGCACATGTTGCTCATGGAATGTGATATGAGCTATGTATGTGAGATTCTTTGGAACTTCTTGTGTACATACAAGAACTCCTCTCATTGGGGCAAGTGCTCCATATTCCTCTTCATGAGGTGCTAGATATGCTCCTGATGTGACAACGATGTTACCTCCAGCCTTCTCTTCCTCTTCAATGTGAGTTACCTTATTATCAATAAGAGGATCCTCTCTTAAAAAAGAGATCTCCATGTCCTCTTTTCCAGGAGAGTGTTTTCTATGAAGTAGGGATCTTGCCTCTAGAAAGGCATTCTGTAGAATTTTATCCCCCTCAATAGTTTTATGAAATGGAGTTGGGTTTTTAGATCCTTCCAACCCATGTAAAAGTTTTGTTTTTTTTTTCTTGACTAGCCCCACCAAAGGTGTTTCAACATGTTTCTCATTAAACCTTTCCACTACCCTCCTAGTGAACCTTTCATAAGTAGATGTATTTGCATTTCTTAATGAAAAGGATTCAAATAACCACCAAGCATAAGCCTTACCTTCAATATGCAGTGCTGCAACTCTAATGTCTTCATATTTTGAAACTTGGTGCTACCGCAAATAGGTATCTAGCTCATCCACCCAAGCCCTAGCTGAACAATTAGGTGATCCATCAAAAGTAAATAGGAAGAATCTACCCTCATCATTCTGCTTGCACCTTGTGATTCTATCATTGTTTCAAGGTCTTTTATCCTCCTTGATCTTGCAAAACCCTTGGAATTTTAGGTGATCTTTGAACCTCTTAGATTGAGATTCATATTCTTGCAAATAATCAACAAGAGTCTCCTTCTTTGGCACATTTCCTTCACTTGCTATGAACATAGGCCTGGTAGACCGTTGTAAATCTGATGGTGTGGTTGAATGATCACACCCATAATATGAGGAACTGAAGCTTTCCTCATGCAAAAATCTTGTTGAGGGATCTCCATGTCTTTCCCTCCTCATCTCTTTGATGTTTTTGCTAATACACTATAGAGTTTGAAGAAGAATTTTTGAGAACTCCTTCCCTCCCCACAATAAGGGTTTGCCTTGATCTCTTTTGAAAATATTCTCCTTCCTATGAAAAGCCTCCTTAGATGACATAATGGCTGAAGTACATAGGCTGAGCCGAGATCAGAGCTCTGATACCACTATAATATCCCCAAATGGGGAAAATCAGCAATATAGGCACCAAAAACATATTTTTCAGAAAATTATGTTATAACAGTCAATAAAACCCCATGGATCCATTATTTTACACATAATAGCAACCAAATATGCAAGGATATAAGAAACAAATAATTTTTTCTTAGTTAAATAAGCCTCCCAAGCCTAGAACAACCCAAAAACACTGCAACCCCATGACTACTGCAACATAGAAATTCTGAAGCAAGTAACAACGTAGTTTAATGAGGATTTATACTATAAAAATATAGGGACAAATGGATCTGCTGATATATTACTCAAGGGAGCTGAAAAACTGAGATCTAGTCTCTTTTACACAAATCCAAGATAACCTGGTAAGGGTTTCTTGATAGGCATGAGATACAAAATGTATATACTATATATATGTGGCTGAATCACACTGTCTTATTGAAGCTCTGCATAAATATAGCTGAGAAAAAAAATAAATGGTTGTAAATCCTCCTCACTAGCTCTCCAGGTGAAAGGATGATCCTTTCACTAGGAAACTAGTTCACAATCAGGGGTTTTGACCCTTACAGTGAAACACCATAAAAAATAACATAGTTCCTCCAAGATAATTTGCTGTGGCTGTAGGTGACTGATTGGCCCAATTACAAATGGTGGAAATAAAGCCTAGAATCCTCATCTCAGATTTCTTCAACAAGTCCTCCAAGAAAGAGTGGGGAATTCCCTCATGAGAATACCCTTGTACTAAACAGTACAGCAAACCCAACTAAAAAATTGAAGCATGCCATAAGTCACAAGACTCAAACATAAAAAAATATTCTGAATGCCTCATATAGATGCCATTCCCTCCATTATATACTTTATGAGCTTCCTCACCATGGGTCTCACCCATTTATGAGGTTACTTCCATGCAAAGACTCCTCCTCCAAAACTATGTTGTCTCCACTAATTCCACTCTCTCATTTACACCACTGTTTGATTTGGTCAACCTTGACTTAGTCTGCATGCATTGTCTCCTTTCACACCCAAGGTGGCTTTATTCTGACTATCTAAACTGATCCATATTCACACTGGGCTGTGTCTATTGATGATTCACTCCCTCCATACCAACGTTGTTGACTTGGTCAAACTTGACCTTGTCCACAAGCATTAGCCCCTGTTCACACATGAGGGTGCTTTATCTAGCTATGAATATGATCCCTTTTCACATTAAGAGGGATTTTATGCCTACTAAAGAGATTTATGGGCCTCCTTACCCATTTATTCATCTAACTAAATGTCAAGAGAAAAATTAATATTCCAATTAGCTGCATGCTAATTTAGGAATATTACATCTTGTATCATCATCTTGAGTTACATTAAAATAAATTGAAGAACTAGTGCTTGCTATGTTGTTACCTTTCAAACCCATTTCTGTAATCTTGCTTTCATCTCTTGAATCTAAATCTAAGTCATGTTCAATGATTGCATTTGTTTTTTTCCTTCTCTTTGGTTTTAAGTTTGTTTGGCTTCAACTATGGGTAGATTTTCCAACAATGTTCTTCATCATGGCCATTTTTCGAACAATGTTTACATGTGAGTTTATCTTTATCTATTTTAATAGAACCAATTTTCTTTTCTCTTCCATTAAACTTACCCTTTCCTTTACCTTCATACTCAAGGAAAATAATATTGTTCTCATATGCACTATGTTTCCATCTTGCTTCTAGATGTGTGACTTGAACACAAGCCTCCTCTAAGTTTGTGGGATTGAAAATGAGAATTGTATGTCTAAGATAGTTGTGCAAACCCATAATATATTTTAAAAAAGTTTCTTGAGAAGATAAATTGACACCCAAAACTAATGCTCTTCTCCTAAACTCTTGTATACAATTTTGAACACTTTGTCCCATTAGTTGTCTAAAATTCTGCCAGTCCATAATGGCTTTTTGCATGTAAGCTAGAGGGTAGAATTTCATTTTAATGGAAACAATGAAATTAGACCAAGAAATTGATATCTTGTAATGTTTTTTAATCTCATCTTGTGTCCTTACTTCCCACCATACAAGTGTTGCATCTTCCATTCTTAAGGAAGTCCATTGAATCTTTATGTCATCCTCTTGAAGGTTCTGAATTATGCAATAAACCTCCAATTGACAAATCCAATTATCCATCTTCTCTGCATTCACTTCACCATTATACATAGGTAGCTCAAATTTGACATCAAGTTTAAGTTTATCCTCTTCTCTTGGAGGCCTATAAGTTTATCCTTTCATCCTTAAATTACTCTCCTCATAGAGGACCTTTACCATCTTAGTCATATCGAAAAATTCCTTTTTGAATGCTCTCTCATCTTCTATCATGTTAGGTTCTCCTTCATGATACATGCTCACTGAAGACTTAACTTCAACTTGAGGATGTGCTGGTGTTGAAGACTTTGGAAACCTTTCCCTTATTCCTATTGACCCAACTGCAAGTCTTTCAACCAACTTCCCTTCTCGTATTTTTAGTTTTAACTTTGTAAGCATGACACAAACTTGCAAACAATTAGATCCCTTCTTGCACAAAAAACCTAAATATATGATACAAAAAATGATCTGAATGCGATATGTTAGTAATGTTGTGCTAATTCCTCTTTCATATTTTGAGAACAATGTTTAACATGTGCTTAAGGGTTCAATTTCTCTTGCAAGTTACTGAATCTCATGAGTGATTTTTATGTTATTTTTATGATCAATTTAACATAAAATAATGACTGAAAAACAACAAATAAAATTATAGTACATCACCATACAACACATCAACACAAGGATTTGATGAAGGATTTCACCCCTCCTGGGCTACATCTCCTTGGTCCAACTTCCATGGCTTGGGCCTCTATATTATGCTCAAATTTTCAAAATGATGCGTTTACAATGCTTTTCTGCTCTTGAAACCTACACCAATGAGTTCATAATATTCAAAAATGGTACCTTAGCCTCTTTATGCTCCCAGTTTGGTCGAAAATTGGTTGAGTTGTGACCTCTACAAGTATGGTCTACAATTTTCTCCCTAAATTTAGCTATCTGCCACTAATTCAGGCTAGCCGGCACCAAAAATAGCCTCTCTGCCATATTTATCAGATCGCCAACTTAATCCAGTTTCGATTAATTAAATGGAATTAGCACTAATTAAGTGCGATTAGCGCTAAATCCGTTCTTTATGGCTAAACCAGATTAGCACTAAATCCGTTCTTTATGGCTAATCCATATTAGTGCTTAATTAATGGATTTTAAGGTTAATAATTGTGGATTAAGGTTTAATCTTCGCACTTAGGATTAGGCCCTACAGGTGCTTCACTGTGGTCTCCAGACTGTGGTCGCGTGCATCAGGCATTGGCCCCCTCTTTGCCGATGGCATAAACATTACAATTTAAATATGTGAAGAACTATATGGGTGTGAAACAAATGGTAGTGGAGATGTTTGCGGGGTGGAGATCTTATGTTCGACCCCTGCCCGATTCTTATGGCTATAAAAAATATTTTGTTACTCTATGAGGAGGGCACGTGGTAGCTTAGGCTAAGCCATGTGTCCCCTCATCATTGGCCCTTCAAGGGCCAATGAAATCCTTCCAACACGCCATAACTTCAAACCAATCCTCAACTGCCACTTGGCAGTCTCCCATTATCTGTAGGATAGTTTGACCATGGTTGATGTGCCCTATCACCCTGCCACATAGGCATGCCTAGTGAGCAGTGTGAACTGCTGATTGGGTCTGTATGCACATTATTTTTACAAAATTTTCCTATTAAAAAAAAACAGATAGAACTCATTTCTGAAGCCATACAAAGTCCATTTCGCATGAAACGAGTTGCGTCGGATTCAGCACGATGAACGCTATGTAGTCATTCAGGTTTCGAGTCATTTTGAGAACTTTTATTTTGAGCATAATTCTTAGCACCTGATCAACATGTCATATGAGGAAGATAACTAGAAGTTAATGCAAGCGAAGTTTATAAAAGCTAAATGAAAAGGAAATAATAGGAGGAGAAGAATATTGTATGCCAATATGTTGTCGCAGAGTCTATTGGACTTAGCTCTGTTCTATTTTTATCTTGTTCAGAGTTAATTTGTATTTTGATTCTTCTATTCCTACCTAAGGGGCCATAACACCAAAATGTAATGATGCTTTATGTTAATGGGAAGAGTCCCGATATTTCTACATGATTCTTCAAAATTTCTTAGTTACATGGGCCACTTAATTTTTTTTTCTTATGAATGAATGTAGATGTCTTATATCTCTTTGGATGCTTTGGAAGTTACACTTTGTGATGGTTATATGTCAGATGCATGATTTCTAGAGTAGATGGGAATGACATTATTTGTGAAACTCTCCTTGATGCCTGGTCCTAATCAATATCCTATTAAGGTCGCGACATTCCTTGGGTGAGATGCTTTACTCCTCTTGATTAAGGTGAAAATTATGGCATTATGCTAGACTAAAACAGATGCTTTCTTGGTCCCTGTGTCTAAACCCATCATCTCTAACTTTTACAATTTCCTCCAACATACGGTTACGTTTCACATTCAAATTTTGCTACCACATTCTGTTCCAAACCATGCCAACACCCACACTGTAGAGAACTTACAGCGAGAAACTTCATCCCAAGAATAATTCAAGAAATTAGTTGCCAGTGGACAACCGTTGCAAGCAAGATATCCTCCACTTGCTACCATGACATCTGATGACCTTCAGAACTAGTCATCCTATTAGTTATTTACTTTCATTCAACTAGTCGCTCACCAAGAAGAGACACTGCACAATACCTTGACAATCAAACATGAGAAACATTAGCAATAACTTCTCTACATTGCAGATGAACGAGATCTGCTTCTCCAAGAAAATTAAATGCTGTAGCATGTTGATGATATCAGTGTTGATCAACGGTTGTCATTGATGTCAACCCAAGCAGCACCAGGGTCTAACCCAATATTGAATAGGAATTTTGACCTACAAAATTAATATATTCTGGGTCAATAATGCTTTTGATGGTTTCTAGTTGTTGAGATGTTTCCGTTGATATATGGCACGCTATGTAATTCTTCACGGTTGAGAGATATTCATGTTTGAAGTTTGTACCCCCAGTTAGTGGGCTAAAACCCCATGGGCTTGGGGCATGGGTCATTGAAAAGTAATAATTAATATTTTTTAAGCTCCTAAAATCCCTCCCACGTTCACTTGTTGAAGCCCCTCTCAACTTAAGCATTCATATAAATTGTGATCTTCATTTCCTCCTTATGCAAGGGGTTTTTCCATCTGAAACAGGTCATCATGGAATTTTTTCTATAATGTTTTTTCTACGAAGGTTCAAAAGCTGAAATTTTTATGAGAAAAAGCCGAAATACTAAGGAAACTACAGCAAAAATTTTAGATCAAGGTGTGCAACAGTTTTGGAGATATGATCTCTAGAAGTCAGGGTTTTGCAAGCTCCTGAAATTCATCTCAAAGAAGTGACCTTGGTAAAATCATCATAACTCTCTCTCTGAGAATCAGATTGGAATTCCATAAAAATTGTTAGATAGTGCACAGTCTATAGTTTTGAATCTATCAATTTCAGAACCAAATGAAGGAACAGTGACATGTGGCATGCCGTACAAGTGCGTTATGCTAAAACAGTCCATAATTAGGGCATTGTGAGAAATTGGGCATAACTCTCTCTTGAAGAATCCAAATTGGGTTAGACCTTGGCATTGGAAAGAAGACTCTGAGAAATATTACAGGATTGAAAATCAGATATTGAGGATCTGAAATAACAAAGATACACCAGATTCAATATCAAGCTCCTAGAAGGCAAAAAAAAGCTAGATCATGTGTTGTCAAGGATTGCAAAGGACCAGAATTTCTACGGCAGCAAAGCAAAGCAAGGTGCAGTAGAGGGTAGCATGACAAGAGCAGAAACCAAGGTGCATAACAACAACAATAAGTTCATCATATGAAGTCTTCAGGTGGGCAACACTGCATACAATCATTGTAAAGGTATCATTGTACTTAGTCATTGTAAATACATTATTGTACAAATTGTACTAGTTTCTCTCTGCCAAGGGTTGAAGAGGTAGTGTTGGGAGGTCTAGGATCATCATTATGTGGTTGTGTCAAAGTTGGGGTTATGGTCTAGTATATCTTCTTCTTCTACATCATTCTATATCATTGTAATGTGGACCATTTTCCCTGGTACGGGAGTCCATTCTTCTTCTATTCTTCTATAGGGTGGTAGGGTGGTGCTAGGGTGAGTTGTAGCTCATTGGGTGTTGGGGAATCCGTTCAGTTGACTACTAAAGAATCTCGGGCATTGGAGCATCCATCCAGTGGGAGTTGGAGAAGAATGATTTTCTAGATTCTGGGAAGTTGGAGCTTTATTTTCAATTGGAGTTGAATATTAAAGAATTATTAGAAAAGCATTAGGTGGTTTTTGTCCCGGAGTGGGTTTCCACCTTAAAAACTGTGCATTGTGTTCTTGCTTGGTTAAGAACACACACAAACACCGAATAATAATTAAGATTAAATAATGCCTAAAATTATAATACCGATTCACCTCCCGTATTTCCAACTATAGGTATCAACTCGTTCCTTCAATATAGATTACAAATAATGTACCGAAGGAGTGTCGATATGGAGTATACCTAAGCAGGTTTGCAAAATTTATTCAATGAAAATAAGCTATGCACTTTGAGTAAGAATGAGGTACTTCTTGGCGCAAGGTTACGAAGTATGGGACCACGGGTCAAAATGGATTTACATCAACTGCGTGATGAACAAGGTAAGAAGAATAGTAAATGATGCAAAAAGAAATATTACTATCAGTGGACTTATTGAATCTGCTTATCATAAGGTGTTGGGTTGTAAAACCGCCAACAATGTATGGGACAAGCTTGTGAATATATATGCAGGTGACTCAAATGTCAAAGAAGCAAAGCTTCAAATCTATAGAGAAAAATTTGAGCAACTCAGAATGAAAGAAGACTGCAACATTGCTGCATACTTTCAATACATTGATGAAATAACCAATACTCTGGAAGGATTGGGGGAGTCATTTGACGAGAAGACTATTATACGGAAGATTCTTAGAACGTTACCAGGGAGATTCAACCCAAAGGTATCGGTCTTAGAATACAGTGAAAATTTGGACAAACTCAGAAAAGAGGAATTACATGGAGTTCTCATAGCATATGAAATGAGACTTGATGAAGAAGAGGGTACTGCGCATATAGAAACTGCGTTCGTTGCATCTAAGAAAACCAATAAGGATAAACAACCTTCAATTAAAAAGACATGCACCTGCAAGTTTGAAGAAAAGGGAGATGATAAAGAAGGTCTTTCAGATGAAGAATATGCTTAATTCACGAGAAAAACACAAATTGGTAAGGGACAATTCAAAGGTAAACTTCCATTGATATGTTTTAGCTATAATGAGGTTGGGCATTTTGCAACAAAATGTCCAAACAAAATTAATGGCAACTCAAAAAGAAAGAAAGGCTTTAATAAATTCAACAAGCAAGGATCCAAAAGGAACTTTCTCTCTAAAGAAGATAGCTCATCATCCGATGAAAAAAATTATAGTGAAGAAGAAGCCAATAAGAGAGTATTGTTTATGGCCAAGAACAATAAACCTAAGCACAATAAGCAAGAGGTATAAAACAACGAAGAATAAGGATGGACCATAGATGAATTTTATGAGGAAGCAATCAAGCTTATAAAATATCTCAAGGCGGAGAAGATCCGTTCCAAAACTCTTGAAGAATAAGTTCAAGGTCTCAAAATTTAAGTTGAAGAACACAAATGCATTGAAGAGTCACTTCAAAAGAAGTTGGAAGAAAGCAACTAAGAAAGGGAAGAATTAGAAGCCGAGGTAGTCTCGCTGTGTGAGGAAGTGAAGAAAGGAAAAACTATCCAAAACTATGCCAACAGCTCAAGGGCATTGGAAGAACTCATCAACAATCAACGATATTACAACGAAAAAACTGGCATCAGTTACAAAGAAGAAGAAGCAGGACCTTATACAACAAAATACAATGAATCTATGAGATCTGACATGCATGTAGACTTCATTGGACAAGATTCGCAAGAACAACCTTGGAAGACAATTCCTCAACAAAAATTTCCATCCAGGTACCAACATATTTTTTATGGCTACTGTTATTCATGTGGAAAATTTGGTCATAAAGCTATAGAATGTCGCATGTACCCTAGGAATGAATACAATTCTAGGAGATCTATCAAATATGAACCTCCCAGGGCTCAGCAAAACATCAATAGATTTGAACATTTAAGAAATAATATTGAATGTTACAAATGTCGAAAATTTGGACACATAGCCAAAGACTACAGACTTGAAAATCCTCCAGAAGAATCTTTGAAGCCACAGAATGAACGAACATGGAAGAAGAAGAAGAATGATAATTGTGCTCTCGCTCTCAAGGCTCAAAAGAACAAAGATGTATGGTATGTTGATAGCAGTTGCTCAACGCATATGACTGGAGATAGAAATAAATTTGTATCTCTGAAATAGAAGAAGGATAGAACTGTGTCCTTTGGAAATGATGGATCTTCAAATGTTATAGGATCAGGTACTGTCACTCTCAAAAGCAAAGATTCTCTAGCCAATAATGTTCTATTGGTTGAAAACATGAATCACAATCTGCTCAGTGTTGGACAAATGTGTGATTAAGGACACACAATACTATTCAACTCCACGAAATGTGAAATCAGGAAAGGCGTGTATGGTGAAATTGTGGCTACAGCAAGTCGAGATCCAAATGACATATATGTTGTGGATGAAGCAACTAATTCATGTCTAATAGCTAAAGAGGATGATACAATAATTAGTAACAATGATGATCGACTAAGTAAGAAATTTTCTACAAAGATGCAAAGTGAGTTTGAGATGTCTTTACTTGGTGAGCTGACATACTTCTTAGGGCTTCAAATATATCAGCAAGAGAAAGGAATATTTATATGTCAAGCCAAGTACATCAAGGAAATTCTCAAGAAATTCAAAATGGAAGATTGCAAACCCGTCCTTACTCCAATGGTAACAGGTTGCAAATTGAGCATAGATGACTCATCTAAGGAAGTGGATCAAAGGTTGTACAGATCTATGATTAGTAGTCTTCTATATGTAACAACCTCCCAACCATATGTTATGTAAGCAGTTGGAAAATTAGCAAGATTCCAAGCAGCACCAAAAGAATCACATATTAAATATTCGCCAGCATTGGAATATCTTTGCCAAAAGCTTGGGATTCTCCCAAGTTCTCATTAGATTTTATGTTTTTCAGAATATAAAGGGGGAGTGGAAGTGTGTACAGGTCCACAGGATGGTTGTGTTTCAGGGGCAGTTACCCTTAGCCATTGATGTCAAAGGGGGAGAGAATTTTGTAGGAAGAGGTGTCATGATTGCAGGGGGAGTACTTGTGTTGCCATCAATGCCAAATGGGGAGATTGTTGATCAACGGTTGTCATTGATGTCAACCCAAGTAGGACCAGGGGCTAACCCAATATTGAATGGGAATTGTGACCTACCAAATTAATATATTTTGGGTCAATAATTCTTTTGATGGTTTCTACTTGTCGAGATGTTTCCGTTGATATATGGCACGCCATGTAATTCTTCACGGTTTGAGAGATATTCATGTTTGAAGTTTGTACCCCAGTTAGTGGGCTAAACCCCATGGGGTTGGGGCATGGGTCATTGAAAAGTCATAATTAATATTTTTTAAGCTCCTAAAATCCCTCCCACGTTCACTTGTTGAAGCCCCTCTCAACTTAAGCATTCATATATATTGTGATCTTCATTTCCTCCTTAGGCATGGGATTCGGCCATCTAAAATAGGTCATCATGGAATTTTCGCTCTAACTTTTGTTCTACTAAGGCACAAAAGCTGAAATTTTTATGAGGTGAAGAAAAAATCCCGAGGGTTACAAGAAATTTCAGATCAAGGTTCACAATATTGTTGGAGGTATGATCTGTGGAAGTCAGGGTTTTTGCAGGCTCCTGAAATTCATCTCAAAGAAGTGACTTTGGTAAAATCCATCAACATTCTCCATCGTATTGGAATTCACAGCAGCGTATAGTTGGGGGAGGATCAGAAGCGTCAACAATTTCAGGATTAAATGAAGAAATAATGACATGCAAGAACGTGTACAAGTGTGTCATTGAAACAAGGCATATCAGTGTATTTAGAAAATGGCATAAATCTCTCTTGAAGAATCCAAATTGGGTCAAACCTGTGGCATTGGAAAGAAGACTAATAAGAATACTACAAAACTAAAACTATAATATTTGGGATCTGAATTAACATAGATACACTAGATTCAATATCGAGATCCCAGAAGGCAAGAAAAATCTAGATCATGTGTTGTCAAGGGATGCAAAGGACCAGACTTTCTAGGGCAGAAAAGAAAATAAAGGTGCAACAGAGGGTAGCATGACAAGAGAAAAAATAAAGGTGCAGAAAAACAACAAGAAGTTCATCATATGAAGTCTTCAAGTGGGCAGCACTATAGACAATCATTGTAAAGGTATCATTGTACTTAGTCATTGTAAATACATTATTGTACAACTTGTACTAGTGTATATCTACCAACGGTTGAAGAGGCCGTGTTGGGAGGTCTAGGATCATCATTAGGTGGTTGTGTCAAAGTTAGGGTTATGGTCTAGTATATATTCTTCTTCTACATTATTATATATCATTGTAAAGTGGACCATTTTCCTCGGTACGGGAGTCCATTCTTTTTTTATTCTTCTATAGGGTGGTAGGGTGGTGCTAGGGTGAGTTGTAGCTCATTGGGTGTTGGGGCATCCTTTCAGTGACTACTGAAGAATCTCAGGCATTGGAGCGTCCATCTAGTGGGAGCTGGAGAAGAATGCTTTTCTAGATTCTAGGAAGTTGGAGCTTTATTTTCAATTGGAGTTGAAAAGAATTATTAGAAAAGCATTCCGTGGTTTTTGTCCCAAAGTGGGTTTCCACCTTAAAAACTGTGTGCATTTTTGTTCCTCTTGAGCGTCGCTATCAGAACACATTAAACACCGAGTGAAGAATTAAAGATGCCCATCCAGCTCTGAATATTCTATCTACCCCCCCCTCTCACTATTTCCAACAATCAGTGCCAAATTCTAGGCTCTTTGGCCTACCATCGGTGAGGTAGTACCAAATGCACTAGAGGATTTATCAACCTGCACTCTATCAAATTATTTTTATCACATTATCACTACATGTGCCAACATTGTTTCAGAAAACATGGAGATTTATAATACTATCATAGCCGGCCAAAGAGAACTCCCTGCTCCAACCACCCAGTATGCCAATGATATTGAACAAAATATCATCGATGTGACTTCTATGAAGGCCTCCCTCCATAAGGCCACTGGAGAGGTGAAAGAAATATTCACTCAGGTTCATGAATAGTCAGGTTCATTGCCAAGAAAAAAATAATTGGTACATAGTTAGTGATAATAGGCTTAAATTTTTTTCAACCAAGCCTTGACCACACCTAAACTCGACCAACAAAGTATCTTTTCGCACATAATTATATGCTTGAGAAGTATATTCAACAGATCAAGGATGACTTGCGACACCAAGGCTCTGCTCTGCGACCTCAAACCACTAGCACAAGTCCATTTCTAGAAAATCTAGTATCTCAACACAAAAGCAGATACTCAATGGAATGTTCTCCTAAATGCAAGACCCGACCAACTGACATCTGAAATTACTGCACAATTAATTTATATATTTTTCACTCTGACGGATCCCTCATAGTCATACCTTGATTAATATACCCAATTCAAGATTGCAACCATCCAATATGTCTCAGAGTTTTGTCCTTTGTTTGAAGGATAACCTACAACACATGAAGAAATAATTCAAGAAGAAGAAGCACAAGCATAAACCCCACAACAACAACAAGAAACATCAACATCAATAAAGGATTGAATCAAGGATGATTCAATTGATTTTTTTCAAGGCTTGTTGGGTCCTTTGTTTTAGGGGGATATTTTTTGACACATTTTTACCATATCTGACCAAACAAAATTTTTGGAGGAAACAACAAAGGGAAAGAGAGAAAATCTGCAAGGATTCATTAGAAACTGAAGTTGTTAAATGAAAAATACAGGGACATTAAATTGCAACCGAGTTGCAAAGGTCATCAATGAGAGATGGAGAAGCCACAACCAATCGACAAAAAAAACTAAGGAGGAAAGGGCGTGGCATCTAAATAAGAGACATGAAGTTCAAGCGAGTGAAGTTTATAAAAGAGAAAAGAAAATGAAATACGAGGAGGAGAAGAAACTCTTATTTCAATATGTTGTCGCTAATTTTATTGGATTTAGCTCTATTATGTGTTTTTCTAGTTCTAAGTTAGTTTGTATGTTGATTATTTTATTCCTACCTGAAGGGCCATAACGCTACAATGTAATGATGCTTTATTTTAATGGGAAGGGTTGCGATATTTCTTTATCGTTTTGAATGTGTTAGTTGCATGTGTTAATCTAAGTTTTCATTGATGGCAATAAGATGCTTGATGATGATGGAGGACTACATAAAGACTCATATTAGTATGGCATGGTAACCTTATGATACAGAAGGCTATGATGGAGAAGAAAAACTATAAAGAACCCATAGACATTCTGTCCTACCTCTATTTGTGTGCCTGTAAATGACCATTCAAATTAAAAATTAATTTTCACTACCTTGGAGGCAACATATTTCTATCAAACCTTCACTATCTTTTGGAGCATAATTTTAGCTTTGATATGAGCTCATACTTGGCCCAAAATTCCAAATAGTTTGGGAGAAATAGATTTTTCAATTCAAGGGTATTTATCTGGTCCTTGAACCAACTTGTGCTAGGTCTCTCATGTCGTCCTCAATTTAATTGACGTGTCCCTTCAGCTCATAGAAAAAAAAAACTCTATAAATACTTGTTCGAACCTCCATTTTGGACAACAGATTGGTGAAGAAGATATAGCACAGAGTAAGGTAAAAGGTTCACATCTCATGAACTCTTAAGGAGAAGAACAATCCAATATTTAAGCATTGCAGGTCCAATTTTGTATCAAAAAGAGACATCTATTCGGATAGGAAATCTTCTATACCACTACAGTCATAAACATTCGGACTGCAGCTCTACAGAACTCGGATATGTCATCAGTTGGGTGTGAATTTGAAGCTTGGAATGTGTATCATCTTTTACCTTAGACCATGACTATCAACAACAGTGCAGACTTTCTTGTGGCTCGGGTTGATTACGTAAAACTGCAACATCATTCTTGAGTGGCTCGGATACTCCTTGCTGTAGTAATAGCCTAAGACCTTTTGTGATACTTCTTGTGGCTCAGACAATGTGATCAACTATTGTGGACAGTGGCTTTGATGATTCATATTGTGTGAAGCATTGTGAACGTGTTGTACCTAAAGAAAAATCTAGCACTCTGGTAGCTTGGAGTGAAAAAACCTTATTGAAAGCTCATGATAATAGATATACCTATGGAGAAAATACTCATTCTGATAGGGTTGACCACAGTGGCTGATAATATTTTGAAGCAACTTCAGATATGATTACATTCTTCGGACAATGAATGTGGCATTGATGCAATACCCTCTTGGACAGTGAAGACAAGAATATTTTTGGATTAATTGAAGGCCAGTGATGAAGACAAGTGGACAGTGAAGTCAGTGAAGAATTTTGGAAGAAATAATATAGTGAAGAATATGTCAAGAAAATTCAAGTAAATACTATTCACACTCTCTATTAAATGAAGCAAAGAAGGATTGGTGTCCTTGGAGTAGGAGCTCCTAAACAAAAGGTTGGTGCCTTGAGAAGATAGGTTCAAATCCCTAAAGGTCGAAGCCTCATCAAAGGTCAAGTTGGTGCTTGGAAACTGGTTGGTGCTTGTTTCATTAAAAGGGTTGGTGCCCTTCACTCATCTATTGTATACTATTATTAAAAAAGGGATTGAAGTTCTTATTAATCCTTAATATCATTATTATACACCTCTCTGTCTTTAATTGTGAAGAATCTAACTAGAAATAATTAAGAATTGAAAATAAATACTGATTCACCCCCCTCTCAGTATTTCCAAAAATTTGAATCAGAGCCAGCTTCTTCAATATCAGCCTAACAGCTGGAAGAAGGATTCTTAGGCACAATGAAGAACATGGAAGCAACAAGGAAACTACCTATCTTTGATGGAACGAATTTTGGTTTTTTGGAAAAAGAGGATGTTATACTATCTATTGTCTATTGGTCCTGAAGTATGGCACTCTATTCTGGATGGGTACAAAGCTCCCGCCAATCTTTCAATTGATCAAGATGAAATAATAGCCTACATTTCAAATGCCAAAGCTTTAAATTCCATCACTAGTGGAATTACCTATTCCGAATTTATGAAATTCATGAATTGTGACTCAGCCAAAGAATTATGGGATAAGTTGGTTTCTCTATATGATGGTGACTCCAAAATCAAGAAGGCAAAGCTTCAAACCTATAGAAGACAATTTGAGAGTTTTAAAATGGATGATGAAGAAGATTTTTCATCATATTTCCTTCAAGTAGCTGAAGTGGTTAACTCTCTTAGAGGACTAGGAGAAAATATTGAAGAAAGCACCATTGTTCAAAAAATCCTGAGATCGCATCCTGATAGATTTGACTCCAAAGTAAGTGCCATAGAAGAAATGAAGGATCTAGATACTCTCAAGATGGATGAACTCCATGGAATTATCATTGCCTATGAGATGAGGAAAGGAAGTCCAAATTTCAAAGAAGCAGCCTTCAAAGCCTCAAGATCTACAAAAGAAGGAAAATGATGGAATTGCAACAACGATGAATTTGATACCGAAAATGAATTAGCTCAATTTGTACAAATACTAAAAAGGGGATCCAAGCTAAAAGGTAAGTACCCTCTTATTTGTTTCAATTGTGGAAGAATAGGTCATTACGCTGAAAAATGTCCCCATAAACATGATAGTGATCATGAAAATGACTCTAAAAGGATGATGTACAAAAAGAAAGGGTTTAATAAGAAGAAATTCTTCTCCAAACAAGATTAGTCTGATGAAGATGAATTTGTAGTCATAAAAAAGAAATCAACCAGAAATATGTGTCATCACAAAGAAAGAAATGATGAATCAGATGAGGAAAGTGATTATGTTGGAAGCAAAGAAATGTTATTCATGTCATTTACAAATGATGATGAATCAGAACTGGAAGATGAAAGAAACATGGATAGTTTGCTGATGAATTCCATTGAAGAAAATGAGAATCTACAAAAGAAGATAATTTCTCTAAAAACAGAAAGAGAGGAAGCAAAAATAAGGGAAGACTTCTTGAACATTAAGCTAAAAGAGAAAGATGATATCTGTGAAAAACGTGAAGTTGAAATAGTATCTCTAAGAAAGGAATTAGAGCAAGTCAAAAGGAGTTGGAAAAGCTCTCTAGCTCTTGAAAACATTCTTAATACTCAAAAACCTCAACACAACAAGTCTAGAATTGGTTTCAAAGGAGAATCATCAAGTACAAAGTATAACGCCAGAAGTTATGTTGATGTACTCTCTCGCAATCCTAAAGAAGAAAAGTCATCTCGTCAGGAACAAAGTCCCATCTCAAAACCAAGAATTGAAGAAAGAGCAACTCCAAGGAATAATGTTGGATACTACAACAGGTATCAAACTATTTTTCTTGGGCATTGTTACAATTGTAAAAACTTTGGGCATCAAGCTAAACATTGCAAGGCTCATAAGAATGAAGCACCCAGATTGAAAAATCAAACAAACCAACTATATGGTCCTAAAGAGCAAGGACAAATCAAAACTTAAAATTATTTTTATCCCTTGGCTAAGTTTGATCCGTCTTGCTCATTATGTGATAATTAGGATCATAATGAACAAAATTGTCATCTCAAAAGGGAAAAAGCTAAAAACATAAATCTCAAAACTAATAAATGTGGCCTAGCTCTATGTGCTCATAGTGAAGAAAATCATTGGTTTGTGGATAGTGGATGCTCAATACATATGACAGGTTACCAAAAGAAGTTTATCTCATTGAACAAGAAAAATGGAAATGTATCTTTTGGAAGTGGATCCGCTAAAATCACTGGAAAAGGAACTGCTATCCCTGTCAATGGACTAGGAAAGGCTCAAATACCTTGCTAGTAGAAGGGCTCAAACAAAATCTCTTGAGTGTTAGCCAGATTTGTGACCAAGGACATAATGTTGTCTTTAGTACAAAAAAATGTGAAATAAGAGACTCATCCTTGGGAGAACTTGTGGTGAAAGGAGTAAGAACACCAGATAATGTTTACATACTTAGTAGAATCCAAGAAGATAAATGTTACTTAAGTCGAACAGATGAAAGTTGGTTATGGAACAAGTGATTGGGGCATACAAGTTTTGATAACCTAGTCAACATCAACAAAATTAATGTAGTAAGGGATATTCCAAAATTTTTCAAACCAAATCAAGTTGTATGTGGCCCATGCCAACATGGACAACAAAGCAGACTTAGCCACAAAACTAAGGAGTTCTCAACAACAAAACCTTTGGAAATCACTCATGCAAATTTGTATGGTCCAACTAGAAATCCAACTCTTCAAGGTGAAAGGTACTTTTCTCTATTTGTTGATGACTATACTAGAATGATGTGGATATATTTCATAAAATATAAATCCGAAGCATTTGAATGTTTTAAAAAGCTTAAGGCTCTCATTGAGAATGAGAAATATTCTAAGATTAAATGTCTTAGAATGGATAGAGGAGGAGAATTCACCTCAAAAGAGTTTGATGAATTCTGTAAAGAGCATGGAATCGAAAGAGAACTCTCTATTGCTAGGACACCCCAGCAAAATGGAGTAGTTGAAATAAGGAACCGAACAATTCAAGAAATGGCAAGGACAATGCTAGTAGTAGCTGATTTGCAACCAAAATTTTGGAGAGAAGTAGTTGGCACCGCAGTTTATACCCTAAATTGAACTCAACTAAGACCAAATAATGAAAAGACTCCTTATGAATTATGGAAAGGAAGACCTGCTTCAGTAAAATATTTCAGGGTTTTTGGAAGCAAATGTTTTATAAAAATAAATGATGACTCACCAGGTAAATTTGATTCTAGAGTTGACGAAGGAATATTTCTTGGATACTCCACTAGGAGAAAAGCTTACAAATGTTACAACTATCATCTGCGAAGAGTAGTGGAAAGCATTGATGTGAAGATTGATGAAGGCCTTCTAGAAAAAGGAATTGAACATCATGAAGTTGAGCCTCTCTTTGAACAAAGTGAAGAAGAAGAACCTGAAAACGAAGAGGAGAATGAAGAGCCTCAAAGTGAACCTCAAAAGGAATCTTCACAAACTCCCTCCAAGATCAAGTTTGTTCAAAGATATCATCCATAAGAATAGGTCATCGGAAATATAGATGAAGGAATCCAAACTTGAAGAAGGATGATAAGCACCCCTAGAAAAAATGATGTGGCTCTATTATCTTTAATAAAACCTAAAATTTTTTCTCAAGCAAGCAAAGATCCTTATTGGATAAAGGCCATGGAAGAAGAAATGTCTCAAATCGAAAAAAAAAAGAGACTTGGGAACTGGTACCTTGCCCAAAATATAAAAATATAATTGGAACAAAATGGGTATTCAAAAACAAGATGAATCAAGATGGACAAATCATCAGAAATAAAGCCAGAATTGTCTGCAAAGGATACTGACAAATCGAAGGAATTGAATTCGAAGAAACCTTTGCACCAGTAGCACGAATGGAAGCAATAAGAGTGCTTTTAGCATTTACTTGCTCAAAAGGATTCAAGGTTTATCAAATGGATGTAAAATCAACATTCCGAAATGGATATCTCAAGGAGGAAGTTTACATGGAGAAACCAAAAGTATTTGATCTTGCTGAAGGAAAAGACCTTGTATGCAAACTAAAAAATGCCTTGTATGGATTAAAACAAGCCCCTAGAGCATGGTATGAAAAGTTGGATCACTATCTGCAACAAATAGGTTTCAAAAAGGGAGTGGCAGGTAGCAATCTCTACATGAATATGGACAAGGAAAAACTTCTGATCACACTTGTTTACGTCGATGATCTAATATTTGCTAGCAATGATGAAGATATGAGCCATGAATTTTTTCTAAATATGTCCAAAAAATTTGAGATGTCAATGATTGATGAGTTGTCTTACTTTCTTGGGCTACAAATATCTCAAACTTCTGCAGGCATGTTTATATCTCAAGAAAAATATCTTAAGGACATGCTTAAAAGACATGGGATGGAAGATTGTGCACCTATAAGCACACCAATGACCACTGATTGTAAATTAAGCAAAGACGATGATACCCCCCAAATAGATGCAACTCTTTACAGGTCAATAATTGGAGCTCTCCTATACTTAACTGCTACAAGACCAGATATTATGCAAGCAGTAGGAATGGTAGCAAGATTTCAGTCAAGTCCTAAATAATCCCATCTAGTAGTTGTGAAAATAATTCTCAGATATCTGGAAGGCATGATTGATTTTGGTCTTTGGTATCTTAAGAGTTCAACTCTTATTGTGACAGCTTATTCTGACGCTAATTGGGTTGGAAGCGTGGAGGATCGAAAAAGCACTAGTGGAAATGCATTCTTTATGGGAGATTGTCTTGCATCTTGGCCCAACAAAAATAAATCATCTATATCCCTTTCTATAGTTGAAGCCAAATATATAGCTGTTGCTGATTGTTGTACACAAATTCTATGGATGAAGGAACCCTTGAAGGATGTCAACATAGAAACTAAGAAACCAATTACTATTTTTTGTGACAATACTAGCACCATATGTCTTTCAAAGAATCCGGTGATGCACTCAAGAACCAAACATATTCCAATAAAATACCACTTTATCCGTGAACAAGTTGCTGAATACAATATCAGGCTGGAATACGCCAATACAAAAGAGCAAATTGTTGATATATTTACAAAACCCCTTCCACGAGAAGCATTTGAGTATCTTTGCCAAAATATGGGGGTCATTGCTCTTGCATCACATTAAATCAAGTAGCATGTCAGGGGTACAGTATGTTAGGGGGAGCAACATGATAGGGGGAGCACATTGGCACCCCATTGCCATTGATGTCAAAGGGGGAGAGAAGAAAAATATTTCCATCCAATGATAAAGGGGGAGCTTGTTAATCTAAGTTGTCATTGATGGAAATAGTATGCTTGATGATGATGGAGGACTACATAAAGACTCATATCACTATGGCATGGTAACCTTATGATAAATAAGGCTATGATGGAGAAGAAAAACCATAAAGAACCCCTAGAAATTCTGCCCTACCTCTATTTCAGCACCTGTAAATGACCAGTCAAATTAAAAATTATTTTTCACTACCTTGGAGGCAAAATATTTCTATGAAACCTTCACTATCTTTTGGAGCATAATTTTAGCTTTCATATGAGCTCTTACTTGGCCCGAAATTCCAATTAGTTTGGGAGAAATAGATTTTTCAAGTCAAAGGTATTTATCTGGTCCTTGAGCCGACCTCTGCTAGGTCTCTCATGTCGGCCTCAGTTTAATTGACATGTCCCTTCAACTCATAGAAAAAACAAACTCTATAAATAATTGTTCGGACCTCCATTTTGGACAGCAACTCGGTGGAGAAGATATAGCACAGAGTAAGTTAAAAGGTTCACATCTTGTGAAGTCTTAAGGAGAAGAAAAATCCAATCTTTAAGCAACACAGGTCCAATTTTGTATCAAACAGAGAAATCTATTCGGATAGGGCATCTTCTATACCACTACAGTCATAAACATTCAAACTGCAGCTCTACAGAACTTAGATATTTCATCCGTTGGGTGTGACTTTGAAGCTCAGACTGTGTATCATCCTTTACCTCAGACTGTGATTATCAATAGCAGCGCAGAATTTCATGTGGCTCGGGTTGATTACGTAAAACTGTAGCATCATTCTTGAGTGGCTCGAATACTCCTTGCTATAGTAATAGCCTCACACCCTCTGTGATACTTCTTGTGGCTCGAAAAATGTGATCAATTGTTGTGGAAAGTGGCTTTGATGATTCATATTGTGTGAAGCATTGTGAATGTGCTGTACCTAAAGAAAACTCTAGCATTGTGGTAGCTTAGAGTGAACAAACCTTACTGAAAGCTCATGATAGTAGCTATACCTATGGAGAAAATAATCATTCTGACAGGGTTGACCATAATGGCTCATAATATTTTGAAGCAACTTCAGGTATGATTACATTCTTTGGATAGTGAATGTGGAATTCATGCAATGTCCTCTTGGACAATGAAGACAACAGTATTGTTGGATTAATTGAAGGCCAGTGATGAAGACAAGTGGACATTGAAGTCAGTGAAGAATTTTGGAAGAAATATTACAGTGAAGAATATGTTAAGAACATTCAAGTAAATACTATTCACACTCTCTATTATACGAAGCAAATAAGGATTGGTGTCCTTGGAGTAGGAGCTCCTAAACAAAAGGTTGGTGCCTTGAGAAGATAGGTTCAAAGCCCTAAAGGTCGAAGCCTCATCAAAGGTCAAGTTGGTGCTTGGAAATAGGTTGGTGCCTGTTTCAGTAAAAGGGTTGGTGCCCTTCACTCATATATTGTATACTATTATTTAAAAAAGGGACTGAAGTTCTTGTTAATCCTTAATATCATTATTATACACCTCTCTATCTTTAATTGTGAAGAATCTAACTGGAAATAATGAACAATTGAAAGGAAATATTGATTCACCCCCCTCTCAGTATTTCCAATAGCATGGGCCTATTTAAAAAAATATTATGAATGAATGTTGATTTCTTCTATCTCTTTGGATTCTTTTCAAGTTACACTTTGCGATGGTTATATATCAGATGTTATAATTTCTAGACTAGATGGGAATGATAGTCTTTTCGCAACTCTCCTTGGTGCCTTGTCATAATCCCTATCCTAGTAAGGTCACAACACTCCTCGGGTGAGATTCCTTACTCCTCTTGTGTAAGGTGAAAATGACGATGTTATGATAGAATAAAATGGATCCTTTTTTGGCCCCTGTTTCTAAACCCAGGGTCTCTACCTTTTATAATTTTGTGCTAACAATCACATATAACTAGTTTTCTAGAACCGAGATTTTTTCTCTTTCCTAGAGTCAGGGATGATTTTGCACTAGTAAAAAGTGTGGAAGGTGAATATTGTTTTGCAAGATTTATGGATTTTTTTCTCTCTTGCCTCAACTATTCTTTGGGCATCCATTATCAATACTTTATACTTGATTTTTTGTAAATTTAATAAACTATGTGCCGTGTAAACATATTTGGAATTAGAAAAATTATTTAGAGCCACTACTTTATTATAGATTAAGACATGAAAATTGAACTATTTGTTTGTTCACATGAAATTTAGGTTAGTAGGGAAAATAAATTGAAAATACGAGAGGTAAAAGAGAGATAAATAATGAAGTGATAAAAGGCAATGACTACTACATATGTTGAAAATTTTGCTAGAGTTCATGTGGTCAAAAAGTACATAATTAGAAAATACAGATTCCTAAACTATTATATAGAAAATTAAATAAGTTGTAGAGAGAATTTTAAAATAACCTAAGAAATTGAGACCAAGAAAGTATTTGCTAGCGCAAATGTCTATGTTTATCTTCTTTTTCGTTGGCAGTTTCAAATATCACTTAGCTGATTGTATAAATCAAAATAGATTGGTTCAACGACTTATATTTGTCTTTAATGTTGGTAAATTTGCAATTTGTTGTTGTAGTCACAATTGCTAGTTGTTTCTTTTCTTCGTGTGGAAACTAATGCATATGATACTCTTAATAAATATCAATTAAAAATATAAAATCCAACGTTTATGGAAAGTAATGGAAAATAAGTATCTATATTGCAAAACCATCTTCTCCACTTACTATGCATTTTGCTCTTAATTTAATATCATTGAAACATGTGTCATACAAATAGGAATCTAAGATACAATATAAAGTTGTTTTCTATTTGTACTACGTTATGAAAGGTTTTGTAGTTCATTTTCTAGATTAAGTTCTCAGAAATATGTTAGCAATTTTTTGGACTCACAATTGTGGGTTGAAATTTCTGCAAAATCTGAAAATCATACGAGTTTTCAAAATGACTAAGTGAATATATTCAGTAATAAAAAAATTCATGAAAAGTATGACAGTTAGCTTTGCAACTGCCAACAAAATCTAGGCCATTCAGTAATCTCAAGAGAATAAAAACAACCCCGCATAGCTTCCACCACACATGATTGTCATTAGATTCAATGTTATTAAATAATTGTTATTACAATTGGATGAAAATATGAAATTCTTTCTTTGAAATGACAACATAATTGAATATCCATTTTCATCTCTATAGATAAAAGAACAATTATGTTCGGATTGTTCACAAAACTAATAAACAATGTCACAATTTGCACAAAACAATGAGTTTTTAACAATAATGTATACAATTTGAATAACAATAATATTATATGGTTACTCATAATAGTTATTCTATCGATAAAAACATTTTTTCTAATATCGCAGGTCACTAGCATATTCATAGTATTCATTACGATTCTTTTGTCCCTCTAACTTTGTGCTCCTACATTTCGGAAAAAATAGCAACAATTTCTTTGAAATTAATTAAATATGTATAATAAATGATAATGTGACTCTAAAACAAAGCTACGTGGGTAAAGCAAAAGAAGAAGAAGAAGGAAAACCACGTGCAAATGTAAATCACCTCAATAATTTTTCATACATAAATTAATTTAATTTTTAAATAGGTTATCAAAACCTTTATACCTAGCCGCAAAAGTAAATGAACTGCAATCTTGTAAATGGTTCTATGAAAAATACATTTGCAATGAAAAGAGAAAAACTACATGACTCAATTCATAGTAACATATATAAAAATCTGAACATTTGATCTCTAGTAAATAGAAAAGCAAAAATTCCAAGATTTAATAAAACTTACACTATGTAAAAGCATATTTATTTATTTCTTAATTGTTAACATTTTTCAAAGTTGTCAACTTCATGTAGCAATTTATTTAAGGTTTCTTGTATGAAATATTTCATAGGAATAATTGTAATTTTCAATTTGACAATTTTACTGAATATATCTTTCTCAATTTTTGTGATTTCTTGCAATTCCATAGGCAAAACATAGTTTTGTTCATTACCATGAACAAAGCCAATTAGCCATTCCCTACCTTCATATGTACTAAAATAAACTATATCATAAAATTTTGATGCCTTTCACTTTTTCAGCTTATTCAATTCAATTGTTAAATATTTTCTTGAAATTAAACCGGAGTCACAAGTGATATGTGGTTCGTTCAAATTCTTCACAATCCGTGCAACTTTGACATATGAATCTACGCTTTGATTATCTGTGTTTTGATATTCAAAAATAATATTCTCCATTCTTCTAATTCTCTAAGACCATGCAACTTTGGGTTGTTTCATTTGATGAGAATTTGGGAGTTCTTACTCTCTTTTATCTGCATCGGAAAGTAAATCAAGTCTCTAGCTGAAAGAAAATAAGTAATTGTCTCCTTTGAGATCACATTGAATGCACTCAAAAAATGACTTACCAATTTATCTCTAATGCTCCATATCAGAAGCTACTTTCCATGCATGTTCAATGAGTTGTAATCGTTGGCATATATTTCTAATAATATATGTTTTCACCTCATTAAGAAAAATGACATATTTATAAAATTTATATGATGTGATGCGAACAGTAACTATGGTCACTATTGTTCATATTGTTAATGAAGCCATCAACGAAGGAACCATATCTATAACATTTTCTAGGTTCTTTATTCTTGTTTCTAAGTTTGATTTTTATGCTTCACATTGACTAAGAGACTCTACAAACATGTTACCGATAGATTGATGCATCTCCATGAGCGATATGGCTGCAACTACAGAAAAATCAACTTGCATTTTTTTTTGGTCAAAAACATTATTGCTGTGAAGCTTTACCTTCTCAAACTTCATTTGTTTACTACAACTTTCATAGTTTTCATTTTTCAATGTGACAAAACCTTCATAAAAAATAATAGATTCCTTGGAAATTTTTGCTATTATTTCTTTATTTTTAGCAAAACAAGCACTAATCCAACCAGGTAGCTTAATGTTGTCAACTTCTACTTTTATAGTTTCATAAATATTTATTGTTTTCATAGGACTTCCGAAATTGGTTGATTCAACAACATAAACATCTTTTGAAAAATAATATTTGATCAAGATCTTTGTGCTTCCCATTATTTGATAGATTTTTGTGAATCAATTATGTATTTGCAGTATCTTTTGTCCCGATTTCACTTGATGATGAACTCACATCAATATTGTTTATGAAGTATACATATTTCTCTAAAAAAACACTAATACCTGGTTCATGGATGATTTGTTCAACACCTATGGTTAGCCATTGATTTCCATGAGTATCATTTATGCAACGTACAAATTTATCTTTAGAAATATTGATACTTGATACTTCCATGATATCGTCAACATTTACGATTAGCCGTTGTTTTTTTGTCGATGCATTTTTACATACTTCGCTCTATTCTCTAATTTATAGAAATGAGGTTCAATATCCAATTCTTTCCAAGTGTGTGTGAAATAGACCCTCCTCATCAAAGGCTTTAATTATTTCAACTTTACTTAAATTAAAACGGTTCAAAGACTATGCAAGATTTGTAACATGAGACATAGTTTTTACTGTGATTTCTCCAATAGTAAATGGAAAAGGAATGAATTGTTTTGTCTTTTTTCTTTAAAACATATTTAGTCAGTCAAGGTATTTCCTACATACTTCAGCAATAGAATAACTGTCGATGACAAATTTCTGCAATAGCAATGGCTTATGTTAAAACCCCTATATTTGAATTAGCATATTAATTTATCTTTCTTCATGCATACCTTTGCCCCATAGGAAAAATTGTGCATGTCCAGATATACGATGAGACTCTTGTAAAATTATCATGTAGTTGACTTGCCTTACAAAAGCATATTGAATTAGTTAGAAGTTTAAAGAAGCATTATTATTCCATAGTATAGGATAACAAAATTGCATTAGTTCTTGATTCATATTGAATTTAGGATTACATGGAAAACCTCTAAAGCTATTATTTGAAGTCAAAGCTATTATGAGACATGCTATCATGAAGAAAATTTTGCTCTTGGATAAATTGCTTAACTGAGAATCTAATTCATTACAAATGATGTCAACCTAGTCAAATACACAATCCTTTTTGTATGTGTGATAAAGCATATAAAATATGCATTTTTGAACTCTTGTTGTAGCATGTTGGTCCATGACACATGTACAAAGCCAACAAAACTCTCCAAAATATTGTTTAAACAAATGATTTCTAGAATAGATTAATCGTAAGAAACTTGATGATTCAACAAAGATAAATCCATAATAACATTAGATTCACCTGCTTCTAATATCATGAAACTATTTTCTTCAGACATTTGCAAGAGAATATTAGCGTCTGGTAACTTGAATATTCATCTAAATGTGTTCACATTCAAAGGTATTATCTTCATTCGTAGCATAATTGTTCTTGTTTCTAAATAAAAAAAATTTGTGCGCAAATGAGAAATTTCTCTGAAATAAAAAAACTACTGGTACACATGCAACATTCGCTCATTGACTAGTCCAAATCATGTTATCATTCTTCTCTTCTGTTAGCATATTAACATAACCCTTATATGCAAACACCCAGTGCAATTCCTCATTGAAAACACCAAGTAAATTAAATCTATCAGTGAAAATAACTTCTTTGCTTTCTCTACTAATCATATTCATTTAGTAACTAAAAACACCCTCTGAATCAATAATTTTCTCAACATTGTTGAACTGCACAATTTTTTTTTTCAATTTTGTATATATTCACTAGATCTTAGTTTTGCAAATTCAAAATTGGGTCTAACTATTGCAACTATGAAATTTGTTACACAGAACATTTGTCAATAAATAGTAACTAAAGATACCAAAGATAATGTTTATAAAAATCGAGTCCAAATATACCTTGAAATTACAAAACTATCTCATCCATTTATTACACATCTTGTTTCTCTGTGACTATAAATCCTTTGAAATAATGGTAGCTATCTCAAAGGCTGTCAATAATATTTACGAATAATCTAAAACACGGATTTGAAAAAGATGAAAAATGCATGCATTATAACCAATTAATGTAAATTGCTTTGCTCTTTTATTTGTTGACTTAAAACATAATATGTGGAGAAGATATACAAACTAGCCAATATCTACACAAAAAATAAGAATAAAAAATAACAATAAAACTTCTGCAAATTTGCAAGTTTCACACACTGTTCGTGGATTTTCTCCTATGTTCTACAATTACTAACTAGCTTGAGCTATAATAATACAATTAATGAATCCGAAATTGTTATTTCCTTGTAATAGTTAAATTAATTTTATATTCATTTTGGAATCTGCATAACAACGAGTAAACACATTTATCATTACAACCTATTATTGTAGCCTTACAATCATGTTTTTGAAGTCAAATGTATTAATGCCACTATGTTTTTTATTAAATTATTCTATAAGTCGTGTTTTTTTTAATTGTTTCAATAGAACGTGAAATGTGTTTTTGTTGCAATATTTATTTGAGAGGCATAACATAAAATATTTGTCTATCTTTCTCGAATCTAATTCAGACACAATAACCATAATTTTAGCAAACCATATGCATATAGTAATGTTGAAGATATTTCGTAAAAGTATTAAAAAAAAAATATCGCTTTCTATCTTCTCTTTTTCATATGGCATTGCTAATTGTATGATGTATTCTTTGTAATATACTATTCTAGGAAATCACTTGATTGCATTTTCGTTCATGTAATTTTCCATACATTTTAATGCAAATGAATCATTATGTATCATTCTATTGTAAAATGTTTGTGTAAGTATGCATTGTAAACATGAAACATCATAATAATTTCTAATCAATTGTCATATTATTTCAAAAGAACTTTCACCATAAATACTTCCAATCCTGGAAAATCTCTTAACCATGTGTTTTTCCGTGTTTTTTTTATCTGCATACATCCATGTTTTGTTTATTCATATCTTGTTATATCTATTATAGATTCATGATTAGTTTCTATCTAATGTTTTTTCTTACATATGAGTGGTTCGCTGATGCCTTAGTAATTATGTCTAAAAAACGAAAAAGAAAAAAATAATTTCACTATGAACTATTGCTCAACAGCAAGCACAATATAAATAATGTACACGAAAATAGGTAAAACGATATAGATACAACTGATTCACGTAAAAATCTTGTCTATGAATGATATATAGAGTCACAAAACAAATGAAACACAATGTACCTAATAAGGATATATATATATATATATATATATTGAAAAATAGATATTGTGTACAATTCCTATCATTAACAAACAAATTGTACAATTCTCATAACAAAGTTTCAATTTCTAGAACTATAATAAAACCATTCATAATGAGCCTCCCCTCGCCTAGAACTATGAAATATACTAATATGCATTGGTATTATGCATCTGCAAAAATAAAATAAAATTCAATGATAAAAAACTAGCCAATGCAACTACCGTTATGTTATACGTTAAAATTATGCCACAAGAGATTTATATTAATAAAAAAATTTGATTTATGATTCTTAAGCTAATGATAAAAATGCACTGAAACATTACTTGTTATTATTATTATTATTATGATGGATTTCACAAAAGCTTCATTAAACTTAGACTCTTTGATTTATGATTTACGCAAAGAACCAATATGATAAATAACAAGCACATTTCTTTTTATTGAAAAGCTGCATACTTCCACATTCACTTTCCCTTCGACAAAGCTCCCACACACTTTCCTTCCACATAATACTAATTTTTAGATGGAATCCACTTAACATCAATCATTATATGTAATGTATCATGTGATTTCATATTTATTTAACCTCATATGTTTCTGAGTCACATACAAAATAGTTAGACGTAGTCATTATACAGTCAAAAGAGAAATATAGATCTAGACGACATTAAGAATGTATGTCTCTACTAATATATTAGCCTTACAACACATACATGGAAAATAAATTACATAGAGCTCCAAATCTATGTAGAATAGAGGATTTTCGTATGATGCCAAAGCATAGATGAACACAAGAGCTGTGAATCAATGTAGAATAGAGAATTTGTGTACAATGCCAAAGCATAAATGAACACATATTCGAATTTAAATTGTGTCTGAATGGAATTTATAAATATCGTATGAAACAAAAAAAACATTGGATATGTCGTTTGTTATCACTCAGATTGAACCTCAGGCTGAGAGAGGCAATCCCGAGTTAACCTCAAACCACGCTTAGCCAAGTAGCTAGCCCTACTAGGCCAGGAGAGGGCTCTCTTCGAATAAATCACAGCCAATATGACTAAGGAAAGAAGAGTTTAGGCTAGGTATAGTAGCTCAGGGTTTTTATTTTTTAAGTGTGTAGGGTTTGCTGGATTAAGAGGAGTCAAACAACTAGGGCAAGGAAATTAGGTCAAAATTTGCAGCGGTTCCAAGGGCAAGGTAGGTAGAAGATTTAAACATTCAAAAGTGAATTAAATGAGATGAATAGACTGGTGAGGAGGTAGGGAAAGCAACTGGTATGTATTTTCCCTAAACTAAGGAGAATGAACACATTATACTAAATTTCCCAAAACAGAGCATAAGTGAATATGGATTCTACCTTTGAAACTTGAAATCTAGTATATTATAGACATGAAATGGTTTATGAATTAACAATACATTCAAAAAAATTGATAATAGAGAGGAAACTATGTCTAAAACTCATACCACATGAATCCCAAGAAAATAGCTGAAAATTTCTATTAATTTCAAAGAGAAACTGATATACAAAATGTCTCTTGAGATGCCCCAGCTCCAAGTGAGTCCAACCTCTATAAATGATTGAGAAAATACATGATATATACCTCAAAACCACTCTCCCTAGCCTCACGGGGTCGAATCCATGAGATGAGGATCAGTTTCACCTAATCCCAAATAAGAAACTGAAAACTAGGAAGACCCAACAACTTGCCTCTAAAAGAGAGGAAACTAATTCATTTGACCTCAACTGATGACTTACCTAATGTATCTACCTTAGATGAAAGTCAAAACATGAAATTTACATTCACCATGACCATTTACATCAGTAATTTTCTCATTTTTCCAACAAAAAATTCAAAAAGTCAAAATTTTGCTGAAGATGATGAAAACTACAATTTCTTGTTAAACGCGTAGCGCCATGATAGAAAAAATGACCTGTTTTGTAGACAATGTTTGGAGGCCTTCCCGGTGTCCAAATCAACTCCATAATAGCTCATCGGAAATTTATCTAAATCTAGTTTCCAAATATGCCTCTAGTTTCCAAAATGGTGTCCATATGCCCTATCAAAAAATTATTCTCCCAAGACTAGTAAATGCATAGCACCAAGGTGGAAAAGGAGGCAACATCTTCTAAATGCGCAGCACCATTCCTGAACGCACAGCGCCACTGCAACAAATTTTTGTAGACCACATTTGGAGGCCTTCTAGGTGTCAAAATTGGGCCCAGGATAGCTCTTTGGAAAGAATATTCTGTATAGCTTCCAAATCTAACTTTTTTTTCTTTTCTGTTTCTAGTTTATTTTCCTAGTCAAATGTTTATTTTCCCAAGACTGGTCAAAAAGTGCTGAATGAGGGTGTAAAAATGCAGAGTGATAGTGCAGGAAACATTTGGAGGCCTTCATCAACTCCAAATTGAGGTCATGATATCTCATTGGAAGGCTCACTCTATCTAGTTATCATTTGACTCATCAAGCAAGTCATGTTGACACTCCAGCTATGAGAAAACTTGATTTTCCTAAGGTCACTCCAGGAGTGCATCAATTCTCTCGTGGCACCTATATTTTTTAAATTGCTCTAAAACCATGAAACCTGTGTAAAATCTGAAGGAGGTTTTTCTTTATTGACCTATGAGAGACAAAAATATCTCTCACTTTTTTTAAATGCATCTCTGTTTGGTCGGAAACATAGTTTGAAGTGAAACTGGCCCTATGAGTGGCAAATGACTTGATTCTTGGAATGATTTCTTCAAAAATGATGGAGACATGATCTTATGAGTTATAATGGCTTCATAATTGTTTAAATGACCTAAGTTATGCCTCCTCTTCTCATATGTCTCTGATTCCATAGCAAACCCTAGCTCAGTGAAAGAGGAAATTAGGGTTTGGTGTAGGCAAAACAGGGGATTTAAGACTGCCTTGTAGAGGGAGGGGAATGAAGGGGTTAGGGGGTGTCTAAATTCTTGGGGAAATTTCGAGGGATAGGGATAGATGTTAGAGAGTATGGGAAGTAAAATTTCAAGGATTAAGTGAGGGGAAGGGGTCCAAAAGGGAAAAACATAGGCATAGTCTCGAAAAGTATCAAATTGTAGCAATAGGCTAGGGTTTGTGGAAAAATGATGCTTTTGAGGGATAGGAGTGATGGAAAGTGCTTAGGAAGGTATATTAATGATAGGTGAAAGTTTAAGAGCATAGAGATACAGGTATTTTTGATTATTTAACCATGGAAGTCATGAGACCAAGAAAAATTCCCTCAAAACCCTAGGAGAGGGAAGTGAGCTTTCCAAGCACAATTGAGAGACAAATATGGTAAAAAAAATTCCACTTACTCAGAAATGATATTTTAGAACCTAAAATTGTTGAATACATTTGACTATTAATACTCCTTAAAAAGATGAATTTGATGGCGAAATGACCAATTTTCATGATTTTGACCCTATGACCAAATGGGACTCCTTTTTGACCTGACTTTTGAATAAGACTTTGACCTTTGAATTTAAAGAATTCCAAGTGAACAGAACATTTCCATAGGTGTTATTATGCTCAAGGAGACATTAGAATGAGTTATCCAATATGATCTTCTGAGGGAGAATGAAGCTTATTTGTCCAGGAAAACCACCAGTGGAACAATTTTATATCATGAACTAATCGAATGATGAAAAATTTATTCAGAATGGGACACCTAAGATGCACATGAAAATGTGTTTTGATCCCTGGTGGAAGTATGCAAATACTGACACTAACATTGGCTCCAACTGGGGATGGTATCTCCTTAGAGTTTCCAAGAACACCATAGACCAAGTGCCTATTTCATTGGGCAATGGAGTCAATAGCTAAAAACCAAACTGAATACTGAAAGAAACTTGACACAATAAACTGACTCAAAATCGGCTCAAGACTGGCTAAAAAAAAACTTAAAAATTGAACTTACCCTATTTATTGATAGCAGTACATCACCAAGGCTTGAGGGCTTCAAATCCTGATGACAACCACCGCCCTGCTGAAGACATATATACAATCATGTGAAGTGATCCTTCTAATGTAACCAATCTAGTAGATGGTTATTTTCTTGAATAATTCTCTCACTTTCCTCGAGTAGGTAGAATGATGTACATGTAGGCAACTCACAACAAAAAATAAACCAAGACTTATGCTGACAAATGAGACAACATTCGTCTTCTACAATGTTTGAAAAAGACTGTCAAAGGGATCTTGAAAATCAATAAAATTTACCTCTAACTGATATTGAATAAACAAAGTGGATTTTTCTCTTGAATATGATTTCTTTTCATAATGTACCTTAGCAAGAGTGTGTTCCTGGTCTTCTAAAAAATCTAAACAAGTAGGTGAGAATATTTCTTCTTGAAAAAAAATTCAAAGCATGAGACATGGGAAGAAAAATATGAATGACAGTCCTCAATGCTTTGGTCCTCTGCAATTTGAATATATTGTTGATCATCTTCATATGAAATGGCAACCAGATTGTCATGTTTGTTATCACACTCATCATTCATAAGAGGGAAAAATTCAGATTGTTCTTGAAACCCAAAGCTGACATTTCTATCATCTACCACATATTCATCCAAAGAATATTTTTCACTCACTTGAACAAATATCTCATCTTGTTTTTCATAAAGGTAATGGATTACCTCATCGTGAAGACTTTCTTCTGATGGGCTGAGAACACTTAGGTCTATAACTCTGTTTTCTTCATTCGAGGTGACTTCAAGAATAGAGCTCTCCTTCATGGGATCCGGAACAAAAAACTCTTCAACATCACAATTTGAATCTAGATCTGGATCATCCATCTTGAATTTACCACAATTTGATATTGGAACCGCATTTTCCTACATACCATATTTTGCTGTAATCAAATTTGAAATAAAACCTTTTCTTCCATCATTTTCAAATGTACAAAGATCTTCAACTTGCTGCAAAATTTCCTGGGCATCTTGATAAGTATCCTCTAAGATTTATTTATGCTGCTGAAATGGATTTTCATATAGGGCTTCCATGATCTCATCGTCCATGAATTAATCATCTCCATAAAAATTCTCAATATTTTCAATAAAACTGTCAACATGTTTACAACAGTTTTGAACTAATATTAAGGATGGACAATATTATTTATACCTTTCAAAGAATATGGTATGAAAATCATTTAAATAGTAAATAGAAGCAGGCAACAAACTTTCATACCAAGGTCGAGCTTCATCTTCCAGAGTGGCCATGAATATCTTCATCAAGCAGTCTTTAGGAAAATTATTATTTAATCTATGCACATGCATGTGAAATCTCACCGAATGAAGAGCAACATCATTACCTTTCACATTTTTGAACATAGGAAAATTCCTTTGCCAATCTACCTTAGGCATTTTATTTGGGAATCCTGGAATGTGATATTGGCTCATGGGAGCATACCTTCCTGCAACAGTTTCCATTTTGAAAATTATTGAAGCTACTGATCTTTATGTAGTAGAGTCAGCATGAAATGTTGATTTTCTAGATCTTTTAGTAAATGGAGTCGCCAGGTGAATGGGTCAGCCTTCATATGTGTCCAACTGTTGTTCGCCATCAACAATTAGATCTAAATCTTTATCGTTATTTTCTTGGGAAGATCTGAACTTACTTTTTATTTCCCAGTATGGTCGCCAAAATGTTGTCACTCAGATTGAACCTTAGGCTGAGAGAGGCAATCCCAAGGTAACCTCAAACCACACTTAGCCAAGTAGCTAGCCCTTACTAGGCCAGGAGAGGGCCCTCTCCATATAAATCATAGCCAAGATGACTGAGGAAAGAATATTTTAGGCTAGGTATAGTAGCTCAGGGTTTTGATTTTTTGATTGTGTAGGGTTTTCTAGATCAGGAGGAGTCAAACAGCTATAATAAGAAAATCAGGTAAAAATTTGCAGGGGTTCCAAGGGGCAAGCTAGGTAGAAGGTTAAAGAATTAAAAAGTGAATTAAATGAGATGAATAGACCGGTGAGGAGCTAGGGAAAGTATCTGGTATGTATTTTCCCTAAACTAAGGAGAATGAACACATTATACTAAATTTCCCAAAACATAGCATAAATGAATATGGATTCTGCCTTTCAAACTTGAAATATAGTATATTATAGACATGAAATGGTTTATGAATTAACAATAAATTCAAAAAAATTGATAAAAGAGAGGAAAATATGTCTAAAACTCATACCACATGGATCCCAAGAAAATAGCTGCAAATTTCTATTAATGTCCAAGCCAAACTAATATACAAGATGTCCCTTGAGATGCCCTAGCTCCAAGTGATTCCAAACTCTACAAATGACTGAGAAAATACATGATATAGACCTCAAATCCACTCTCCCTAGCCTCAGGGGTTTGAATCCATGAGATGAGGATCAGTTTCACCTAATCCCAAATAAGAAACTGAAAACTAGGAAGACCCAACAACTTGCCTCTAAATGAGAGGAAACTGATTCATTTGACCTCAATTGATGACTTACCTAATGTATCTACCTTAGATGAAAGTCAAAACATGAAATTTAAATTCACCATGACCATTTACATCAGAAATTTTCTCATTTTCCCAAGAAAAAGGTCAAAAATTCAAAATTTCGCTAAAGATGATGAAAAATGCATTTTCTTGTTAAATGCGCAACACCATGAATGAAAAAATGGCTTGTTTTACAGACAAATTTTGGAGGCCTTCCTGGTGTCCAAATCAACTCCATGATAGCTCATTGGAAATATCTATAAGTCTAGTTTCCAAATATTCTTATATTTTCCAAAATAGTGTCCATATTCCTTGTAAAAAGCCTGTTCTCCCAAGACTAGTAAACATGTAGCGCCAAGGTGAAAAAGGAGGCAACATCTTCTAAACGCACAACACCATTCTTGAACGCGTAGCGCCACTGCAACACCTTTTTGTAGATCACATTGGGAGGCCTTAACGGTGTCCAATTAAGCCCATGATATCTCGTTGGAAAGCGTATGATGTCTACTTTCCAAATCTACCTTTGGTTTTCTGTTTGGAGTTCATTTTCCTTGTCAAAAGTTTATTTTCCAAAGAGTGGTAATTTTTTTTTGAATGTGGGTGCAGAAATGTAGAGTGATGGTGCAGGAAAATTTTGAAGGCCTTCCTCAACTCCAAATTGATCTCATGATAGCTCATTAGAAATATCTCCAGCTATTTTGACACTCCAACTATGAGAAAACTATGAGAAAACTTGATTTTCCCAAGGTCACTCTAGAAGTGCAACAATTCTGCTCTAAAACCATGAAACTTGTGTAAAATATAAAGTATTTTCTTCTTTATTGACCTATTAGGAACAAAAACCTCTCTCACTTTTGTCAGATTCATCTTTGTTTGGTCGGAAACATAGTTTGAAGCGAAACTGGCCCTATGAGTGGCAAATGACTTGATTCTTGGAATGATTTCTTAAAAAATGATGGAGACATGATATTATGAGTTGGAATGGCTTAATACTTGCTAACATTACCTCCCTTATTCCTTCTCTTCTCATATGTCTCTGATTCCATAGAAAACCCTAGCTCAGTGGAAGAGGAAATTAGGGTTTGGTGTAGGCAAAACAGGGGATTTAGTACCTCCTTGTAGAGGTAGGGGAATGAAGGGGTTAGGGGGTGTCTAAATTCTTGGGGAAATTTTTAGGGATAGGGATAGATTTTAGAGAGTAGGGGAAAGTATAATTTGAAGGATTGAGTGAGGGGAAGGGGTCCAAAAGGGAAAAACACAGGCCTAGTCTCGAAAAGTGTCAAATTGTAGCAATAGGCTAGGGCTTGTGGAAAAATAATGATTTTGAGGGATAGGAGTGATGGGAAGTGTTTAGGAAGGTAAGCGCACTGTGATACAAGTCTTGTTTATTATTTAACCATGGAAGTCATGAGACGAAGAAAAATGCCCTCAAAACCCTAGGAGAGGGAAATGAGCTTTCCAAGCACAACTGAGAGACAAATATGGTAAACACAAAGCCATTTACTCAGAAATGATAGTTTAGAACCTGAAAATTTTGAAAACATTTTACTATTAATACTCCTTCAAAATATGAATTTGATGGTGAAATGACCAATTTTCATGATTTTGACCCTATGACCAAATAGGACTGCTTTTTGACCTGAATTTTGAATGAGACTTTGGCCTTTGACTTTAAATACTTCCAAGTGAATAGAGCATTTCCATAGGTGTTATTATGCTCAAGGAGACATGAGAATGAGTCAGCCAATATGATATTCTATGGGAGAAGGAAGCTTATTTGACCAGGACAACCACCAGTGGAACAATTTTATATCATGACCTAATGGAATGATGAAAAATTTATTCAGAATGGGACACCTAAGATGCACATACAAATGTGTTTTGATCCCTGGTGGAAGTATGCAAATACTGACACTAACATCGTCCAAGCTCAATTGAAAATCAAAAATATATTTTTCAATATATCATTAATCTAGAAAAAAATTGACGTTCAATTGACCATGATTTTTCTCCTCGAAAAGAGAAACTTGTCTGCACATGCATTTTACAATAGTTGTATGAAAACATAACTCGTTTGCACACTAATAAAAAGTGTTTCGTAGGATATTTTCTAAACTCTTTCCATTTAGAGCATTTGTAGGTATAGCTATATGCAAAAATAGTTTCCGTAGTTAAGGAAATTTCTTTTTACTATCCGTAATGAAATATGTGCCAAACAAAGAGTATGTCTAGATAAAATAAATGCACATTTTTTCGTTTGCACAGTTTAGCATAAGAAAGAAAATAGATAATCAAAGTGTCGAAAATTAAAAACGTAAAAACGACACGTTAGTAGGAAAAAAAAATAATGAAAGATTTATGGATACATTTTTAATTGGCCTTATGTTTCATTGTGCAAACTAGATATGTGCGGGAGAACACAATGATTAATATTTTTAATTTCCATTGTGTAGAGTGGTGCATAGGGTATTGATAAATGATTGATGTTAAAATATGTGATATTTTTGCGCACAATGGATTTTCTGTGAAATGGGGCATATATGCATTTGTATTATATTGAAATCATATGTGTTTTCTATATTTGGATTCTAGATCATTATCTAGATTTTTAATGTACACTTTTTGTATTAGTTTGTGCTATATGTGTGCTTCCTTGATTAGTAAATATTTCTGGACACTCATTAGCTTTATGACCAACTTGGTTGCATATATAAGACCTTACCTTAAAAGATTGACCTCTACCTCGTTGATATGGTCTTTGTCTTCTGAAATATCCTCTTAATGATTCTTCAAGTTGTAAATTGTTGCCTTCTTCTTTTTGAAACATTCCATTAAAACTTCCTCTGCTTGATGATCCACTGTTGAATTGTCCTCTTCCTATTAGAATTTGCTTCCATGCCAATTTTTCATCAATATTAAGAGCTATCTGGTAAGATTATTCAACAGTTTTTAGATACAAAACATCAATTCATCTTGTATTTTAAATTTTAGGCCATTAATATACCTTGCTAACTTTTCTTCATCTGCTTCCATATGAACAGATCTTATACTCAATTTATTAAATTCTTCTATATATTATTTTATAGACATAAATTTCTGCTTGAGATTGTGCATTTGGAGAAAAATATTCAATTGATAATCTCGAGGAAGAAATTTAACTTTGAGCTTGGCCACCATTCAATCCCAACTAGTGGTCTTCCCTTTGTTTCTATTTCTCCTTTTATCTTGCATGTTATCCCACCATAGTGAAGCATGTCCCTTTAATTTGGTCACTGAGAACTTGACTTTTTTCTCATTGGCTAAATTTTCATAGTCGAAATATTTATCCATGGTACCAATCCAATTGATCAATTCTTCAGGATTTAAATTCCCTTCATACATAGGCACGTCAAAATCTTGGCTTGGTACTCATTCCCGTGGTAATTTTGACCATCTTCTCTTCTAGAGTCTCTTCTTCAATTTCTTCTTCTGATCTTTCTTTTGGTTCATTGATATCACCGATGCCACCATCTCTTTAACGTGTTGTCTCCAATGCATCCAATCTGGTTATAATATGTATTACTTCATTAAACAAGACTTAATTTGCAGCTAGTCTTCCTTGACCAATTCCATATCCTCTGGCTCTTCTAGCTCCTATAATTCTATTGGCCATCTTTATTATTATAAATTATAATAATTCTTACAAACCCTTTTCCTTAAGGCCTCCTTTGAAAAAAAACACTTTATGAATTTCAAAAATAATAATAATTAAATATAAAGTATTCACTTTATATAATAGCCTTCACCTTATTTAATGAAACATATGGAAATCATTTCAACGTTCACATTATTCAGTGAATACATATGGAACTCATTTCTAAATGAATGGACCATTCACCTTATAATGATAAAAAGAGCATTCAAATGTAATGAATAATTATGGAATGAAAATTAAGTTAATTTTCTTCCAAACCTCTACGTTGAGAATGCCATAATTAATAAGGATTCAGTTCTCTTAATATAAGGAACATCTAGGAATAAGAAACTCACATATTTCCATTCTATGTGAGTTGTAATGCAGCTTTTCTTGGCCAAAGGTAGATTGGAGTTATACATTGACTGCATACACCCAAATATTCATGTACAACGAACAAATTTTATTAAATATATCACCGGTGCTTTCCTCATAGATTTTCACATGCACATCTTCAACCTTTGCAGCTCTTCAATGTAGGAAAATTTCAACACATGCAACAGAATTAATCTTTATTCACGCATAAATCTCTTGACAACACAAACAATGTCTTGAAAAAATATGATTCAGGTTTGGACTGCTATTCGACGCTAGAAACAAGAATTGTAAATTCTTTCAAAAATGATATAACATGATTTACATTACAAGAATATTTCTCTTACAACAACATACATCAGTGGACAGGCTGTGCCGATACTGATTCTCCTACTATCTGCTTTCACCAAGACTCGCATTCCATTATTTCAGCCCCAACATTCTTGGAATTGCACAGGTTCACTACGCTTCCACTGTGCTTTGATATCAAAAATGGTGTAGAGGAAAAACAATTCAAAACACACAACAAATTTTATTAATTAAATCACACTCCAAAACATTGATTCTCTCAAAATATTACATGACTATTTATTTAGAGGAGAGAAGTCTCCTAAATCTCTTCAAGAGAAACTTCCTCCTATATATTTGGAGGAAGTTGAGGGATATCCTCTCAACTTTAGGATTCTATCCTCACTTCCCTATATCCTAATTAATTATAGAATGAATCACTAATTCTAGAAACTCCTAGGTTATTTAATTAAATAATTACATAAAAATTAAGCATGAGATGATATTGCATCATTAGATCATGCCTTGTTTCTGTGTCACGCTCCGTGTGGTCAAGTACCATGCTATCGCATGGTGGGGAGAGGGTTCAAGCCTTGTTTTTTGTGAGGATTTTCTTTGTTATATTTTTAAGGGTCCCAGGCCTAATCACCTTGTTGTGTCCTCCACCATTGCACCTTTCAATGGTCCATTACTTTTCCAATTTGAAAAATGGATGCCATGTCCTCCGGCCCCCCTCATCCTGTGCCTCCCTCTAGCTCTTTTTGGGTCATAACTTCTGGGATGAGTTTTCAAGTGGGGAATTCATGCACTAATCATATCTATTCCTTCAATACACATCCTATTCCACATTCAAACAAATCCCTATCACCACACGAATTAAACTTTACAATACCTTTGGTTCTTCCAAGGAACGTCTACCAGGGTGATGTGGTTGTGGGGACTTGCTCCACTTCCTCTTGGCGCTTTGTCATCTCGAGAGTTCTCTTTGCACCTATTTTCGTCACTTCCAAGGAACATCCATTGGGGTGATATGTCCCTCTTGATATTATATCGGTCCATGTGTGTGCCAATCCCATCATTCTAGTTGTGCACCTATGTGGCTGACCTTGTACATTGACTGTACCAAGGGACCTCAAACTTTGAATTTTTCCTTCATAACTTTGACTGCCAATAACTTTTGATCCATGAGGCATTTTTCAGACTTCAATACACCATTGGAAGTCCTTTAATAAGCTATATTTATATAAGTAGTTTCTAAGAGCTACTAACATGACCTTCTAAAGAAGAATTGGCTCTAAAGTATTTGCACCTTGACCATTCTTCTTGCAACCACCTATGCCTTTGTCATCATCTTATTTTCCTTTGGCATCAATGACAAAATATTTCTAATATTATTTTATAGTTAAATAGTGTAAATTCCAAACTTGATGGTGAAGATAAAGTAGTTACATTATTTTTTTCGCTACCTAGGCCACGGGAACATTTTGTAACCTCCATTAGCTTAAGCACAATGGAGACTCTTGAATTTGATGTTGTTTTTGGATATTTGTTGTTTGAAAGGGCGAGGAGAAAATAAATCATAGAAAACTCCACGCCATAATCAATGGTGGATAGAGGTCGCTCTAGGGAGAAAGGAGATAAAAGGAGAGGTACATCCAAGTCAAATTCAAAAGGAAAAAGGAGTAAATTGAGATGTTGATTCTATAACAAATTAAAATATATAAAAATTTAGTATTGGAAAAGATATGAAACCAAGGAAGATTCAAAAAAGGAGGAAAATCTAACTTAATTGGGTTCATGTATGATCGATGAAGTATTTTCAATTTGTAATGTTCCTAAATATTATGAACATGGGTTATTATATTGAGGCACATCTCATCATATGTGTCCACATAAAAATTCGTTTTCAACATATGAAGTTGTTGTTGGTGGAATTTTTCTTATGGGTAATAACATATCCTATAATACTATTTGGGTTCAGAGTGTCAAAATCAAGATGTTTGATTTTATTGTGAGAAAATTAACATATGTCGGACATGTACCTTAATTAAATAAAAAAAAAATTCTTTAGAAGCATTGGATTTTAGTGGTTATAAGTGGACAGGTGAAGGTGGAGCACTAAAAATGTCCAAGGGTGCTATAGTGGTCATTAAGGCTACTAAAACAAGAAACCTTTACAACTTGGATGGAAGCACTCAAATCAATGAAGCAACAATGACATCCAAGGAGGTGACTCAATCCACTTGTTTATGCCATCAGTGATTGGGTGATATGAACAATAAGGGATTATAGGTGTTGTTAAGCCACAAGCTATTTCCAAACACGAAATCTCTAAATTTAAGTTTCTACAAATATTTTATGTTTGGAAAATAATGTAGACAAAAAATTAAAGTAGGTAGCCATAATGGTAAAGGTACTCTTGATTACATTAATCCAGATGTTTGGGGGCCATCCCCTACTATTTATTTTGGAGGATATTCATAATTTGTTTCATTTATATATTATTTATCTATAATAGTATGAGTCTATGTATTAAAAATATTTTTTTGGGTATTTAAAACCTTTAAACAATTTAGAATTTTGGTTGAAAAGAGAACTGACATGACAATCAAAATTTTAAGAATAGATAATCGAGGTGAGTTCGCTTCTTTAGATTTCGAAGAATATTGCAAGGATGTCGATATTTTAATAAAAAAAACCACGGTTAATACTCCTTGGAAAAATGGTGTGGTAGAACACATGAACATAACTCTTTTAGAAAGAGAAAGGAGCATGCTAAGCAATGCCATATTTCAACAAGAGTTGTGGGTAAAAGGAGTTAGTACCTCTTGTTACCTAATGAATCTATCACCATTTGTTTCAATAAACTACAAAATTCCTAAAGACGTATGGATAGGTCATCCCTGTAATTATACAAATATATATATTTTTGGATGTAATGTATATTCCCTAACTCCTAAGAACCAATGTTCTAAATTAGACCCTAAATCGAAGAAATACATCTTTTTTCATTATGATAATGTTGAGAGTTTTTATAATTCAGAATATCCACAATATCCATTTTATGCCGATGTTTCGAGTCTATAACAAGACTCATCGTTAGGAAAAATCCACATAGAATAGTAATAAATATATTTTGGAAGGACCAAAAGAAAGAGCTGACCAAAAAACCCTAAAATTAATTTCTATGAAGAAAAAATTCACTTTATTATAGGGGAATATATTAGTAAATGATAATAATATTAATGTTGATAATGTTCTTATTATGGTTTCTTATTAAGAATAATTATCAATAATGATAAAGTTATTAATATTTTATTATTATCAGTATTAATTATTAACACTACTAGTAATAATTATTCTTTTATTAATAATACTAATAACAAGGCTAATTATTATTAACTCTATAGTTTAATAATAATTATAATTAATAAAGTTAATAATAATAATAATTAATTCTATACGAATTGTTTAATAATATAGATAAAAATTGCTAGGTGATATATAAATGTTATAGCTAGGGCTAATTAACATTGAATTTCATTAATGATTAAAATAGATATGTCAGTTATGTTATCATTATTACAAGTTTTTTTTTTTTTTTTTTTTTAATTTCAAACCGACTAATTCTACTAATTATGATGGGCACGGCACAGAGAATCGCCAGGTATCCGCCGTCAGAGAGCTTTGCGTCCGGGTAGATTAATCGCTATCCTTAAAAGTCGGGCCGCTCAGGCGGGAAACCGACCATCGTTCATTAATGTCTTAGATAAGTTTTTTTTTTTTTTTTTTTCTAAATCGACTAATTCTATTAATTATGAAAATCTTAGTACAAAGCTATGGGGCTAGCTGTGAGAACGAACCGATGCAGGTAGATTAACTCTGCTATCCTTAAGAAGTTGGGGTCGCCCAGTGTGGGAAACCGACCCATTGTTCATCAATAGTTGGGCCGCCCATAGTAGGGAAACCGGCCAGAGACTTAAACAAAGCATGTAGATATTTTTAAAAACAAAGCAAAAATCATCAAAATGCTCAACAAGTGAGCTTCTAAAACAGTTAATCATGATGAACCCAGCAATGAGTGAGCCCAAGGAGTCAGCTCTTGTCCTCAGGGGACAGCGGTTCCTCTTCCACCCTGCAAGCGTACTCATTTCCTGTGCTGCTGTCTTCCTGTCCTTCCTGGCTGTCAGAATGCTTGTTCTGGCACTGTACTTCAGTGCTAATATCTGCGTGAGGGGAGGGAATGGGGCAAGGATCAGGGGCAGGGGGGTGAGTAGAGAGGGGAATTTCCTCCCGGAGGGATACAGTGATGAGGGCAGTGATGATGGAATCATAAGAAGTGCAGTGGAAACGAAATTCCGCGTTTTGGGTGGTCTGCCGGATGGAGGTGCCACGAGCTCTGTAGAAAGAAGGAGAGGGCTGCCCGGGATGGGTGATATCATCTGAGGGAAGGGGATGACCGGAAGGATTAGGACAATTCATAGGGGGAGAGAATCCGGGAGGTTCAGAGTGAGCTACAGGAATGTCAGAAGCATTTTGAGTGGCTTGCGCCCTGCCTCGACCTCTGCCTACTAAGCTACCCCTGCCTCTATTTCTTCGACGGCCATCACGTGAAGAACGCGGGGGGGTGTTGTCACCTCCGTCCGAGGAGGAGCTAAGGTCAGAGTGGGGCAGAGGAGGAAGGCCAGAAGAGCGCCCTCGACTCACGCCTCGACGAGGCCTCATTCTTTGCCGTAGTCGGGGCATGGCATACAGCAAATGACGAAGACGAGGCTTGCCAGAAAGGTGTTCCGGAGAAGGGGTGAGGGCGGAGATGCTACCTGGGTGACTCTGCCTATGCAGGTGGGCAGAAGAGCTGAAAGGGCGGTGACGAAGAGCCTGAGAGTTCAAATTAAGAATTGAGGAGGACGGAATACCTGTGAAGGTGGCTCTCGAGATGTCATAAGAGTCAGAAGCTCCGCAGCAAGAACTGTTTGTGAAGTGAACGCCCGGCAATGTCTCCAGACAGGCCCAAACGCTGCATCTACACCCTGTAGCCGTCTTGCAACTAGGAATTGCCGCACCAGGAGGGCATTCGCTTCTGAACGGGAGCAAAAATCGCAAATGGTTTCCGTCTGTCTGCCTCTCGTCCATCGTGATCGCCAAAACCAAATACACTGCCTTAAGCCTGAGACTGAAGGGGCAGTTAATACCATTTTGCTGCATCCAAGGCACATTGATGGCGCAGGGACTGTTCTCACGCGAGGCCATGTGGGCATGGCACTCATATGTCTTTGGGATCTGCGTGGGTGCCAGAGGCCCTTTAATGCTTTCATTCAGCCGCATCCGGCATGAGGCAGTCCTGGTGCACCAGGGAAATGCAGTTCTGTTGAGTATCTTCATCATGGATGATTGAGAGAGAACCATGAGTCATCGTGCTGTTATTGTCAATACCGAAGTTGGCTAAGAGATCAGCGATTTTGTTTCCCTCCCTCATAACATGAGTGAAGGATATTGCTCGGTTATGGTGTAGCCAATCACTTATTTTAACAATTCGGGCTGCTAATCGCCAACTGTGTGACACTTTGGCCGGATCGGCGCCCCAGAGAAGCTGGTTGGCCATGTGGATGAGAATCTGTGAATCCCCTTCGATAATGATGGGAAAAAAATTGTGTTGACGTACCAGGTTCAAGCCTTGCCAGAGGCCTTCAAGCTCCGCTGAATTATTTGTGTCTCAGCCCATAGCTCCAAAGAAGAGGTGCCGAACATCTCCTGTTGAATCTCTTATGATGCCTCCATATCCTGCTTGCCCCAGATTTCCTTTGGAAGCTCCATCAAAGTTTAACTTGAAGACTCCTGGAGAAGGGGGAATCCAATGTGAAGGCGAGCTATTGGTCTTCTTGTTTTGAGTCTTCAGAGTGATTCCTAATTTGAGATTCCAGTTCTGCCAGACGAGGATTTCGCTTTGCTTCTTGGGGAGATCATCTTCTTGCCAAGAATGAATGGCCAAAGTTTCCTGAAGGTTGCCAGTGAGGGATAGCCAAATAATGTCCAAAGAGGTGGAATGATTTTTGAAAATACGTTTATTGCGTTCTTTCCACAGGGTCCAGAAGATCATGCCAGGGAGGAGCTGCCAGAGAGTATTGAGGAGGGCTGAATCATAAGGGCGTTTAGGCCAGCTTCGAAGGATAGAAGTAATGTCCCCAGAGGGTTTTCGCTTCTGACAGCGAAAGCTGCATTTATTCCATAAAGAATTGGCTAAAGGGCAATACAGCATCAGGTGTTGAATAGATTCAGGGCTGAGAGCGCAGTTGGGGCATCGAGAAGGGCCGCAGAAGCCACGTTTGACCAGATTGTCCCAGGTGAGAATTCGCTTGTGACTTAAAAGCCAAAGGAAAGTGGAAATTTTCGGCCAAGTGTGGGGGTTCCAGACCATTTGCCAGAGGGGATCCCGAGGGAGAGGGGAAGGATGCAGCAGAGAGTAGGCCTCCTTAGTTGTGAATATACCTGTGGTTGTGTGACCCCATCTAAGGATGTCGGGATCTGGAGAGCTTCTGATTTGTCTGTGTTGTAGTTCCTGATCGAGATCACTGTAAATATAATCTTGAGCTTGATCCGTAATGTGATGCGCTGACTTCCATTGCCTATACTCATTCCTGTCAGTGTCCATCCAATGCTCATAAATCTTCCCTTCTAATCCTGCTCTGGGTTCTCCAAGGCTGTTTAGAGGAAAATTTTCCAAAAGGCTGGATTCTTGTTGCCAGGAATCTGTCCAGAATCTTACTGATTGTCCATTGTGCACTTCCCAGAAGCTATGCTGTTGAATAAGCGCATAGTGCTGCTTAGCAGCATTCCAGATCAAGGAGCCCGAGTTGAGAGGGGTTAACCGTATCAGATCTGCTGCAGTTCTGTTGTTAGCATACTTGGCATTCCAAAGTCGTGCCCAAGGTGTTTGAGGCTTGGAGAGCCATCTCCACCATACTCGAGCTGCCATGACTTCATTGCTGTGCAAGGGGTCTCTTAGGCCGAGACCGCCATCTGCTTTAGGAGTACAGACTATACCCCAATTCACAAGGGCCCATTTGCGATTGTGCCCAGTAGATCCCCACAGAAAGCAACGTTGTAGAGTTTTGATCTGTTTGAGGACCCATTTCGGAGCAGCAAGAACAGAAAAGAGATAAAGGGGCATAGATTGTAAAGTGGCCTTGATGAGAGTGAGACGACTGGCCATGTTGAGAGCCCGGAAGGTCCAAGAGGAGAGCCGGGATTCCAGTTTCTCCAGCAACTGGTTCCAAGAAGAGTGCTTGATGGCAGAATTAGTAAGGGGGGCTCCAAGGTATTTGTCCGGCAGAGTGGCTACAGAAAACCCAAGAATACGGGCGATGCTTACTTGAGTCGGGTGGGGTGTATTAAAGAAGAAAATCTGGGACTTGGAATCATTTATGGTCATCCCAGAAGCTTGAGAGAAGAGAGAGAGGACTTCTTTGAAAGATCGGGCTTCTTGAACAGAAGGATGACCAAAGAGCATGTTATCATCAACAAATTGTTGATGAGTTGAGGTTGGAGCTCCATGAAAGGCAAGACCACGCAGGTGGCCTAGAGAGGCTTCCTTTTGAATGAGTCTGCCAAGCCCTTCAGCCATAAGAACAAAAAGGAAGGGGGATAGGGGGTCCCCTTGTCTGATGCCTTTAGAGGGACGGAAAGGGAGGGAGGGGGAGCCATTAAGAAGGATGGAAAGGGAGGGGGAGGAGACTAAATTCATAATCCAACGAACCCACATGCTATCAAATCCAAAGGCGCTTAACATTTGCTGGATATAAGTCCAGTTCAACCTATCAAAAGCTTTGGAAAGATCAATTTTGAGTAGCATACCTGGCTTCTTGCTGACCTTTAGGGAATGAATGATTTCATGAGTGAGAATAATGCCATCCAGAATTTGACGTCCTTCCACATAGCCCGTTTGTTCTGGTGAGATAAGGAGGGGCAGAAGAGGTTTAAGTCTGTTGGCAATGACTTTGGTAATAACTTTGTAGATTACATTGCATAGGGCAATGGGCCTGAACTTCTCAGGTTTGCTAGGCTGCTCCTCCTTTGGAATCAGTGCTACAAAGGTAGTATTGAGGGAGGGCAAAATCCAATGCATTGATCTAGATTCCTCTACCAGCTGCCAGACCTCTTCTCTGATAAGATTCCAGAAGTGGTGGAAGAAATTGGCGGTGAAGCCATCTGGCCCAGGGGCTTTACCATCCTTGAGTTGTGCCATGGCTTCGTCTACTTCCTGAGGGGTGATGGGCCGAAGCAGCATTTGATTATGTTCCTCAGTGATTAGTTTGGGAATGAGCTGTGTGATTTGGTAAATGGCTGGCTGTCGATTGGCATGTTGCTCCTTTTGAAGATCTTTGAAGTAGCCCACCAACTCGCGTTCCATATCCTCGTGCCTTTCCATGCGTTCCCCCTGTTGAGTGGTAATGTGGCTGATTCTGTTTTGCATTCGCCTTTGTATGGTTGTGTTGTGGAAGAACTTAGTGTTTCTTTCTCCTTCCTTCAACCAACGAACTCTAGATTTCTGCCTCCAGAGGATTTCCTCCTGCTTATATCTTTCCTCCAATCTTCTTTTCAAATCATCTTCTTTGGAAGCCAGGGGATCTGTTCTGCCCACATTGATGATCTCCTGCTGCACATCTTTCATCTGTTGTTCCAGGTTCCATTTTTCTGCAAAGATATTGCCAAAGATGTTGTGGTTCCAGTCTTTAATGTGCGCCTTGACCCATTTGAGTTTTTGCTGGAATTGGTACATTTTGGATCCTTTAGGCGGGGCAAATCCTTTCCAGACAGAGTGAACAAGGTCTGAAAAAGAGGGGTGCGATAGCCAGAAAGCTTCAAACCTGAAAGGCTTTTTGAGTTGGAAGCCTATGCTTTGCCATTGGAGCATTATTGGCCAGTGGTCAGAGCCTGGGATGGGGAGGATAGTCCCAATGATGTCTCCACCTACATGGATTGCATTGTCCGAAAGGAGAAATCGATCCAGCTTGGAGGCTATTTGTTGCCTACCCGTTCTTCGATTGCTCCATGTGAACAAGCCATTGCAAAAGGGAACATCCATGAGCCAGTTGCTGCTAATGAAGTCCTTGAAGTGGGCACTGTCTTGGTCCAGCCTAACCCTGCCTCCAGTTTTTTCAGCCAGCCTTGTGATCATGTTGAAATCTCCACCAAGAATCCAGATGGGGTGAGTTCTGTTGGAGTTGAGATGCCCAAGGGTGTTCAAAAGCGCCACTTTGCCAGCCAAGTCTTGAGGGAAATACACATTGGAAAGATGTCCGTGGATATTGGTTCCTATAGGGTGAAAAGTAGCTTGGATGAGATTATGAGAGGCATGAAAGTTGTTGAGCTGGAGAGCCTGAGGATTCCATGCTATTGCGAGACCTCCCGAGGATCCCTCTGCGTCCACAGCCACTGATCTACTGCCGGGCCAGACTCTGGTTAGGATGGAGCCCAGCGTTTGACTGTTGCATTTGGTTTCCTGAAGGAAGAGTAGTTGGGGATTCTCCTTCTGTATCAAATTTTTTAACATTCTGTATTTTCCAGGACCATTAAGTCCTCGTACATTCCAGGAAATTAAATTCATTGGGAACTATTGGGGAGGGGTTTGAAAAACCTAGTAAGCTTGGGATATTGTCCCGAATCCACCAAGATCTGACCTAGTGCCATGGTGCGCTGCCAGTCAGGGGTTCTTCCTCTTTTCTTGGGTTCCTTCATCACCTTCAAACTGTCCCAACGGCTACCAGGTTGGATGCCCAATTTTTTGTGTTGTTGTACCTTTGCTAGGACCGCTTCAAGGGAGTTAATCTGTTTTGGATTAATTCTATCGAATTCCTTTCTTTCGCATGCTTCTTCAAGACCTGTCAAGTCCAGCTCGTCAATGTTTAAGCTATCTGTGTCTTCTTCCATTTGGAATGTTTGTTCAGATTGAATCAGATCTGGGATTCCTGAGGCAACAGGAGGGGATGGTTCCTGCAGGAATGAGAGGTTTGGGCTCCAAGTGACATGTTTCTGCTTGAGATTTAGATTTGGGTCAGAGATTTCGCCAGAGGTAGCAGAAGGGGGGGTGGGCGTAGGGGAGACGGGGGTAGGTTGGAAGGGGGGCGGAATGGAGGGGCCAGCGTGATTTGGAGGGCCAGGAGAGGGGTCGTTGGGGGGATCAGAGTGGTTAAGCACTGCAAAACTGTTGCTTGAGGATGGGATTGAAGCAGAGGAGCTGGGTTTCTTGCTAGCAGCTGGTTTTCTGCTGCCTCTTCTCCTGGGGGCAACTTTAGTGAATCCATCCTCCTGAGCTTTGCTTTGCTCCTCCGCTTTTCGGGCTTGGACTGTTAGAGGGCAGTCTCTGTAGAGGTGTCCATGAGCGTGACATCGTCTGCATCTAAAGGGCACGTATTCATAATCCAGAGGCTGGATCCATTCAAAGTCATCGTGAAAAATACTTACCGCATCAGGTAGGGCACTGTCCAGGTGCATTTGAACGCAGATTCGGGCGTAGGAGGTGTATCTTCGGAGCTTGGTTTCTTCAGCCACTTTTATGAACTCTCCTAGTCCCGTACCGATTGCCTGCAAGGTCTCTTCGTCCCAATATTCAAGCGGGAGTGAATAGAGTCTAATCCAGACCGGCGCCCAATTGAAGTTTTCCTTGTCAGGGTTGAATCTTTCCACCCAGTTTCTCAAATATAAACCTGCAGAGTTGAAAAAATAAGGGCCTCCATCCATGACCCTATTTCTGTCTTCTAAGCAGTTGAATGTGGCTGTAAAGAAGCCCTTTGCTCCGAGTTGCAATGAGACTGCCCCTTTTGGCTTCCACTTGGACGCTATCCAGCCCTGGAGAGCTTTTTCTGTTGGCCAGAACCCTACAAACTTCCCTATAAGGGCATGATCTCTCATATACTGAATCCTAGCATTTATTCGCTGACTAGGAAGATCTATCTTTGGCCGTTCTGAAGCAATGGGTTTACAAGTGGATGAGGTTACCTGTGGTTCCTCCGTCCTCGCTTCAGAGTTAGATTTCTGTTCTGTCTCATCTGCCGATTTGTTGTCAGCTTTGTCCTTCATGCAGATTTCCGGAAAGCTAAAAAAATTTCTCACAACTTTTATTTTTATCGCAAAATGAAATTCTACACAGAAAAATTGTTATAGTTTGCAGAAAGTTGAAGAACCGAAAAAAATGAAAATTTTTTCTCAAAAAAGGGCAAGAAGTGTAACCCAGCTTCACATTTTCATCAAGATAATCAGAAGAGCTAGATCTATAAATGAAGGTAGATCCTCTGCAACAAGCTCCCAAGCTACTAGAAAGTAGGATTATCTACCATACATTGAAGGAGTCACAGATAAGATAGATAAGATTCTCAGAAAGAAATATATTGAAACCTCTTTCAAGCCATTGCCAACCATAAGAAATAAGATGAGATTAGTTAAATATAGTCCAGATCACCTCCAACAAAAGGGCGTTTATAAATTCATATGTTCATGTTTAGAATAAGACTTAAAGAACATGGTGTTGACATAAAAAATGGTAGAACTTGGTCTTTAGCACTTGTGGAGCATTCAGCAAAGACATGTCACCATGTTTTCCTTAAGGACACTACTTTTTTTATACCTGATGTTTTCAAATAATTTTCTTAAATATTAAATTTCTTCTTGAATATGCTTAGTGTATGATATTCTAAAATATCTTGTGAAGAGAGTTTTGAGTTATCTCATATTTTGTGTTGGAAGAAAAACAAAATATTTGTGAATCGCTTGAAACTATAAAGCACCCTCACAAAATTAATGGGGATGGGGGTTTGGAAGTAAGTAGAATTTGGATCCCCTTGCTCACCTAAGGCCATATTATTAGTCACAACTGAGAAGATTCGTGAATCCCTTGAAATTATAAAGAATCCTCACAATATTAATAGGGATGGGGGTTTGGATGTAAGAAGAAGTTGGATCCCCTTGCTCACCCAAGACCATATTATTAATCACAAATGAGACTAAACCATTTTCCCTCATCCCATTTACGTTTCCCCCCATTAATTCTCTTCCCCATTCTCTCTCCCTCACATTCATCCCCCTCTTAACACTTTTTATTATTCCTTCCTTACGACCCTTAACATTCCATAAACTTATGATTTAAACCATTCATCCCTATGCTAATAAAATTATGATCTTCTATCAAAATATTGAAGTTAATTTTGGGTGTGGAGCCTGATTAACATATTGATTTAGAGGTCTTTGTTTCAGCTGGATGTATACCCCAGAAAGACTGTACCACCCTCCATGCGAGGGTGGGTGAGGGGTGCATGGGGACTTTTCCTTGTAAAATATTGTAATTTTGTATTCAATATAGGCTGTTCAATAGGAATATGATCTGACGATAGAAGTTGTGTTTAATTTAGGGTGTTTTTCCCTAGAAGACAACTCCTATGTTGTATGAGGGAATTGTATTGCGGCTATGTGTTGAGAGTGTAATATGAGTGAGAAAGAGAAAGGGGGATTATGTGAGAGAGTAGAGGATATTATAGTGAATCTGTTTTAAGTTGTTCTCTTCATTTTCCTGGATATTATAAAGGAAGGACTGGTTATTTCTCTTTGGACGTAGCCCAAATTGGGTGAACCACATATATCTATGTCTCTCTTGTTTTATATGTTTTTTGTGTTTGTATTTCCGCATATTTTTATGTATTTTATTACTCTGTAATATATAATTTTCTAATAGTTAATAGTGCATCAATAATGACTTTTAACTTTATTCTTTAACTTATAATAATGACAACATAATTGACACATCTATTTTAATCATTAATAAAATTCAATATTAATTATCCCTAACTATAACATTTATATATCCCCTAACAATTATTATATATATTATTAAAAAATTCTTATAACATTAATTCTTATTATTATTAACTTTAATAATTATAATTATTATTAAACTATAGAGTTAATAATAATTAGCCTTGTTATTAGTATTATTAATTAAACTTTATTATTATTAGTAAAAGAATAATAATTACTAATAATGTTAATAATTATTAATGATAATAATAAAATATTATTAACTTTATCATTATTTATAATTATTCTTAATAAGAAACTATAATAAAAACACTTATTAAAATTAATATTAATATCATTTACTAATATATTCCTCTATAATAAAATGATTTTTCTCTTGATAGAAATTAATTTTAGGGTTTGTTGGTCGAATTTTTCTTTTGATCCTTCCAGTCCATATTTATTACCTTTCTTCCTTTCTCTTCTCAGTGGATTTGTCCTGACGACGAGTCTTGTTATACACTATAAATGTCGATACAAAAATGGCTACTATGGATATTCTGAATTCTCAAAACTATCAAGATTCTTACCAGATAAATATTCAAACACTCATATGATGATTTTTTCAAGGGATATAGGTTGTGGGATCATACTATCCACAAAATTATCATCAACAATGATGTGATATTTAATGGATCTTCTATTACTAAATATTGCGCAAAATATGTTTTGAAACATGAATACATACAGGAAAAAATGCCAAATCAGAAATATTAGTTTGAATTGAACCATCTAGAGACATATGGAAGTGATAATAAGATTATAATAAAGAATAAGTTGTAGATGTTGAATACATTCAAGAAAATGTTGAAAATCCAAAACCAACACCAAGAAGATCTACACAAGAAATAAAGCCTCCTAAAATGTATAAAAATTTCACTTCATTTTTTTCTTTGGTTATTGATTATGGGGAACCTTATTGTTATTAGGAAACAATAGATGTTATCAATAATTCCAAATGGATGGCAATGGTGAAAGAAGAAATGGGCCCCTTGGAGAGAAATATAACTTGGGATCTAGTAGAAATTTTGAAAGATAGGAAGGTTGTTGGATGTAAATGGGTCTTCAAATTTAAAAGAGGAGTTAATGGTAATATTGAAAGATATAAGTTAGACTAGTTTAAAAAGGTTACTCTCAGATGGAAAGTATGTATTTCCATGAAATATTTTCACTAGTTGTTAAATTTGTATCTAAAAACATTATGTTGGCACTAGGTGATTTGTTTCATTTGGAGTTAGAGAAATTATATGTTAAAAAATTATTATTGCATGAATATTTGGATGAGGTACTTATATGGAAATTCCAAAAGGTTTTGTGCAACATCACAACAAAAGATTACTTTTCAAGCTCAAAAAATTGTTGTATGGATTGAAGTGTTTTCCCAAGCAATGGTACAAGAAGTTGTATTCCTTAATGATGAGCTAGAAATATACTTGAATTTGTTTGACCATTGTGTGTACTTTAAAAGTCTGAATGACATATTCCTTATCTTAGTGTTGTACATTGAAAATATTCTCATTGCAAGTAAAATCATGGAATATATTAGCATGTTGAATTCTTATATGGCTATGACATTTGATATGAAGGATCTAGGAGCTGCAAAAGAAATTTTGGGAATTGAAATACATAGAGACAAGAAAAATAGTAAGCTTTTGTTTTCACAATAGAAGTATGTAGAGAAAATACTTGATAAGTTCTGGATGAATGATGTGCAATAATTTAATATCCCTTTTTCTTCCCATTTTAACCTTTATTTAGGCTTATGTCATAATACTAAAGAATACAATTATTATATGTCTCGTGTATCATATGATTATGCAATAGGAAGTATGATGTATGCGATGGTTTGCACTAGACCAAATATTTTACATACAATGGGTCTTGTTAGCAGGTCCGTTTAAAATCTATGAAAAGGGAAATGGGCTGTAGTGAAATGCGTGCTTCGATATCTAAGAGGCACTAGTGATTATTGTATCACATTTAATGGTTGTAAATATTATGTTTACAGATATGTTGATTTGGATTTTGCAGGTGATATGGACAAGAGAAAGTATACTTTAGGATATGTCTTTACTCTTGTAGGGGGATCCATCAGTTGGATGTTGAAGCTTCAAGAAATATTTTATTTATCCACCATAGAGGAAAAGTATAATGTTGTCTCACATGCTAGAAAATATGATATTTGGTTAAAGGATATTCTAAGTGAACTTTGAAAAATGTAGAATAACATAACTATATTATGTGATCATCAAACTACTCTACATTTGGATTAAAATATAACTTATCATAGTAAGACCAAGAATATTGATATAAAATACCATTTTTTAAGATAGGCGATTGATGGAGGTGGAGTCGATCTTAAAAATTTCCACACTTGAGAAAATTGTGCAGACAAATTTATGAAACTGGTGTTCATAGAGAAGTTATAGTGGTATATATCTTCTCCTAGCTTGCAGAATAGATGATAGGACTTTGGCTATTGAAAATGAGAAAAGAATTTCCTAATTTAAAATTTCTTTAATTAAATTAGGAGAAATTCAAAATTCCACATCAACAAACAACTTGAATGAGTTAACTCAGGTGATATAATTGTTATCACCTAGTTAGCTTAGTTAATTTGAGTTGGTGCATGAACTTGATTTGTATATAGTGATTCCTAAATTTTAGGAGCCTAGGTTTGAGTTAATTTCAGTTGTAAAAAATTAATTCAATTAAATTGATTTATGGTCGGTTAAAATAGATCCAACTGTTGGAGGAATTAGTGGGGGGACTAGTCGTGGGGTGTAACTTCAGTGTTTAACCAGTTAACTTGTCAATCAACATAAATCAACTCCTGCATGCATGAAATTTTAGTTACCCAGACGATATTGTAGTTCAAAGGCAGTGTACTATCAAATGTAGAATTTTCCAATTTGTACAGGTGGTGCATGCAGACAAACAAGGGCCTAAAGGAATTATGAAATTATGAATGAGAAATTTCCGTAATTAATAGGGGATAATTCCTCATAAAACGTCACAAGGAAATAGGGGCTCGGAGGGTTGAAATTTTGGCTAAGTATTTGCCAAGGTTAGTTAGTCAGGCAGAGGATAAAAGATACAGGTGCAGGTTGTGCTTAAGCTTGAGAAAGCATATTGTATTAATCCAGCTTCTTTGATTAATGAAATACATATTGGAAGGGGTTTTAAGCAGTTGATTTCCCCTAGATAAATATCTTTGTATGTGTGTTGAATCATGATGCATGTTTTTTATATGTGTTATTGATCATGAATTTTTTTCCACACTTTAGTAAAATACATGAGAAATTTTGAATCTACATTAAAAATATACATGGTATTAGAGCTAGACTCACATTAGTGAAGAGAATTCAAAATTTTCATTGCGAGAGGTTTAAATTTCAATATTAGTGTTGCGGGTTTTCTCCAGGACTGAGAAGATGAATTTCAATGGACTCATGCTCGATTATGGTTTGGAAGGAACCACAAATTTTGTGGATGGATTATCTACATAGAGACAATTTTGATGATAATGGGATGCTATAATATTTCAAGATAGATGTAGCAAAACCCCCAACATATGATGCCCAGGATCTTGCTTAATGCAAGAAGGATATGGCTAAAGTTAGGAGGATCATTTTGGAGGGATTTCGGGATCATATTTTCTCGAATATCCACTAGAAAGAGACTCTGTTCGCGATGTGGAAGACACTGACATATTTTTTTGAGAATAATAGTGACCACAGAAATTTGGCACTCAAGGAAAAGCTTTGAATTATTAATATGAAAAATAATGAAACAATTCTATAATAACTGAGCAAGTTTATACATTGTAGTGATGAAATTGGTGGGGTCAGTGTTAATATCCATGAAGAAGATTTGGTAGATCTGGCTCTTTTGGGACTCCCCAAGAGCTAGCACAATTATCAATATTTGGTAAATGGTAAAGAGAAACTACCAAGTTGGGAGAGGTTATGGTCTGATCTAGTGCAGGAAGAAATAAAGTAGAGAAAAAAAAATGACACTTCGTCCAAGGTTGAGGGTGAGGAGAACTGTGCCTTGGATGGATAGGAAAAGAAAGGGAAAGGGAAGAAATTCCAATCCAAATTAGAATCTAGTCGAGGGGGAAAAAGGAAAGACTTTTCTAAAATCAAGTGCTTTCACCGTCATGAATTCAGACATTATGCCATGAAATTCCCACACAGTAAAACAAGAAATAAGACCTTAGGAGGGGAGGAAGGTGAAGCTCTAGCTTCATAATTTGAGCTTGATTTTACCCTCGTTGCATGCATAGAAAGCACAGTGATGGGAAGTGTTTGGTATCTCAACAACGATGCCTCATTCCATATGACGGGGAACAAATATTTCTTCAATGACTTGGAGGAGAAATACCTCCATATGGAAAATGATATGGAAGATGATAGAGGCTACAACATGACCAGGATTGACACTATCACCTTTTAGAGGGAGTCTGGCTCCCCTCTTAGGCTCAATGATGTGATGTTTTTTCCAGGTTTAAAGAATAATTTGGTTTATGTCCTGGTGTTGGAAGACCATGGATACAATGTGATATTGATCGAAGGAAAGTAATTCCTGAGACAAATATACATAGGACAAGTGAATCATATCATGGCTCGAGTGAATATCCTCTACAGTTTGGATTTGGCAGACTGTGCTTCTTTGAACATAAAGGTAGAGAAGGTGTAGAGCCAATATGTTTATGAATTATGGAATATAAGACTTGGTCATTTTCATCATTGATATTTTAAGATCATGCAGTAGACCACCACAAGCCTCCCCAATGGAGCACTAGAGTAGTATAATACATGTAAAGGGTGTACCTTGGGGAAGTACACAAAATCAACCTTCAATTATCGGGATAGTAGGGTGCATGCAATTCTTGAAAGGATATATTCAAATGGATGTGGACCTTTGTCAAAGACCTCCATGTCCAAGCACATGTATTATGTTATATTTCTCATGTAAGTGTTGGATTTTATTCATGCAGAAGAAATCCCAGACATTCTCAAAATTTGTTGAATTTAAATCACTTGTTAAGAAATAAACTGGCATGAAAGTGAAGGCTCTCAGGAGCGATAACGATGGTTAATATGTGTTGAATGAGTTTAAAAATTTATGTTCAAAGGAAAGAATTCAACGAGAGTTGAAAAAACCCTATAACCCATAACATAATTGGGTTGCTAAGAGGAAGAACAAAAGTATTGTGGGAGTTGCATAGTCAATATAGCATGATGAGGGTATAGATCTACACTTGTGGGATGAAGCATGCAACACAATGATATATGTGTAGAAATAGTGTCCTCAATGGATTCTCAGGATAAGTACACCAAAAGAAGTTTTTTCAAGGAAGAAATCAGATGTGTCATGCTTCAGGATATTTGGATCATCAGTATATTTCCATGTTTCCAAGGAAGAAAGGAAAATGCTAGAGATGATAGCAGATTTGGGAATATTTATGGGGTACATTGATACACCTCAAATCTATCAGGTGTACCTTACATCTCTCAGGATGACAGTTGTTTATAGAGATGTGAATTTGGATGAAGAGAGGGAAATTAAGTTTTCCCTTGAGAGGGAGCTTTAGTTGCATGTAGATCAGGAGCTTTTGAATCCAAAGAAAGAGCCTCAAGAATATGTGGAGCAGCTAGAAGAAAAGGAGAAAATAGTGGAGAAATCGACTCAAGCAGAGACATCCAAGGACGGAAGGAAGCGGATTAGGGAAGCTGAAAATTTATTGCAGGATGCTAGAGAGAATGTGAGAGCACCCGCATCACAATGTAGGTAGAGGACATCACCAGATCGGTACACAGTCTATATGGCTTTGATGACCGAGCTAGTAGAGATAGAACCAACCTCATTCAAGGAAGCAACAAATTAGTTGGTATGGGTTGATTCTATGGTAAAGGAAAATGATTCCATTTTCATAAACATTGTTTGGGAAATCGTCCCAAGACTAGTAGACAAGTTAGTAGTGGGTTCGAGATGGATTTACAAGGTAAATCATACAATAAAAAAAATCATCGAGAAGCATAAGGCCAGATTCATGGCCAAGGGGTACTCTCAGGTAGAAGAGATTGAATATGAAGATACCTTTGCATCTGTAGCAAGGTACTCCTCCATCAGATCAATTCTTACTCTAGCTACACAGATGGGGCATAAAATTCAATAGATGTTGTGAAGACAACATTCCTCAATGAATTTATTGAGGAGGAGGTGTACATTGAACAACCTGAAATATTTGAGACCTTCGACAGAGAGTCACATGTGTGTCGACTCAAGTGAGTGTTGTATGGGCTAAATAAAACATAATTTATTGGTACACTAGGATTTATAGCTACCTCACCTAGTTGGGATTCACCAAAAGTGAAGTAGATGCAAACCTTTACCACATTTTGGTAGAAGGTAAATTGTTGATTATATTGTTATATATTGATGACTTGATTTTAATGAGTGATGAAAAAATTATCAGGTCTTGCAAGGAGGACCTTGCAAGAGAGTTTGAAATGAAGGAAATGGGATTGGCACACTATTTCCTTGGTTTGGAATTATGGCATAGAGAAGTGGAACTATTTGTCTTCGAGGGAAATTGTGCCAATGAGATGCTTCAAAAGTTCCACATGGACAGATGCAAACCCATGGAGACTCCTCTAGAAACCAACTGAAGGAAAGAAGATGCCACTTTAGATGAGGAAGTGGATGCTACCATGTATAGGCAGATGGTGGGTTATCTCATGTATTTGATGAACACACAACCAAATATGTGTTATGCAATCAATAAGTTAAGCTAAGCCATGGTTCAACCAACGAAACTATATTGGAGAGCTACTAAAAATGGACTACAGTACCTTAGAGGAACCACTTAGTTTGGAATTTGGTACATATGGACAAAGAGAGTGAAGCGAAAAAACTTCACATATGTAGATTGGGTGGGAAGTCCATCAGATCGAAAGAGCATTTCATGAAGAATTTTTATTGTTGGGTCAACAACAATTTCTTGGTATAAAAGGAAACAAAGATCAATTTCACTCAACTCAACAAAAGCAGAGTACACGGCTTCCAGTCAAGAAACTTGTGAAGCTATCTAGATGAGAAAGATTCTTGTTGGTTTATTTGGTCAGATGATGGATCCTACCGTGATTTACTGTGATAATTAGAGTTGTATTAAACTCTTTGAGAATCCATTTTTTCATGATCAATCCAAGAACATTGATATTTGGTACCACCATCTATGAGATTGTGCGCAAAGGTGGATCATGTTGTTGGAATACATTTCTACAGAGGAAAAGGATGCAAATATTTTGACAAAGGTTTTGTTAAGAAGAAAAATTGAGTTCTATAGAGGAAGAATTGGAGTATCTGATAATCCCTTTCTTATTGAGAGGGAGTGTTGAAAATGCAACAAGAAATTCCTAATTTATTATTTCCTTGATTAAATTAGGAGAAATTTGAAACCCTGCATCAAAAGAAAAATTGAATGAGTTAACTGAGGTGATATAGTTGTTAACACTTAGTTAGATTACTTAATTCTAGTTGGGGGCATGAAATTCAGTTGTGTACAATTATTCCTAAATTTTAGGAGGCTAGGTTGAGTTAATTTTAGTTGTAACAATTTAATTCAATTAAATTGAGTTATGGTCAGTTAAACTAGTTACAATTGTTTGAGGAACTAGTGGGAGGTGTAGCAGTGAGGTGTAACTTCAGTGTTTAACCAGTTAACTTATTAATCAACCTAAATTAACTTGTGCATGCATGAAATTTGAGTTACCTAATTGAGATTGGAGGTCAAGGGCATTGTACTATCAGTTGTAGAATTTTTTAAGTTGTACAGGTGGTGCATGTAGTCAAATAAGGGCCTAAAGGAATTTCATAATTCTCAATGTTAAATTTCCATAATCAGTAGGGGCTAATTCCTCATCAAACAATGCAAGGAAATAGGGGCTTGGAGGCTAAAAAATTTGGATAAGTATTAGCCAAGGTCAGTCAATCAAGCATAGGATTGAAGATACAAGTGCAAGTTGTGCTCAAGCTTGAGCAAGCATATTATTTTCATCCAAATTATTTGATTAATAAAATACAGATAGGAAGGGGTTTTGAGAAGTTGCTTTCCCCTAGATAAATCTTTGTGTATGTGTGTTGAATCATGATTCATGTTTTTGATATGTGTTATCGATCATGAATTTGCTTCTGCAGATGAGTAGAGTAGATTTGAGTCTTATGTTTTGGTGAAATACATGAGAAATTTTACATGCAAGGAATTAGGAATTTTTTTTTCAAGATAGATATTGCTAGAATATGACAACAATGAATAAAGGAAAATGTAAAACTAATTTACTAATGTAAGTATTGTTGTGGTTATTGTAACAAGGTAGTTTATGAAGCAAAATATAATTACTGTTGCAACCATGCCTACATTTATGATTCCAAGCGATGAGGAGGTTATGTGTGTAAGCTTTAACGTAAAATTTATTTCACAATAAAATCATTTTTCCTTTCCCGTGGGTGTTTCTTGAGAATAGGTCGGGGTTTTTCTGCGTAAATATTGGGTATTGGTGTATATTTTTTTTTCCATTGTTATTCTTATTAATTTCATGTATAGACTCTGAAAACCAACAAATTTTAGGCACTTGTTTCTTTTTTTGAAATTTGGGGAGCCAGGGGTTATCATGGAATACCTACCATAGCCTTAATCAATTTTTTTAGTCCTTGGATAATTATTTCCAACGAGATACAAAAGTTTCACCCCCAATAAGTTGATGTACCAACAAACCACCTCCAGGCCCACAATTTTTTTTTTATTTCATCTTCTAAGGTTAGGATTTTGGAACTCTAGGGTTATTTCTTTATGTAAAAATTCCATTATTTCACCCTCTTGTAATATATTTTGTGAAAGCATGTTTCCACCTTCTCTCTTTGTTAAGAAATGACTACCACAATTCTAGCCAATTTGTGTTCTACATTATTATGTTATTTCATTTATTAATAGAAGTTAGGTTTCCACCATATTACTGAAATATTTATTATATTTCTCTATGTCTATTCCTTTTACTTTATTGCAGTTCATTTCATTCCTTGTACATGTAGGATCACTCATGTTCATTTTGTAGTTCTGCAAATATGCACCATGTTGTCAAAGCATCAAATGAGTGTTCCTTAAATCCTTATATTCCATAGCCTGTAAGGACCAAGCCCATTAAGCTATTACTAAAAATGAAAGAAAAATAGCTACCAAATGTTAGGTGGGAACTAGAGCTGCCAACATAAACTGCATTTTCGTAATTTGTTGACGAAATCGAGAACCATCACCCTACCTTAATCTCAAATTTCGCTTCAAAATGATGACATGATAAATCCAACCTAGAATATGTGTTAAATGACTAGAGTTCTTATTTACCATAGTGTAGCATGGGAATGACATGAGTGTGAAGGGGGTAGGTACATGATATAAGGTGAAGACTTCATACAAACTTAAATTACCCTGCCACCTCTTAATTCTTCTATTGAGGTTGACACTTGGTGTCTGGTTGATAATATGGTATTGGATTAATGAAACAATTCTCATCAGTAACAAATGTCCCTTTGTTGCTAAGGTGGATGACCAAGTTGACCTAACAGTCAGGCACTTTGTTATTGATCCATTGGATATGAAACCATTATATGTGTCCTTCCATTGTGGTGATCAAGTCCCTAATTCTTGAGAGGATGGATTCTAATTTGAGGTCCTTTGCATGTATCTTTTGTTCCATGTAATGAATGATAATCAAAGAGTCTTCAAAGAAAATGAAATGTTGGCGATGAAAAGAGCAAGATATGATAATGCCTTGAAAAAGAACACAAACTTTTGTTGAATTTTTAGACATGATCCCTAAATTGCATGAAAACTTACTTTTTAGATTTCCCCTATGGTGAAAAACTAACATTTTATCTTAATAACACCCTTATTTATAACTTAAACTTTTCCATTAATAATGTTTTTTTTTTGAGATATAAAAGTAAAAATCTAACAAAATCCAAGTTCATAGATTAATAAGAGATTGAAGGTATATAACCTTTCTTTCATTTTTAGATAAAACTTCAATGTTTCTCATTTGTGTGTCTCTTTTAGAAATCAATTATTGTTGAAGTAAAAATAATTTCATAAAAAAAAAAAAAAATTATATAAAACTTTTATATATGTATTCAAAATTAATATTAAATTAATTTTATAAAATTTAATTTTTATATAAAAGTTAAAGATGTTCTATCTGTTTTTTAATAAATTATAAATATATTTTAATAAATCAAAATTATATACAAATAATTAAACATTATTTTTTAAATTTAAATTTAATAATAACCGATCTTTATTTCATTAAAAAAAATTGATATAAATTTATGCACAAATTGTAATTATATGTTCTTTACCATGGGCCCATAGGATTAATTAATGAGGAATATATAGCTCTCAACCATGTAAAGTGTAACACTGAAATGCAATCAGACATAATATCAGGTCATTGACTTTATCATATGTGTTTATATTCGGACACCTTTTCCTTAGATACCTTTTACATCATCTTTATGTTGCTTCAAAATTTTAATGTCTAAGACACCTTTTACATCATCTTTATGTTACTTCAGATTTCTAATTTCTAAATTTTTTAAGAGAAATATATTCCTTACATGTCAATCGAATAAATATTTTACAAACGCATAAATAATATATATATATATATATATATATATATATATATATATATATATATATATATATATATATATATGAAGAATAAAATTTAATTAGAAAATAATTTAATGGAGATGAATTTTTTTATTTAGATTATATTATTATATTATTTATCATTTATTTCAATGTTTTTAAAGTGGGAAAATTAGAGGAATTTATTTATATGGTCATTTTTAATAGTGAGTTTTAGTTTGGAGAATTGGGCTCTAAAAACTTCCCAATTAATTTGGAGGCATTAAATGATGCTTTTGAGCTAAAAAAAAATCTTACTCATGCCAAGCTCTTTAATGTTATTATACGCACAAAGACCTTTTTAATAATGGAATAATCACATCAAAAAATGCTTGTAAGAAAAAGTTATGTCTCCTACTAGTTGACCAACCATGTTGAACATCATGGTATGAGAGGATGTTACATCATTCCCTATTACTCATACATAAGAGGCTAGCCATGTGTGGAATTTTAGAAGACTCTAGAATATCCAAAATCGTAACTCTAGTTAAGGGTTGATGAAATCAAATCAAACCCCTAGTTGGATATTAGGCTATGTTAGATATTGAGCTGCTAAGAGGAGTAGGGGTTCCATTCTATGCTATTGTGCTCTATTCAATAGTTGAGCAGAGCAACTCTAAGTAGGAAGTTAGATAGAATAAAAAAGGGGGTTAAGGTTCCATAGAAATCTTACATTGAGCCATAGGTCTCAAGTAACTCCATAGAGAGTACATCTTCCTGCGTACTTCCATATATCCATACTAGAGAAAAAGAGAGCAGAGTAGACTGACCTTCTGATTGGGTCTTATCCCTTAAGGATTTCCCAAGGAAAAAATTGTATCTATTGTGAATGGTGTGTGTATTTATTTATATTATACATTTATCAAAATTTAGATAACTTTTCATTTAAAAATAAAATAGTAAATAAAGAATATGATATCTAAAGTGAAATAACATATGCAATAAACATTTCAATAATTTTAACATATTTGTCATGAAAAATTGTTCTAGGGAAATATCCATGCTAGTTTACATATCGACTTTTTAAATTTTTGGGATTGAATTATGGAATGTTAAACTTCTGTGTAGAGTAAAATGGAAAAAAAATATTAAAATTATAATAAATTATATAAAACATATAGTGACATGTAGAAATATTTTATTTCAATTACAATTAAGGTATGAAAATTGTAAAAATAATATGATAAATAATGATTACTAGTAAAAATTCTCATCAAATTTTCATCTATGGAGAGGATAGGAGAGTGGAAAACCATGTGCCAACCACAACTAAAATTATTCCCTAGATGGAGTATGTCTCACCTTGTATTTTATGGATGAATCCTTTATCTCTCCCTGTAAGGCAACCATAGTCATTAGTTGCAAGGAATGGAGCATGTGATTCCATCCTCATATGAATATTCCTCCTATATAAATTTGTAATATTTACTCTATTAAATCAAATATGTCAATAAGAACTGTATTAAGATTCATAAAAAATATGGGAGGAATCTTGAAGTTAAAAATATATTCCAACATTTCAAAGAAATTTAATACCTATGATTAGCTAAGTTAGCCCTGCTACGATGTTAGGTCCTTATATTACTAGTATAGTCCCTTATTATTGTTAGTGTAACACCCTTATTGTTATTGTTGTACCCCTGTAACCCCCATATTGTTATTATTGTGCCCTTAAATTATTATTGTTAGGTTGGCTAGGATTACATTGTGGCCCCATGGACTCCTGTATATAGAAAGGAGGTTTTTTCATTTGTAAAATCCACGAATTGTTCATTCATGTAATGTATTGGAGGTTTCCTCCTTGAAGTGGCTTATCTCTAAGGCATTGATAACTCTTTTATTCTATTTTTGGAGCTGGTTTCACAACATTTGGTATCAAAGATTTGGATTCTAGGGTTTCGCTGCACCAAACAGGTCATCGTGGCATTTACGCTATAACTTTTGTTATACAAAGGTTCAGAAGCTGAAATTTTTTAAGCGCGAAGAATAAATCCTAAAGAACAATGTTGCAACATTTCAGAGCTTGGTTCACAATATTTGCGGAGATATTATCTGTGGAAGTTAGGTATTTTTCAGGCTCCCGAATTTCATCTCAAAGAGGTGATCGTGGGAAAATCTTCATAACTCTCTCTTTGAGCATCAGATACGAATTTTGTAAAAAGTGGCTTGAAGTACATGGACTATAGTTTCCTATTGATCAATTTTAGAGTCAAAGGAGCAAACAGTGACATGTGGTAAGTCGTACAATTTTTCTCTACTGAACGAGTCTATAATTAGGTCATTGTGGGAGATTGGACATAACTTTGCCTTGAAGAATCTAAATTAGGTCAAACCTGTGGCATTCAAAAGAGAATTCAGAGGGCTACCGCAGGGAAAAATTTCAAATATTTAAGATCCGAAATCACATAGATAATTCAATTTCAATATCGAGCTCCTCAAAAGTAAGAAAAATGTGTGTATTTTTTTCAAATTACATAAGTCTCATTTGAAAAAAATTAGTTTGAATTTATTCCAAGGGCATATTGAAGAATAGATATCAGTATTGGGTTCTAAAATTCCCCCTAAAATTAATTCAACACCCATTAAGCCTTCAGAAGGCTTTACTATGACTCATGAAGACGAAGAAACACAACATGAGATATCAAAATTACAAGAGAAAGTGCACCGAATTTCGCTATCACAAAGAGCAACAAAAAATGAAATGGAAGTTTTGAAGAAAGGTGTGGAAACTAATATGGATGGTTTGAAGAAAGGCATGGAAACTAAGATGAATGGTTTGGAAGCTAAGATGGATGGCATGGAAGTGGGCATGGAAGCTAAGATGGATGACATGGAAGCTAAGATCGATGAAAAATGAAAGACAACATGGAAAACATGAAGAATGATATAAAATTAGACATCGAAGGTTTGGAAAAGTTGATACAAGAAATGTTTCCTAATGGCGAAAATATAGTAGAGGAAACTCATGATGAGAATAAAATAAATGTTAATCGTGATTTCGTAAACTCTAATGTTGGATGGAAGAACCACCATATTCCAAAGATGGATATGAGGAATTTTGATTGAAAGGATCCCGTAACATGGATACTACAGATGGAGCAATATTTTGATCTCAATAATGTGAAAAACACACAAAAGGTACACATTGCAACTTTACATTTAGAACAAAATACATTTATATGGTATCGATGGCTTTTCCCCCGTAAAAGAAATTGTCACTTGGTCAATTTTTACGGAGGAAATGATAGCACATTATGAGGATACAAAGAGAAACACATTTTTTAGCCAATTGATAAATCTAAAACAAAAGGGTTCAGTGGTGGAGCACATTGAGGACTTCCAAAAATTGAATATAAGGGTAACTGATATTCCAGAGGAACACCAGATTGATGTCTTCATAGGGAATTTAAAGGATAACATCCAACATGAAGTTCACGTTTGGGAACCTGATTCATTGGAGAAGGCATTCAGGTTGGCAAGAAAAATTGAATGTAAAATTATGGCGACAAGGAAGCCTACCACTCACATCTATAAATATGGAAGTGTTGCTACTCCCAGACTTCCACCACCTAAAAGGTTGACACCATGACAATTGGAAGAAAAAAGAGAAAAAGGGATTTTCTACAGTTGTGATAGAAAATACACTAAAGGTCATAAGTGCACTAAGAAGAAATTATTTTACATAGATTGTGAAGAGGAGGAAGAAAATGAAGAAGAAACTTCAAAAGTAGAGGATATACAATAGGAAGAAACCCTATAAGAAGAAGTAATGAGTCCGACCATATCATGTGATGCATTGGCAAGAATTAACACTCCTCAAACTCTCAAGATAGAAGGACATATCAAGAAGAAAAAGGTAATAATGTTGATTGATTTGGGTAGTACCCATAATTTTATTCATTGTAAGATAGCCAAGGAATTGAATTATTTCCTATACCCAGCACCAGAATGTCAAGTGACGGTTGCAAATGGAGGAACTAAAAATTGCTTTGGAAAATGCCATAATAAAAAGCTAGCCATGGGGGAATATGTATTGAGTAGTCCAATTCTTTCCATCCCAATGGAAGGTGCTGATGTTGTACTAGGAGTACAATGGTCACAATCTTTGGGGGCGGTAGCTTTTAATTTTCAAGAACTTTTCTTGAAATTTTTTTCGAAAGGAAAGGAAACTGAATTATGGGGTATCACAGGGAAGCCAAGAAATATAATAAGCTCTAATGTCATGATAATTCTTCTGAAGAAAGAACAACGGGGGGTAATTTTACAATTATTCTCACTAGAATTTCAAACATCAAAATCATCTATTTCTCCAGATCTCCAAAATGTCTTGGACAATCATCCAAGTTCTTTGATACTTCCAAAGGACTCCCACCTGTTTGTGATCATGATCATGTTATTCATTTGATTCCAGGAAGTGTTCCTCCAAACATCAGGCCTTACAGATATCCTTATGTCCAAAAGAGCGAAATTGAACATATGATTGCAGAAATGTTAGAGGCTAGTATAATTCGACCTAGTCAAAGTTCTTTCTCTGCTCCAGTAGTATTGGTGCATAAGAAAGATGGATCATGGCGGATGTGTCTAGATTATAGGGAGATAAATAAGCTCACTATTAAAGATAAATTTCCCATTCCTGTGATTGATGAATTATTGGATGAATTGCATGGAGAAATTTATTTTACCACGTTGGATCTCCGTTCAGGATTTCATCAAATTAGAATGAAGACTAAAGATATTCCAAAAACAACATTTCGAACTCATGAGGGTCATTATGAATTTTTGGTCATGCCTTTTGGCCTTTTTTTTTTTTCCACAGAAAAAAATCGGTAACCTTTTATTTATAAAAATGAAAAGTTACACATAGCATATGCATTGAAGCATTTTCAGAAATTGCCCATTGGGCTCATGTGCTCTCACACACAATGCGTTGTAGCAAGGCTACCTTGCATTCAGAGAAAAATAAAGAAAAAAGAATGAGAAAAGAGAAGAGATAGAGGGGCAGAAAAAATGGAAGCTGCTAGATCGTGGGAAATGTGTCCCACAAATCAGGTTTTTCTCCCTTTCTTCTTCTCAACCTTGCGCCATTCACCCTGAGATGGCTCACAAGTGACAAGGAAAATCTGATTTTCTGCACTTTTGGTTCCTGTATCCTTGTCTGAATCTGAAGTTTCTGATGTATGGTGTCTTTTGATCCCTTCGCTGCCTGTGTCCACTGCATTCCTGTCTGATTGTTTCGTCTGAAGATGTGGATCCACTAGTGCGGTTGTGTCCTTTGTTTGTGCCCCTGGTTCCTGTATAGTCTGCTTATTTCCTGTGGGGGCTAGTTCCTCTTCTTCCTCTGACTCATCCTCCTCTGAATCAGGAGGGGGAAATTGCCAGCCTTTCCTCTGCTTCCTGTTCGGTTTCTTTTTGTTGTTAGCTTTCTTAATTTCTGGGCATGTATTTTGTAAGTGTCCTGTCCTCCTTCAATTCCTACATCTGAACGCAGTATTCTCATAATATAATGCTTGCAACCAATTTTGTTGCTTATAAATCAGCATAATGTTCTCCGGTAGTCCTTTGCTTAAATCTACCTCCACGCAGATCCGGGCAAAGGTGAAGATTCGTTGTTCCAGTATTTTTGTGTCTATTTTAATATAACACCCAAGACTGTTCCCAATGCTCTCGAGAACCTGATCATTCCAGAAATGAAGGGGAAGATTGTAAAGTCTCACCCATACTGGCAGTCTGGAGACTGCCATAGTGTTGGGGTCAAAATCTGGAAACCATGGAGTGATAAACAACCCCGTGGACCCCCAGAACCAAGGCCACTCTCTGATTATGATATCCCTTTCCTCCGAAGTTTGAAATTTAACAATAAAAAAACCCTTCGAACAGAGATGTATTTCGCATTCCAGGGACCATTGGGTGAAGATCCAGTGAAAAAGGTCCATGGGTTTGGGCCAGAAACCATTGAAGCGACATATTAATGCCTGAGCTTCATATGTCTTGATATGCTCCTCTGTTGCTGAACTGTTGATTTTTAGAGCAGGGGTTTGTTCCTGTTGTTCAACTATGTAAGGCCTCGGAGTATTTCCAGCTTGTTCTGGAGCTGAGCCAACTCCTTTTTTCCCCTGTAGAATATTTTTGAAGGAGGGGCCACCATTTGTTTGCCTGGGCGTGCTTTGGTTCACAACGCCCCCTCGCAGGCGCAGATTTAGGGTGATGGTACTACCTGCTCTTATGGCATAATCCTTTAAGAGCCTGCAATCCTGGAGAGAACTGTGCCCGTTAACCAGATGTTGTATCGATACTGGGTAGCCCATCATACCCCAAATTTGTTGCTTGAGTTGCAGGATTGAGGTGTCATCGTTTACCCAGGCTAAACGTGACTTACCCACTGGAAGTTTGATAAAGATTTGAAAAGGAGGAGAGTTCAGAGGAGACGAGTTCTTACCTATGGAGTGGGATTCAAAGAATGAATTTGTTGAGGGTTGCTCCTGTTTATACCGATCCCTTCTCATCTATGTCTCTCCTATCTTCTGAATCACTGGGCGGTTCTGCAGATCGGGCTTAGGCACCTTTTTTCCCAGAGGAGAGGAAGAGAAATCGCTGAACTCTGTAGCTGCATGGCTGCCAGATTCCTTGAAAATTGTCAATCGCGCCTTTGCAACCTCTTCATCCTGTAGAGAACCCCCCCTGGCCAGATCCAAGACTGATTGGAGACAGGTCATATTCTGGGAGATCCGATCTATCTTGTCACTACAGGATTTTCTTGGGGCAAGGTCCGCATGCAATTTATCAGATTTGAGAAGCCCCGATCTGCCAGCATGAGAGCCGCACCACCGATCCAGCCTTGGAATCTTTGCTCTCCCTTGATGCAAGCCCCATGGAGTAGGAGGTGCAACGGTGGCTCCAACAGAGGCATTATTCGCAGAGTCTTTTGAGCTGAGCTCCTTGGCAGAGATTTGAACTCCGAGCAAGCAGGAGCCTATGTGGGACGCGGCCAGATCCAGACCAGAAGCCACGGCTACAGGGGAAGTTTTTTTGGGTGCAGGATCTGCACAGACCTTGATGGCGGCAGCAGAGCACAAAGTAACCCTAGCGCGATCCATTCTTTTCTCCGAGTATTAGCCACGTGCGACTTGCAGACCATGGTCCCTCCAATCCCTTTTGGCCTTACTAATGCACCTTCTACATTTCAAGGGTTGATGAATTCCATTTTCAAACTATTCCTTAGAAAATTTGTGCTAGTATTTTTTGATGATATACTAATCTACAACAAGTCTTGGAAGGATCATGTTCTACATGTTGACAGGGTGCTCAAACTATTGGAGGAGAAACAATTATATGAAAAAACATTCAAATGTTTCTTTGGGGTACAAGAGGTGGAATATCTGGGTCATATTGTATCTCATGAGGGTGTTAAGGTAAACCCTAACAAGATTAAAGTCATTAAGGAATGGAAATTCCCCACAACCATAAAGCAATTGCACATATTTCTGGGGTTAACAGGGTATTATCACAAGTTTGTTAAGAATTATGGGAGAATAGCAGCACCTCTAACAACATTATTGAAGAAATATGCATTTTCATGGAATCCTGAAGCAACTAAGGCCTTTGAACATCTTAAAGAGGCAATGTGCCTAGCACCAGTGTTAGCTATGACAAACTTCACAAAAACCTTTATTGTGGAATGTGATGCCTTAGGAAATGGAATTGGTGATGTTTTAATGCAAGAAGGAAGACCCATTGCTTTTGAAATTTGTTCAATCAAAGGAAAGTATTACAAAAGGCTATTTATGAGAAGGAAATGTTGGCAATACTACATGCACTAAAGAAATGGAGACCTTACCTAATAGGAAGACACTTCAAGGTAAAAATGATCATGATAGTCTTAAAAACTTTTTGGAACAAAGAATATCCTCAAAAGAGTAGAAAAAATGGGTCACAAAGATGTTGGGTTATGACTTTGAAATCTTCTACAAAAAGGGAAGCTAAATGTTGTTGCAGATGCACTCTCAAGAAATGATGAAGAGGTGGAAGCATTTCTTAGTGCCATTTCAATTATCCAACCAGATTGGATAACCGAAGCGAGGGATGAATGGAAGAAGCACGAAGAAGTGTGGAATTTCATTCAAAAGTTGCAGCAAGATCCTAGTACATCTAATACATTTAGTTGGAAAAATGATTCCCTATGTTACAAAGATCACTTATATATTTGCAAGAATTCCAAACTAAAAAAAACGATTCTTTTGGAATTGCACACTTCTCCTTTAGGAGGACACTTGGGATTTTTAAAAACTTACCACAAGGTGAAGAAAGAATTTTTTTGGGATGGCCTTAAATCTGATATTCGAAAGTTTGTGGCAGAATGTTTGGTTTTCCAGCAAAATAAAGTGGAGACAATTAAAACCTCGGGTCTTCTACAACCTTTATCCATTCCAAGTCAATGTTGGGAGGAGATTTCAATGGATTTTATCATAGGTTTACCTAAGTCTGAAGGAAGGAGTGTCATCATGGTGGTATTTGATATACTACCAAGTATGCACACTTTTGTGCATTATCTAATCCATTTAAAGTGAGTACAATTGCTACTGCATTTATGGAAACAATTCAAAAGATACATGGAAACCCGAAGATTATTGTAAGTGATAGAGATCCCATTTTTACAGGAAACTTTTGGACAAAATTATTTTCTTGTTTGGGTACTCAACTAGCTCATAACTCATCTTATCATCCTCAATCTAATGGTCAAATAGAGATAGTGAATAAATTTTTGGAAGGATATCTTCGTTGTTTTGTATCTGATAAGAAAGCGTAATGGGTCAAGTGGTTACCTCTGGTTGAATGGTGGTATAACACTTCCTTCCATACTGCAGCAAAAATGATCCCATTTATGGCACTTTATGGATATCATCCACCATCCATCACATCTTATTTAAGGGAAAATTATAGGGTTCAATTAGTGGAGTATCACATCAAGCATCAACAAGAAGTTCTCCAACTCTTAATGGATAACCTAAGTTTTGCACAAAATCGAAAAAAACAATAGGTAGGTCAACATCGCAGTGAGAGAAGTTTTGATGTGGGAGACTGGGTATTTTTATGGCTATAACTACAAATAAATGTCCCTCAATAAAGCTAGGAAGGATAATAAATTATCACCAAAGTACTATGTTCCTTACAAGGTTTTGCAAAATATTGGTACTATGGCATACAAATTGGAGATTCCTGCTTCTTCGCGAGTGCATCCAGTTTTCCACGTTTCATGCTTAAAAAAGGTTATAGGGGACAAAATTCCAATTTAAACAATATTTCCAAAACTTGATGAGGAAGGAAAAACCATATTGGAACCTGAAGGAGTCACGGAAACAAGCACTCGACAACTACGAAATCAATCAATTTCATAGTTTATCATCAAATGGAAGAACTTACCCATGGAAGATTCTACATGGGAGAATGATAATTTTATACAAAAGCACCTGGAGCTACTAAAGTGTTGAGGACAACACCTTTTTGAAGGAGAGGAGCATTTTAGGTACTTATATTACTAGCATAGTCCCTTTTCGTTGTTAGTGTAACCCCCTTATTGTTATTGTTGTACCCCTGTAACTCCCATATTGTTATTATTGTGCCCTTAAATTATTATTGTTAGGTTGGCTAGGATTACATTGTGGCCCCACTAGGATTACATTGTGGCCTCATGGACTCCTATATATAGAAAGGAGGTTTTGTCATTTGTATCATCCAAGCATTTTTCATTCATGTAATGTATTGGAGGTTGCCCCCTCGAAGTGGCTTATTTATAAGGTGTTGATATCTCTTTTATTTTATTTTTGGAGCTGGTTTCACAACATACGAAAATTAATGAAGATGGATTTTTAATGATGGGTTTTCATCATAAAAGCTGAGAATGAATATTACTTATAGGTTAAGGATTGAATATGAAATCCATGAGCCTATTCTTGAAGAAAAAATGAAGGGTTTCAACTAAGAAACTTATATGCAAATATAATATAAAAGAACATAAATAAAATTCCTAAATTCCAGTATGAGTAAGGGGGTTCAAAGGGGTTACAAACACACACACAACTATGGAATAAGAAATGGTTCCTTTCCATAGTGTAGTAACCAATTTTTTTGTATGCAATTTGGTGACAAGAGAGTAAAAGCGATAGTAACTTAATGGTTTCATGTTAAGTGAAAAAAATAATAGATTTTAGAGCTATAAAACCTAACCATAAGTTCACCACTCTCAATGATATCTTAATCCTAAAATAAATATTCAAAAGCATGAAATAAAAGCATATACATGAAGAAATAATTTAAAATAATGAAATACATTACCAAATGAAGAGACCAAGATAGCAGTGTTATAAGAAAAATCAATCCATTGAGATAGAGTACAATTATTTAATAATCAAGCTTGTTAGATACTCTTTGGTAGCTTAGCATAAGGTAGAGGAAACTACCACCCTTGAATGGTCTTGTGTCTAAGGTGGTGAAAAGGTGAAGAAAGAGACGTGAGGGACTTTCATGAAAGCCCTCTTAGAACCACCCAAATTAGGTATTATCCTCCCTTGGCTCCTTGGATGGATGAAATTTTTCGGGGATGGTATTTGTGGGATGTGGATGTGAAAATGAGCCTATTTATTTTTATATCAATAAACTAATAAAAGAGAATAACAAGTTTGTAATATTCCTAAATTAGCATGCAGCTAATAGGGATATTATTTTTGCTTTAAAAAACTAGTTAGATGAATAAATGTGAAAAGGAGGTTAATTAAACTACCAATGAAGAATAAATCAATGCGAAATATGAAAAAGGATAAATCTTGGCTATGTAAATAAGCACCCTTAGGTGTGAAAGGGGCTAATCATCTTGACTGGGTCAACCTTGACCAAATCTACAACGATGTATTGGAGGAGTGCTCATCAATAATGCACAACGTAATTCTAGTTGAAAATCTCATGTGAAAGGGATGAGTCCATTGAAGGTGGTTTAGGGTTTTGCACACTCTCATATTATAAAAGGAAGGGGAAGGAACCATGAGGAGGTTTTTTATGATATGATATTTTGATATATTTTCTGTTTAGACCATATAGATTTCTTTGGATGTTTAGCCTAGATTGCAAATTTTGTTTAGCATTGGAATTTCCTATTTAGAAGTTCTTCCTCTTCCCATTGAGTAGCTCTTGGGAGAGTTTGTATTAAAAAGTCCACTATCTATCATGAAAGCCAAGCTTCTTCTGTCAATTATAACTTAGATCTTGTTGAGGGTTTGGTTGTCTTTGCAAGCTGCAGCAAGTGGAGATTAGATCTATTCAAATCTAATACATTTCAGTGCTCTTTTTTAGTGGAGGAGTCCTCTGCTCTATTGGAGGAAGTGTATTGGAGTGAATGAGCTTCAATTCTTGATCTTGACATGTGTCCAACTGATATATATACCCTACACTGCAGTTTATATTCTAAATTTGGGTTATTCTTGTAGGATTTGTTGCAGGGAGTTTGGGTGCACTATTTGGAGAGTTGGTTTCTGAGTGTTGGGGATCTTCCCTTCACTTTGAAGTCCATTGGAGGAGATATACATATTGTATATTTCAGATATGATCTGCATATTCTGAATACTTCAGAATTTCTGAATAATTCTGCAGATTTTCTTTCTTAGATCTCAGATCTACTGCTTATCCTTGGTGCAATGCTCAAAACCCCAAGGGGATCTGAAAGAGGAGCCTTTCTAGTGCATGGATATGATATGGATCTGAAATTTTATGCACAGATATGCTCTATATCTGACATGTAATCCACATAATTTTGTAGCCTAATAAAATAATGTTGTCAAGGTAGTTTCAGTCCATTCATGTGGTTGCAACACCTCTTTTGAGGGAATTTCTTTTGTTTATGTCTTGTATTTGTAGATATGTATTTCATGGGCTTCATTATACAATTATCTTTCTGCTATAAATACTATTGAAGAACATTTTATTGGCCTCCTGTCCTTGCTATAAGTGAACTGCATTATTTCCTTGTTGTATTATTCATACATTGTTGCAGTCCCACTCTGGGGTATTTTCCAGCTGTACTAGGTGTTGGAGATCTGTTTATCCCACCTAGGAAGATTTTTTTTTGTTCCCCTCTTGTATTTGGGTCTTATATTACCAAATCTAAGGGATCCAAGGGCTAATTTCATATGCTATAGTAGCCATTCCTGAAAAATGTGTTTTTCAGGCATGCCTTGCTAGCAGTCCCAATTTTGGGGATATTACAGTGGTATCAGAGCATCTATCTTGGCTCAGCCTATGCTTATTGAAGATCCAATATGTCTTTTCATGGAAATAAAATACCGATGAAGAAATGTGGTTACATTGAAGACACAAAAGAAAAGGGTAAGATCCCTTTAACTGGAAGTTTTCAAAGAGAAGAGTTCTCTAAAACTCTTTCTCAAGATTTGAATGAACTAAAAGAAGAAATATGGGGAATGAAGAATGTAAGACAAGCAGATATTTTGAAAAGTTTTGCACATGAAGTGAGCCCCGCTACTTCATATGATGGGTGTGAGCATTCAGCCACATCATTAGATTTATAACGCTCTATCAGCCACTTTTTCATGAAGAAGAAGAAGAAGAAGGGAGATGTGCCAAAGAATGAGACTCTTGGTGATTATTTGCAAGAGTATGAAGCTCAATATAAGGAGTTCAAATATCACTTGAACTTCCAAGGGTTTTGCAAAATCAAGGAGGAAAGAAGAAGCAAGTAGCATGGTGTGAGTAGATTCTTCGTATCTACTTTTGATGGATCACCTAAATGTATGTCTAGGGCTTGAGTGAAGGAGCTAGACACCTATGTGAAACAACATCAAGTTTCAGAAAAAGAAGCCATCAAAGTAGCAGCACTGCAATTTGAGGGCAAGGCTTATGCTTGGTGGTTGTTTGAATCTTTTTCCTTAAAGAATGCAAATACACCTACTTATGCAAAGTTCATTAGAAGAATAGTGGAAAGTTTGATGAAAAGCCTCATGAAACACCTTCTATGGAGTCTATCAAACCAAATCAAACAAAACTTTGGTATGGATTAGAAGGGTCCTTAAATTCATCTCCATTTCAGAAAACCATTCAAGGGGATGGAAACTTGTATGATGTTTTTCCAAGGGCAAAGTCCCCATTGCATGAAGATCTTTCTTTTCAAGAGGAATACATGGAGATTCCTCCTTCAAAAGAAGAACAAGATCTGTGGTCTCTTATTGATGATGAGGCATTTTCAACTATGGAAGAGAAGGCTGAAGATGACAATGCAGTCATGACAAGAGCACATCTAGGAGCTCATGAAGAGGAAGATGGAGCCAAGGAGAGAAACTCTTGCACTCTTGCAAGGAGTTCCAACGAATCTCAATTATGGAGATTATGGCACAAACCATGTGCAGCATGTGCCATCATTATCAAAAGGTGAGATATTGAAGATAGAAGAAGGAAAAGAGGAGGGCAAGCACCACATGATGAGGTGAATACACCCCTCTTTATTTTAGAAGGTTGATGCGCAAAGAAGGCAAGAGGATATATGAAAGGAAGGCAAGGAAAAATCTATCCATGTACATACACATCCTGCTCTATGCCTTGATGTCTCTTTACATGGAGGCATTCCATGGGAGAGGCCTCCTGATGGGAGGAAAACTAAAGTTTTCTCTCAACTATAGGTAGCATATACATGCTTGGCTAAGGAAGGATCCTTGGGAGAAACTAGCACAACAAAGATAACCTTTCATGGATTCAAGAGAGAGGTAAGAAATTTTCTAAATTGGAAATTGCTATCTCCCACTCAGTTATTTGCACTGAAAGAGGAGAATTCAGAAATCCATGATGGCATGGACATGATGTCATATGGAAAATCCATATCTTTGGGGTATCCAATGATATTTTCATTCAAAAAATATATTTCTAAACATGACAAGAGATAATCAACACTCTTGCATGCATGGGCCACATTGAGGAAGTTTTGGAAGACAAGGACTTTCCAAGGGGAGGTTTACTTCCATCTACTTCAATCTTGTCATGAGCAAGATTAGCTACAAAGGAGGAAACAAAAGGAAGTTTATAGTACTCCAACATATGACTTTGACATCAAGCATGTCAAGGAGGAGAGCCATGCTATGAGTGGGGCTGCATTTCAGATTTCTACAAGGCTGTCATTGTTGGGGAGCCTAGATCCTTATTGGGATTCCCAACTTTTGATGGAATACTCCAAGGACATTTTCACATGTAAGGTTCTTGATGGGAAAGTGATGGATGGGAGGTATAAAGTAGTTGAGGGAGTCATTTATTCCCATGATCAGATCTATTTGGCTAGAGACTCCAAGCTCAAGGAGAAACTACTTAATGCAGCCTATGAGACCTTGTTTTCAAAACCCACTAGTTTCATTAAAGCATATCATACTGTCTTAGATGGATTCATGTGGGAAAACTTCAAAGAATAAATGCACTCTCATATGAAGAAGTGCATGGATCATTTGCTGGTTAAGGAGGAACATAGCTCTTAGGAAGAGTTATCATTACCACCTCCTTATTCATTAAGTGTGAGATGGAGCTCATCCATGAGCTACCTTGATGATTTGAAACAAGTTTATGATAAACATTGTATTGCTGAACATCATGATATATTTATTATATACTTGCATTTTCTTAACACTCATGTGCAGGTCTTGGCTCCAAGAGGGGGCACCTTTTCTTATGTGCTTCATGAGCCACTTTGGGCCATTACCAATAGTAATGTGGGTCATTCCTTGGGAGATCTTGGAGAGATGATGTACTCTTCATGGTGTGATTCATTAACACCAACTATCATACACCTTCTCCAAGCATGCAAGAAGGATGGGGCAGCAAACAATTGTTGGGGAAAACACTTTTCATATCATATTCTATGGCAGTTCAGAGTAAAACTGCACTGGTTGCATATGAGGGACCACTTTCCTTCTCCTTTATTGCATATGGCAGCTAACATGACCTTAATTATGATCCCATATGCTGAATATTTTCTTCTCTTTTTTGGGAACATGGTTGGAGGAGAGACACATTTGTTGGATGTGTCCTTGGGGAAAGAAATTTCCTACATTTTTTGCACTACATGTTCTAAGGGGAGCATGGGAAACTATATGGCCACTATAGTAGATCACTTGTTGTTTCTTTATGAGGTGGACCATATGATTGATTGGAGCACTTGGGGCATGCCTCTCATGAGAAATTAGGAGGAGCTTTACCAAGCTGGGAGGTGATTCATTTCATTTGGATGATAGAATGGAGGTGGGAGTCCTTCATTGATGATGAAATTCCCCATGATTGTCATCACTTATATCTTGAGGAGGCCATTGATCAGCAATGAGGTTTCCATATAGACCTTCCTCTCTTTCATGGTGAGAGCCATTTGGTTTATCCACCAAAGGCCAACTTTCACACTTGGGAGGAACCATTGGGAGACAGAATTATTGCAGAAAATCTGAAGCAATGGTAGAGACTGTTGAATAAGGAGGCCACAAGAAGAGGAGAGGAGATTTTGTAGCACCCTTGCAGTTGCTTGAGGAAAAGAAACATTTGGGAGGGGAAGACTGTAATATTCCTAAATTAGCATGCAGCTAATAGGGATATTATTTTTTCTTTACAAATCTAGTTAGATGAATAAATGTGCAAAGGAGGTTAATTAAACTCATAATGAAGAATAAATAAATGCCAAATATGAAAAAAGGATAAATCTTGGCTATGTAAATAATAACTCGTAGGTGTGAAAGGGGCTAATCATCTTGACTGGGTCAACCTTGAACAAATCTACAATATTGTATTGGAGGAGTGCTCATCAATAAGGCACAATGTAATTCTAGTTGAAGATCTCTTGTGTGAAAGGGATGAGTCCATTGAAGGTGGTTTAGAATTTTGCACACTCTCATCTTATAAAAGGAAGGGGAAGGTAGCATGAGGAGGTTGTTCATGATATGATCTTTTGATATATTGTCTGTTTAGACCTTATAGCTTTCTTTGGTTGTTTAACCTAGATTGCGAATGTTGTTTTGCATTGGAATTTCCTGTTTAGGAGTTCCTCCTCTTCCCATTGAGTAGCTCTTGGGAGAGTTTGTATTGCAAAGTCCACTATCTGGCTTGAAGGCCAAGCTTCTCTTTTCAATTAAAACACAAATCCTATTGGGGGTTTGGTTGTATTTGCAAGCTGTAGCAAGTGGATATTAGATCTATTCAGATCTAAGCCATTTCAATGCTCTTTTTCAGTGGAGGAGTCCTCTGCTCTATTGGAGGAAGTGTATTGGAGTGAATGAGCTTCAATTCTTGATCTTGGCATGTGGCCAGATGATATCTATACCCTAGAGCATAGTTTCTATTCTATATTTGCGTTATTCTTGTAGGATTTGTTGCAGGGAGTTTGGGTGCACTATTTGGAGAGCTGGTTTCTGAGTGTTGGGGATTTTCCCTTCACTTTGGAGTCCATTGGAGGAGATCTACATATTTTAGATTTTAGATTTGATCTTCATATTCTGGATACTTCAGAATTTCTGAATATTTCTGCAGATCTGCTTTCTTAGATCTCAGATCTACTTCTTATCCTTGGTGTAATGGTCAAAACCCCAAGGCGATCTGAAAGAGGAGCCTTTCTAGTGCATGAATCTGATATGGATCTGACTTTTTATGCACAAATCTGCTCTAGATCTGACATGTAATCCATAACAGTTTGCATCCTAATAAAATAACAATGTCAAGGCAGCTTCAGTCCATTCATGTGGTTGCAACACCTCTTTTGAGGGAATTTCTTCTGTTTATGTCTTGTATTTGCAACTATGTATTTCATGGGCTTCACTATACAATTATATTGATACTGTAAATACTATTTAAGAGCATTTTATTGGCCTCCTGCCATTGCTATAATTGAACTGCGTTATTTCCTTGTTGTATTATTCATACATTGCTGTAGTCCCACTTTGAGGTATTTTCTAGCTGTACTAGGTGTGAGAGATTTGTTTAACCCACCTAGGAAGATTTGTTTCTATTCCCCTCTTGGATTTGGGTCTTAGATTACCATATCTAAAGGATCCAAGGGCTAATTTCATATGCTGTAGCAGCCATTCTTGAAAAATGCATTTTTCAGGCATGCCTTGCTAGTAGCCCCAATTTTGGGGATATTACAAAGCTTCTTCTTCTCTTATTTCCTCAAAAATATTATCAAAACTAGTTTTTAAGGTCAAATAGGGTATAAAACAACCAAATGATGACTGGTTTATGTAATATACTAGAATCGAGAGTAAAAAAAAGCATCAAAAATCTATATCAATGGAATTTAATATGAATATAAATTATTCACATCCCTCAATTATGAGAAAAAAACAAACCATTTATGCCTCAAAATGCTTCAAAATAGGCATAAAAATTCATAGAATTGCTCTAGGTAAGATAAATATGGTTTGAGTTGAAAATTTATGGTTTACACACAAAATTCCATCCCTTTAGTAGGTTTATATAAGAATAAAAATTTGTAAACCAAATGCTGAAAATTACTCAATCAAATTCCCTAAATTCTAGTGACTATAGGGTTAATTATGGAGTCAAATAAGTGTTTTAAAATAAATTTTTGAGCATTTTAACCAAGAAAACCATTGATCATGTTAAATAAGTAAGTTTCCACTTATGCCAAATTTGTTAGACCAAATATCAAATTTAGGCAGGGGTTGAATTAGTGTGGTGGAAATTTTATCATTTCAACACATTTTATCAATTAGCAATTATGTAGCAATGTACCATAACCATTTGCAACTTATCAATAAATAGAACAATGCATCAAGAAGTCATCGCCACATCAAAAATGCATCAATAAGACATCACATTAACATAAAAGGACATAAGCTTTTACATGGAAACCCTTACGAGAGAAAACCAAAAATCATTCTTCTTATTCTTCCTCTTCTTCAATTCATTACATATATTTGTAGGCATCAACCTATTGCAGGCACCCACCCCAAAAATATGCAACTAACTACTTGCAGTAGGTTACAACCTAATTGAACCACAACCATTGAAAATGTGCAAGAAAATTGATGAGCCCCATTATTGCAACAAGAATGTTGCAACTCCTAAGGCCATCGACTTAAATTATCAACTTGGGGTTCGTACAAACTTAAGAGGGGCTGCCACTATATGTGCAGCAAACACCTTCCTATTCCTAGTCTGACTCCCTTTAACGCAAGTGAAATAAGGCAATGAAACAACTTCAAATGAGAAAATATCTAGGTCAGTGACCAATCCTAAGTTACAAAAGGTAAATAGCGATAAGAAAACATATTCTAATTTTGCTGGAAAGTAAATGACAGAAAGAAGATCTATTCTATTTGCAAAAATATAAAGCACAATGACAACCAAGAAAATCTAATATGTCTTTCTGGAAAATAAGTTGCATGAAAGGAAATATATTCTATTTTGCAGGAGACAACAATCCTAGATTACTTTTGCAATAAGGAAAACACACTTTTCTTAAAGTAAATTACAAAAAGGAAATCTAGACTAATTGCAGAAATCAACATTCAAGAATCAAGCAATGTAAGAGCTAAATGATGACCTAACCAATCCTGAGCTCAACCAAAGTGGTCTCATAGAATTCATAGGCTATGAATCTACTTCGACCATGAATTTGAAGTGAATTTTTGGAAGGAATATCTCAAAAATAAATTTCTACAAGATTTTTTTTTCTCAAGTTAACTTTTTGAATACCAAAGAAAATAAAATGAAAATGAGATGGAATTTTTTTTTTATTAAATAGGATTTCATAAAACACCAATCCAAGTGGAATAACTAAAAAACACCCTTTTTTAACATGTGCTAAAAAATAATAGAAATTGCTACTCCAAAAACTAGAAATTCAAGAATCAGCGAGCTAGTTAGCCTACCAAATTCTTAACCTGATAAAGTGAAAATTCAATGGGTTAAATTTTTTTATTAACTTGAATTTTTTATGGCCCCGTTCTAAAAATTAGCATAAAATTTCTATTATTTTATTATAAGAGACTTTGAGATATTCTAGATTTGTGAACTAGTAAACCAATCCAAGTAGCTCAATGATGAATATGAATTTTCAAAGTTGTTCTAAGGATTCATCATGTTTTTGAATCTATAAATAATCTACAAAAAAATCACTTCAATCATTTAACCAATATAACCTACAACAAAGGAAGTGTGAACACTAAATGTAGACATAAGAGATGCAAGTGAAAAGGACTTTCAAAGGAAATAAATGAATCGTATGACATGGATTTGAGGATTCTAGGATGGCCAAGACCAAGGATACTGAAATACATGTTTGGTAAATTAATTGTCTTTAATTTACTTCATTAATTGTCAACCAAGATTCATGTACTTGTGAAATGTATGTGCACTATATATGCTAATATTTCTTTTGTAAATTAAGTAATTCTTAAAAATGAAACTAACTGTAAAGATGGGTGATTTCTCTTCATACAATTTGGAGAATAATAATGCACATGTTCTTTCAACCTAGTGTCCTAACTAACTAAGTTGAGATTTTGAAAATAAAATATCCATCTAAATTGCTAAAATCCATACCAAAGTCTAACTATAAAAAAGAAATTCTTTGAAAATAAAACATGAAAGAAAATCATTTAATTCTACCTCTGCAGAATTGAACTCATTCTACACTAGTTGTTGAAATTAAATCTTTAAGCTAATTTGAAAAATAAGAAAAGCCTATTTTAAATGTTATGAGAAAAAATGATAATGAAATCTAGTTTGCAAAAAAATAAAATTTCTTTGAAAGAGAAATGAAAAAGAGATCTAATGTATAAAAGGTAAAATCATAACACAAGCATGGTTACTAATGTGCATGATTAAAATCTAAAGTGTATTCTATTTAGCATATCGGAAATTTAATTTGAATGGTAAAACAACTAACAAAAATTGAATTTCAATGATAAAACGACTAAGTACTAATAACAAAATGCATTGAATAAGTGAACTCTTTTTGGTGATTTCCATTTATGAGTACTCTACAACAGAATGAAAACAATTAGAAATATAACTATAATAAAAGTAAACTCTAAGGAACACTAATGCTAAAAACAACACAACGCTTAAAAACAAGACCTCACGGCTCACAGGGTGCCTTCCAAGAGTGCAAGGTTGATTAATAGTAAAATATTATTCATGCACACATTTGAAAGTAACAATGATTTTTATTATGAAATAAATTATCCGTTTTTTCCACAAAATAACTATAAACTTAGTAATAATAGCCTCTATTTTTCTTGTCTCGCTTACAACAATTATATGAATTGTAAAAAAATGACTTAAAAGAGTCTTAAGCTAATATAATGCAACTGATTTCGACACCTACAAGAACGATAACACTCAGAGTCCAATCTCTTTATGACTTGCTATTGGAAAAGAAAGTCATAGTAAATTTTATGTCGATATATAACCTTGACAGCTAATTCAATCCTTCAGTCTCTCTCGCTTGATTCTTCGCTTCATTTTTTTGATTTCTGCACACAGTTTCCAAGTTTCAATTTTCCTTTGACTTCAAGATATCCCATCTCACATAGCTTTCCAGGCGATGTTAGGTTATTATCCATCTAGGAGCCAATTCTCATCTTTTGATAGTATTATTTCTTTCACTAGAGTGGTACAACCTGTTTAACAATGGATTCTACTACAGAAACAAATATCAATTGCTAAATGTTCAAAATTTAGTCATTGCAAGAGTTCCTTTGTCATAATTTTACTAGGAAATAAAGAATTTAAATATGGATGATTAATACCTTGTAGAATTTGGTCTTGACCTTAATATGCTGAAGTTTTTGTAGAATAGTAACAAAAAGGTGAAATGTAATGGAAAAAAGCATAGTAAAAAAGAGAAATTTCTAAGCTTCAACATTCTCCCACACTGAAGGTTTTGCATGTCCTCATGCACCAAAATTTCAAAAATTGACTCCTTTTTTTCAGTGAATGATATTTGATGTACATGCAAGTACATCCATGATAATACTTTTTTTATTCTTTTTAATGCCAAACATGGTTCTTGGTTTCTTCATTAAAAATCTGCCTTGTAATCCTCCGATCCTGTTTTTAAGAAACTCATTTTGAACTTTAATTTTCTTATTCTTTTTGTACCAATGACAGAGGTGTAGCAATATATTTTCATTTTGAGTCCTCAATATCTCATTTTGGAATTTATCCTCTTTTCTTTACTGAATCAAGTGTTTGTTAAGGATCTCCAATTCATAAATATCTTGCTTAAGATTATCTTCAATATTGTGTTCTTGTTTTGCACTTGGTTTTTTTTTTTGAACTTTCACCCATTTCAAATTGAAAATATTTTGTTTTTTGTTGTGCCTTTTGTTCTAAAGATTCCATTGAACCATAGATGTCTTGTTGAATTGGATCGATTTCTAGGGTTTATCTTGTTGGACTGCTTATTGGACTGACTATATGAGGAGGTGTGTTAAATCCTTCATTTTCAAGATCTATCTTTTTTTGTTATTGAGTGTTTGACAATTTTGAAATTCTTTTACTCCTCCTTAAGTTCATTCCTGAAATTTCAATGTTTTTATTTTCTACTCTATTGTTCTCTATTTTATTCTTTTGTTCAAGTATTGGCTAGGTAATGCTAGATTTATTCCTTCTAAGGTCTTGCTTATCACTTTTCTGCTTAAAATTTTCAAGGTATTGGGACAGTGGAGTATTTTCCTCAAATAGATCTCCTGGAATTTCGGTCATATTCTGCTCCTGAATTTCTTCTTTGACTCTCCCTTTTTTAGGGTTAGGATTTGATTTTCTTCTACTTATTTTAACCCTACTGTTTGGTTCTTTTTCTGGAGCTCCTACAAAGTGATATTTTACTAATAAATCCTACCAATTATCTCCTTTTTCTTACAAATGGGCTTTTAGAAAAATATTAATAAGTCCATGATGGTACAAAGAGTTATCTATGGACCTAAATTTTCTTTGGATACTAAATTCCATTTTATTTAAAATTTGAAGTAGAAATTAGGGTCAATTGATTTCAAACCCATAAAAAAAATGAATAATAAGCCTAGCATGATAGAAAAACATTGTTCTGAATCTCCCTTCACATGTTATAAATTTCTGAATTACTAACAAGAGATTTTTCCATTTTCCTTTTCATGTTGTAACTAAAATGCATTTCCTAAAAATGGAAAATTCCATAATTGGTTCTTTTAAGAAGTGAACCCAATCATTCTATTTAATTTTCCTGTTTTTGAACCAAATTTCTCCATTCCTTGGTATTCTTGTTGCTTTTGATACCATTGAATATATGAGGATGAGTTTAATGTCTCCTATTTCGACATCTAGTCCATCAAATGATCGGGCAAAGAATTTAGTAATATTTGTTTCATACCCATTTAATATTTCAAAGAATGAATCCAGCTCACCTTTTGTAGCTTCTCCTTAACCCTTGGATATTCCTAGAGGAATTCACCCCATTCTGTTCATAACAAATAAGCACACCCATAGCGTGGAGAAGTTTCGGCCTACACTACTCTTTTCGACTGAGAAATGGGAGAGAATTAAATAAAATATTTTGAATGAGCACAATGGATATGGGATGGGTTTGAATGATGTAAAGGTAAGATATTTATGTAGGAAATCGGGTTGCATCCAAATTGTACTTGCACAACTTCCCATATCTGATTTCAAAGGACTGGTGTTATGCGCTTAATTCTTAATCGTACTTTGATGTGACAAGTGGTGCAATGATTAGAGGGTATGGTATAACGGTTAAAAATTTCATAATTTCTTAAATATATTGATATTTAATCCACAATTTAAAATCTAAGTTCTTAAATTAAATATAACTCTAGCATTATTTCATACCTTAATGTTTCCTTTTGATGTTCTTCTTGCTGTAGAATTTGATACTAATTGTGCAACTAAAAATTAACTGCAGAATTATAGGAATTTTCTCTATCATCTCTTGGATTTGATTTCTTTGGAAAAGTCTTCCTTATTGTTGTCATTATTGTTGTGAATGATAAAATTAAAAATAATGACTTCATGAATATAGTTTACCACCTGGAAAGTAATCGAAATAAAAAAGGGATAAAAGGAAACATGGATAAGAAATAAGGGATTTTTGAAAATCTAAACTACTAAGAAATATTGGTTTTCATGTATATATATATATATATATATATATATATATATTATTGAAAAGAAATTACAACGAAGTTGAAGAATGAGAGGAAAATTCCACTTTCATAATCAACTTTAATTCAAAAATTCTCTTGCAGGTACTTAACAAATTCTTCCCTTGTTAGTGTTTTATGATATAATCTCAATCTATGACCATTAACAAGAAAATACATATGTTCATCATCAATAGCCTTGATTTTGAGTGCTCCATTATAAAAAATAGTATTAATCGCATAAGGGCCAAGCTAATGAATTTAAAACTTTCCTTGAAAATATTTAAATTTGGAATAAAAAATAAGAGCCTAGTCACCTTGTTTGAAATTTTTATCTCTGATGAACTTATCATGACATTTTTATCTTTGTTGTTTCACTATTCTATTCTGATGAATAACATCTTGTTGAATTTCATCTAGCTCATTCAATTGTGCTAGTCTTTGCTTCTGAGCTTCTGATAGCTCAAGGCCCAATTTAGTAGTTGTTTTGTAGGTATCCACCTGGAATTCTATTGGAAACAAAACGTTCTCCCCATATACAAGCTCATAAGGAGTATGTCCAATTGTCATACATGTAGTTTGATATGCCCATAAAACTTCTAGAAGTTTTTCTGCCCAATATTTTCAATGCAAATGCATAACCTTGGTAAGTATTGTGTCAAGAAATTTGTTAGTAGATTCCACCTACCCATTGTCTTGTGGATGGTATGGAATATAATTTTCATGCTTTATTTTATATTACTCCATAATCTTTTGTTCCAACTTGGATGTGAATTGGGTACCTTGATCTGTTACAATTTCTCTTGGAACACCAAAACTAGTAAACATATCCTTACAAAGAAATGTAACTACAACATTTTCAGCTATGAATAAAAGAGATTTAACCTCTACCCATTTTGTGACATAATATGTGCAAAAAATTATGTACCTTTTCTGTTTGGATGGAGGATTTATATGTCTAATAAAATCTAGAGCCCATTTTTCAAAAAGTTCCACAAGTGCCTATGGTTTTAGAGGAATTTCATCTAAAGGTACTGGCTTTCCCATTCCTTGGAATCTTTGAAAATAGATGGCCAATAATATCACAAAAGAAGGATTTTTTATATATTTCTTGTTATCACCTAAAAAAAAAGAATTTTTTTTTTATCAAAACATCATTGTGTCAAGTTTGTATTTGATCATGATTCAAAATTGAGTTTAGAATTCAAATTAGGATTTGATCAAGGGTAGGTTATATTCTTATGGTTCAAAACCCATCCTTACGTTATGATAAAGTCTTCTTTTAAGTCCCTTCATGTCAAAGAACCATCGTTTTCATTTGTGGGTAATTTCCTAAAGGTTTTGTGTCAAAATTGTTCAATTAGCCAAGAAACCTCGTTTTCGTACCGCCACTACTTCAAAAACATTGATTTTCACTACGAAAGCACTAAGTTTCGTAGCGCAAACAGGTAAAAATACACTGCAGGCGCTACAAAAGCGCGGTTTCTAAACTGTCTTGTCATCTGAGCTGGAAAAGGTCAGAAACCATTGGGAAATGGTAAGTTAGTGGTATGATGATTTAGTTAATGATGAAATTCAATGTAATTACCCACGTTGCAGTCATCATTGTCATGATAGGGTATGAATGAGGCATCATTCAGTTATGAGATGACATTTTAAATTCAAAATTTTGCCTAATTGGTCATTCTCGTTTCCTTTGCCTCCATTTGAGATTTCTGAGCTCTGAAGTGTTAAAGCCAAACCTGTGACTATTTTATAAAGAGGTTTTCTTCATCCCTATCAACCGAGGTTGATATAAATTAATCAAGCAAGGTTGATTCAATTTATCAAGCGAGGCTGACAGGATTTCTAAGAAGCGTGGCAGAGGAAAAGAAAGTTTAGAGAGGAGGAAACTGCTTAAGGCATGACCCTGAAGATATGAAGGCAATAATTGAAGACCCAATAGTGATGGAGGCATTAAGAAGAGTAGGTCACCTTCGGTTTTGTGAAAAATTGCAGGTTTGTCACACACAGGTCTCAAAGGAATTTGCCATGAACTTTAATGGAACAACTAACAAGGTTGGGATGCTAAGTGTATCAATTACACCAGAGATTATTGTTGTTGTTAGAGATATACCAAGAGGTCAAGAAAATTGGTTCAAAGGTTTCAAATTTGATATGGAGCAATGTAAAGAGTTCATGAAGCCTGAGTATGCAGATATGCCTCAATAATGCTATCCCTAGAAGCTGCATCAAAGACACTTATGCAAAGTTGTTGCTCAACATTCAGAAGTATTTTACATGTGAAGGAAAATATCATAAGGTTTACACATATCATTTCAAGTTTCTTCTGCATTAATTCACTAGTAATATTTCACTCGATTTGCCTTTTTATCTACACATGAGTCTTGCAAAAATGGCTGATAAAGTACAAGAAAAATTTGAAGATAGTGAAAGATCCTCATTTCATCATGGTTTAATGAAGTTATTGATTTTAAATGAAATTCAGAAGATAAGTAGGGATTGGTCATCTTTTTTTTTTTTATAAATGGTTTTGAGTTAGAAACCCTAACTCCTACTAGAAGCCCTAAACTAAAGGAGTTCCATCATCACCAGTAGTAGAGACTAGTCAACCTATAGTTGCAAAACCAAAGGAATTTGCAAAAATGAAGCCAAGGAAACAGGTTGAAAAAAGGGCAGAGCAGGCACAAATTCTTGACACATCAGCTCCATCACTTGAAAAATACAGGTCAAATATTTTCAAAGAGGCAAAACAAAAACAAGCTTTCAGCAAGCAGGAAATCAAAAGAGTAACAAGAAGCCAAGTAGTGGCATTAAAAGGAAAGATAGTTGCTACAACTACAGAGGGAAACCTAGTAATAAAGGGAAATTTAGATGACATCCTTCATGCTATTGACATAGAAGAGACACCCATTGTTCAAGCTGAGTTCATTGGAGAAGATGAGCATAAACAGAAAAAGGCTAAGTCTGTAAAGAAGCTTGAGTTTGAGGGGGAAAATGCAGCTTTCATCTTTCAAGCAAGGAAGCCTATAAATAGGCATGCTAAGAAACTCAAGGAAGGCAGCAAGGAAGTTCAAGAACCTATTGAAATAGCTAAAGCCCCTGAAGAAGTTGTTGATCTATCATCACCTATAGTAAAGCATACAACCAGCAGAACAAAGAAGGGAAAAGAAGTGACAAAGAAAATAGAGCTTCAACATCTTGAGGAAAATTGAGGTTGGAAAACTAAATAATTGTTGTGATGAGAAAGAAGGCTATAAATCACAGTGTTGAGAAAGAAGAGTTTAAAATAATGAAGGCACTGTGGGAAGGCCAAACTAGTTCTATTTCTGAAACTCCAAGTAGTGTAGAGCAGTTTTTCAAGTGGATAATCCCAACAATTAAGGAAGCCAAGTTTGTCAGAGTAAAAAATACTCACTTGAGAGCTAATAACAAAAGACTTAAAGATCAAGTGGAGGACTTGGAGCAACAGTTGAAATTGATTCAAGATGAATTAAAGAGTAGAGGTATTAAAATATCAATCATTGAAGAGTCAATAGCTAAATCAACTGAAATCGAAGAAGGGACCTCATGAAGGCTGCAATGACTATGTTTTTCAGTTAATATGGTTTTTAAGTGATGAATCAGGTTTATTTTGAATTTTTGGCACATTTACAATTTACACTTTCGAAATTTTTTGATAAAACTACCCACTCAGCAGTTTCATAGCACAGACAATGTAAAAATGGAGAAACGCGCTACAAAACTGTTGTATCAGCTTTTCTTGCCCTTTTTCATCAAATTTTTAGGGGTAAATAATGGATCAAAAATTGAAATTTCTAGGGAGGATGTATTTAAAGTAAATTAAGATAATTTTGGAGGTAAGAAGTCAAAAACTTGAAGAAAAAAGGGTTAAAGGGTAGCGCTACGAAACTGCTACGAAACTTCTTTGTTTTTGTAGCACAGTGAATTACAACTCATTTGAACAGTTTGAAGATGGTTTTGGACAACTGGAGCTTAAGGAGGAGTTTTGGCATGTGTTAATTCAATTTCCAACAACTAAGGACCTCGAAATAATGAGTTCATGATGGTCAAAATGTTCTAAGAGTGCAAAGGACCCTATACCTAAAAAACAGGGGACTGTTTCCTATTTTGGTGGAGGACAGAAATATGGTCATGAAGAGTTGAACCCTATAATCCAGATTCGACCTGTTAGGGTCCCATGATTTGGCTGATTGGCAAGCCAAATGACAGTGTAACATCAAACCAGTCTTTGGAGCCCAAGGACCTAGCCTTCCTGGACTCAGAGAGGGCTCTATCTATTTGTGTAAGGGATATCTGTGTGTTTGCTTATTGTGTTCTTGATTTTAGGCTAGTTATGAAGTAGGTTTTTTGGTTTTGGTTCTTAGGATATGAGGGATGAGCAGATCAAAGACTAAGATAGGTAAAAAAGATGTCAGATCAACTGGGCTATGGGGTCGAAAAGGTCAAGAAAGCTTTCAGGCGGTGATGCAAGGTTGTTGAAGGGCCGATTTGAGCGAGGTAAAATGGATCTTTGGGTAAAATGGAGTGAGATGGACATTAAACTTGTGAAGAACAAAGGATTTCAAACATAAATAGTTTAATAGCTGACATAAACATGGTATGGAAAACCATTAATCATGATAAATGTAACTGTAAATTGATCAATGCATAGAAATAAACATTCAAGCCATGCATAGAGATATATGACTCTCTAACTTTAGGAAATGGCTATCAGACTTTGGGAAATACATTTAAGACAAACAAACAACTCAAATCACTATGAAGGAACGCCTAAGCATAATATTTCAAGTTATTGGGCACTTTGAAGCAATATTGCATAGTTTTAGGCGAAGGGAAAGATCAGTACAAGACCTCCTTGGTTCAACAAATGACAATCTAATCAATCAAAGAGAGGTTTCATAGGTGGAGCTATGGCTAGCCATGAGTAAGCAGGGCATACCGTGAATCATACTTAGCATGCATAAAACTATAAATGAAACAAGCAAACAATTTTCTTTAGTTATCAAAGAGCAATCAAGGATTCTTTGATATCACTAAGAAAGAAAAAAACATAGAAGCTATAAAGAAATAGGAAATTTGAGGTGCCTCCAAGGGCATGTATCAAATCTATTCTCTACTGTCTTATAGCAAGCAAGAAAATGGAATTATGAATGAAAGCTAAGAAACAAAACAGAGAGAGAGACACTATACCATTCTACCAAGTCATGGAATCCAACAACAATCCTCTTTCATCATCCAAAAGCACTCAAGAAACTCTCCAAATACATGAAACAAGTGTTTCTTCCAAGCTTGTATAACCATATATTGCTTCTATTCATAAATTTCAGCCTTTTTTACAATGAAAGCCTTTGGAATATATAGGCCAAAGTGAGGAAAACCTCTTAGTTCAACTTGCAATCTCATTGGCCTATCCAAAATATCTGATTTTGTCCTTGAGGCTTTGCAAAGCCCAAGGCACAAAATATCTAACAAAATATCTCAAAAATGCTAAAAAAGGGAAATATATTGACTTTTCATAACTAATAATGTACAAAAATAGCTAAACACACATGAAGAAAAGTCACTACTTTTGAAAGGTTCAATTTTTACAAAAATACTCAAAAAATACATCAGCAGAAAGTCCCCTAACTTGCCGGCAACGTTTGGAGGCCTCCCCGATGTTGAAACAATGGCCATGATGGCTCGTTGGAAAAATCTAAATGTCTATTTTCTGAAAATGTTTAATTTTCTCCAAAATGACCACTGGAAGTCCTCCAAAAAGAGGCTTGTGTGTAAAAACCCAAAAAATAGGCCTTGCTGATAAACGGGGCAGAGTGTGGAAAAAGTGAGTGTTTTCCGCCTTTTTGGGGGAGAAAAACATCTTAAAATGATATGAAAATCGTTGAGTATATGCCCCTGAAATTATGGCATCAAATGATACCATTTTCATCCTTTGAGGATGCCCCAAACTGAAATGGCGATGCCCATGAGTTTTAGCCAAAAACCCAAAAAATGACAAAAAACCAAAATTTGTCGATTTCGCCCAATTTTGGCGAGCATGACCCTCAAGGGTTTTCAGAAACATGCTGTGAAGCTGAGGCCAAAATCTGGAGCTTTGAGATGTCTTTCTTCAATTTTGGTGTCGGGAGCTTCCTTTTAGCTTGCTTGAGTTTCTCCTAAGTGGCCCTCAATTTCCACTGGGCAAACTGATTGAGTTTCTTATAATGCCCGGTCATCCTCCGTTGAAGGTCCAAGTCTCTATTTGCCTTCTCCAATTTATTTTCCAAGTGATCATTAACCCTCTCAAGCCATGCTTCCCGATTTTTCTCTATCTCTTGTGCGAACAATGTAGTTAGAGGGGTAGATTGGAGAAGGGCAGCTTCTTCTTCCTTTTTCTTCTCAAGGGCCTTTTTGAGCCCCATGGTTCTTGGCCTCTTTCTTCGGGGCTGATCTTCATCTTTTCTCTCATCGAACTCACCCATGAGTTCTTCCAATCTCACTTGTGCTTTGGAGGCCTCCTTTTTTTATTTCATGGCCCGTGTCTCATATACCGCCATATGGACACTCATCTGTTTGTTTTGAACTTGTAAAAAGTGATTGAAGTTTCTAGCCCTCTCAAGATCAGTCCTCAAAGAATCAATTTGGTTTTCTCTATTGATTAAGAGATTTTCTAGGATCCGGGCTTCATTGTCACTATCATCACTTTGATTTTGAATGACGTCGAAATCCCTTTCCTTTTCATGACTGCTTTCTTCTTTCTCCTTTCCTTTGCTTTGGGTGGCTCTTTTAGTCTTCCTCCTCTTGGGCAATTTGACAATGGGCTTCTTGGGAAATTTTCCCTTGCTTCGGAAGGCCCTAGTAACATTTTGAGTTACAACTCTAGGCACCCTTTTCCTTTATGTCTAGGGCTTGGCCACTTTCGGAGAAGAGAGCACAACCCCTTGCCTAGGAGAGGTAGCTAGCACATGCTCCATTGGCTCTTTACCCTTGCTACTTTGCTCATCATTCTTGCCACTATCCTGGATTTCTTCATGGATGCCTTGACTGTCCTTTTGCATTTCTTTTTGAGGGCTGTCCTGCTCATTGTGTTGCATCTCTTCATCATGTTGCTGTTCTTTTTTATGAGGCTTTTGTTCTTTTTCTTGAAGCTACTGTTCATCATCATGAGGATGATGTTCATCATCATGTGGCTGCCTCTGTTCATCATCACGAGGCTGCCTGTGTTCATCATCATGAGGATTTTTTTCATCATGTTGCACCTGTTCATCATGAGGCTGCTCACCATCACTGTGCTGCGCTTGTTCATCATCATGCTTCTCTTCACGATGCCCAGGAGTCTGCTGTTCATCATGATGTTCCTCTTCATCATGCCCTTCTTCCCCTTGCTGTTTTGCCTCACTTTGTTCTTCTTCCCCTTGCTGTTTTGCCTCACTTTGTTCTTCTTCCCCTTATTGTTCTACCTCACTTTATTCTCCTTCCCTTTTCTGCCCTGTTTCATCATGATGCTGCTCATCATCACCTTCCTCTTCTTGCTCATGCTCTTTTTCTTGTTCAATGGGAAATTTGAGCTTCTTGGGAATAGGCTTGCTTAAAGAAGGCAAAGGATGGCGAGTGGAAGGTGAAGGAGATGTATGAAATTAAGGGATAGTGGTGAAATCTGGATGTATGATGAAAGTATCCCAAGAGACTTCCTTCTTCTTAAGCTGATGAAGAATGATAACTTTGATGAGGGAGTGATGGAAGAGGGAGGCTGTCTGCTGAGAAAGAGGCTTTTTCTGAACAGTGGAGGCCATTTTCTCAATACTTCTATGTAGGAAGAAAGGGAGATTTAACAATTTGGCCCTCGTGAAATGCATGAGCAATCAGATATGATAGGCATAGACTCGGGAGAATCTTCCCTCACAAGTGAAGTATTTCATGATTATCTTCATGAGGGGGGCGTAACTAGTCAATAGATATGAGAAGGGAAAAATGAATGGACATGAATCTCTATGCTCAAGCTTCAGAAAAAGGTTTGTATTGCTCTGAGTCTAGGTGGCTTTGTTTAAACCACTTCTCCCCGACATAAGGGATTTTGGTGGCCTTGGAAATGGACCTTGGAGAGAATTTGAAATCTAGGCCTCCCAGCTAAAAGTGCTTCTCTTGAAACCTCAAAGCACAAAGATGTGCCAAAGGGGAATAGCTCTTCACCTCTTGCACTCTTTGATAAAAATATAGACACCCAACCTCATGGAAGTTAAACAAGACTGATGGATGGGCATTTACCTCTTCAGTGGAAACAGGCTCAAACCCCTTGTGAAGGCCACTCCTACTGTCTTTCCTGGGAGGCATTTTGTTTTGAATTTTCTTTGCAACACCAAACTGTCTCAAATGGCTCTTGGAATGTTTCTCAAGCACACACCATGTCCTCCTTGTCAGTCACTGTTTGACCAAGACAAGCTATTTCTAATGCTCTGTGAAATAGTCTCCCAACACCAACTTTGTGCTTTTTATAAATCACTGTTTTGTCCTCTTGTATGCCAAATAAAAAGTTTTTTTCAAATAGAAAGCACACAGTCAATTTAATTCTGTGTTTGGGCAAGGTAGTTGAAAAGAGGTATCTGTGGCCCTTTGTTAGAACAGAGACCTCCTTGTGTTTTGACAGAAGCAAGATACCCTTCCCCAACAAAACTCTTCTTGTTATTCACTGTTTTTTATACACATGTAGACAAAATCACCCTCAAATTGATTTACAAGATCATCATAACATAATTTTTTTTATGGAACAAAGGAGGAAAAACTAGTTTCTCACTGTTTTACCATTCAAAGAGGACACTTTTGAAGTGATAAATTATTTCAGACTATGACCACTGTTTTTTAAATTAGGCTCATTGTTTTCACCTTGAGACTTCAAACAGAATCTGCTTTTGATTTTCCTGTGGGCTATCACTGTTTCTCAAAGGCATTAAAGGTCCTTTAAGATGGCTAAAAAATTCACCCAACACTGTAAAAATGTGCAACAACCATAGCAACAAAACACTTTGAGTTTTCTTAAAAATACTGCCCTCTAATCACTGTCTCTCTCTTGGCATATTTATATGACAAATTGCCTTTTCAAAACCATTTTTTAAAACACTGTTTAAACTGAGTTGAGACCCCCTAAGCACAATAAAGGTTTCTCCAGCTTTGACAGGGACTTTGTCTCCTTAACCCTGACTTATCTCATAGTTTTTATATGATGAAATGGTTTTTTGAACAATACTTCCTTCTCATGGAAAAACACAGCAAACACCCCTTCACCTTTTTGAAATTTTCCAAGAGGAGAAGAGGAATACCTCGAAAAAGTGCTTAGAAACCTTGTTTGATCGATTTGGTAGCTTCGAAGGTGTTAGGAGGCGCGGCACGTTCAGATGGCAGAGTGCCATGCAGTGAAAAAGGTGTCGGGTGGGCCTTTGGGTGGTCGTGACCAGCGCTACAGGCACGTCGCGCACCACTACAGGTGTGCCACGCAGCCATTGAATGCCTGTGTAATTTCCGTTCTAAACACATCGCATGCTTTTCTAGGCATGCCGCGCAGGTTTTTAAGCCTCAAAACACTTGGAAATTTCTCGAAAATCCTCGCTCTATCTTGTGAACAGCCAGGGGGGCACTTAGTGAGTTTTGAATTTGCAAAATACGACTTGCAACGGTCTCTTACTCATTTTATAGTCGAAAAATCCAATCACCCTTTGAGATTGCTTTGTGAGGGTTTTGGAGGCCCTTTGAAAAGGCTTTCTCGGTCATAATCATACAGAAAGAAAATTTTCATTTTAAAACATAACAGAGACTCATATTTGCTCAAATAAAAGACAAAGTGGTGTGAACAAATTCTCTTGTAGGCATGATTTCCTTTTTTGAAGTAAGGCAGCCTTTTTTTAAAAGTCAAAATCTTTGCACTGTTTCTCATTAAGGGAGGAAACTTGTTTCCTTTGTTGATATCTGTTTTTTTAGAGGAAAACCCTACTCCAAGCCATACAAATGATTGTATATGGGCCCTTTGAATAATATTCCCCTTTGAATGTGGGTGACAAACACCATTTTCATCTACTCATGGCTCTAACTATATCTATTCATCAAGGAAAGAAAAAAGGCTTTATAGACCCTCAATGCAATACTATGGAACAACAAGGCTTAGGCTATCTTCCTGTCAATTTTGATGAGTTTTTTTTGAAAAATATCTTCATGAACAAGAAGAGAAAACCTTTTTTGAATATCAACATCACTCTTTGGCTTATTTTTAACCCAGATCTCAACTTATAAACCTTGAGTGGATTTCCACTAATTTCAACTCTTCTTTTTAAAGGAAAACAATGGCTAGATTTCATGCATGTTGATCAAGGAGAAAATCTCTGGAAACTCTTGATGAAATTTCATACCACAGCAGGGTTTTTTCATATATCTGTAAAAGGTCTTTGTCTACAATAGTGATATGGCTTGATTCGTTGAAAGTTGTTTCGAATTTTAAACATGGTGTCACAACCCTTTCTTCTCATTAATGAACCTGTCCAAACCTTTTCACTTTTAGCTTTAGATTTCCTTTGAAGAAGATTTATCTGTTCCTGGCCCTCTACTTATTAGATGAAGGAGACCTTTATCACATTGCCAAACCCTCTACTTGTAAAATGAAGGAGGTTTTCAACCAATGACCTGACCATCTGATCATGTATGGAGGAGGTTTTCTCAGTCTTTTAACCCTCTGCTCATGTATGGAGGAGGTTTTCTCAGTGATGCCATCTCATCAGATTTTAAATAGTGTTATCTTTCCTTTTGCTGCCTATTCATTCTTAAGCAAATGAAAATGACAAAATGACAATATGCCATGAAGGGCATTTCTCCTTGGATTGTGTTTGTAGGATCTTATTTAAATAACTCTCTATCCTGTAGCTGCATCCCAGGATCAAAACCACATGAGAAGCAGTTGTCTTCTCGTGCTGAGTTTAATACTGTCTTCTGGAATAATGCTATACTTCTGCTCTTTGAAAAAGACATTGAAACACTGTGCATCTACTTAATATCAGCTTGACCTGTGGCATATGTATTGCTGACACCTCAAGGCTTGTTAATGGCGCGACCTAAGGGTGTAATCAAGCTTTATTGCAGAATAGGAGGGTTATGTAGGACTGGTTGATATTAGATAGAGGTTCTTTTGGTGCTAGGATAGTTTGCCAAGGGAAAATTGCCTAAATCTCCACTACCCAACTTAGGGGAGTCTTTTTGGGAAGATTTGGAGTATTCTCTTTGGAGCTGATAGACAAGTTTGTATGACTGAGGCTAGACAGGGCTTGACAATTAGGTTTTATCTCATCATGGGCTAATTGAAAAGGTAGGAGGGAAAAAATGTTTATGGGTGCTTTCTAGTTGAAAATTTTGACATATTGGAGATCAGCTGCTAGAAAACTTGGCTTTAACAACTAGTCATCATCAACAGGTGAAAAATACTGATGACTAACAGTAGCTCCATTTGGGGAGGGCAGCTCCTTTTCAGGAGGTGTCCAGAATTTCAGATCTTGGTTCTTTGAAGACCAATGCCTTTATCCATTGGTGCAAATATCTCTCTTCCTTGATGTTATTTCTAAAATTTGACAGCATGATTAGCATCAATGATATTTATGCCTACCCCACTATATTTCCTAACATTTTTTCTTCTTTTGGGTGCATTTGGATTGGAAACCCTTTGACATAATATTTTTTAAAAATGACCTTATCTAGTTCTACACTTATATCTACGAGGAGTTCAGATTAAACTGACGAACTCCTTCAATTCTCTACCTATGCTAGATCGACTGTCAATATTAAGCTGTTTGACAGGATTTTATTCACTATACTAGAACATGAAATTTTAAAAATGACCAAATCAAGATTAGAAAGTCTGATTTGTCATGTGTTTGTGGTATAAAAGACAAGCTACACACAAATATTATTTTTCATGAAATGAGATTTAGAAAAATCAGGGCTAGGATACACAGTTTGTTTTTCGTCCCTGTTTTCCTCTTTGGTTCTGTTTTGAGCATGTGGAACCAGTATATTTTCCTAATTTACTTCTTTTGACAAGTCAAGCTTATACAATCTGACTATATTTTCTTTCACTAACTTATCAGCAATCAATTTAAAACATGTTCAGTTATGATTAGGCTAGATAACTTAACAAGACTTTTGAGCACTAGTAGTGGCATTTAGACTTGCTTGCTTTCAGCATGACTATTTTTGGGTATGGGGCTATACCATTGCTTTTAGAAACTGCCCTCTTTTTCTACTTTTTACTGTTTTTGTATTTTATTCTTTTTCACTTTTTCTTCAAACATTATAGAACTGAAAAGATGCTCACAGGGCTGAGCTTATTTTCTACTGCCGTCTAACTATCCTAATCTAATCTATACACAATAGACATTTATTTGGTGAACTCTCTTTTCCAATGTAACCAGTCAAGTAGATGATTACATGGGTGAATTTGGTTTAGTTCTTTCATGATGCTGAAGTAATGAAAAGGCCACTTCCATTTGGCTTGTTTTCGGACAGTGGTGCTTAAGTTTTTCCTCATTCTTGGTAGCAAACTGTTCATGATAGAACCCACTACTCCTTCATATTTCTCAAGGAAAACAATAAATGGATCTTGGAATAATACCTGATCTAGAGGATATGATATATAGGCTTCATTCAGGACTACTCTTTCTTCCACTTGGCTATATTTAGGACCCTCCTAGTAAAGCAATTCTTCCTTTTGCTCATGATCACTTGAACTGTCAGACTCATCATATATTGCAGTGTAGTTTTCTTTCCAAGCTGATGTGCTCTGATTAAGTGGACTGAAACTGTGTGAAGGTCATCACTTTGATGGGTAGGGATACTCTTTGGCAACATATTTTCTTGAGAAAGAAGAGCAGCAAATTTCTTGTGATCATCAATTTTCAAGCCTTCATTTGCTTCCAAATTTTCTGAGCTTTCCTCATCACTGTCATAGCTGCTATGTTTTTTTTGGTTACTTTCCTCAAGTTTATGAAACTGAGCTTCCTCCCAAAATTAAAAAACTGAGTATTTTGCAAAGTTAGCTTCTATTTGTAATTCATCATCATTATCAACATATTGAATAAACCTTGGAAAATCATCATTATAATTAATGTCACCAACCATGCATATTGGACTATAATATTGCTTTTCTTCAAGTTGATTTGCAAATCTATTTTTTGAATTATGGTATGCAATATTAACAGGAGAAAGATTAGAAAATTTGTGGTTATATCAAGTTTCAGAGGTTGTCTGCATGTTTATAAGTTGATCTATTTCCTCTTCAGTTAAAATGGGAGGCATTTTCATTTCTCTTTGGATATAACTACAATAATCCTGCTTCTCTTGGGAAATCTGATTTGAAGGATGAATGTATTTTTGGGCTTCACCTATGAGAGATGATGAATCATCACTTATGCCTTTAGAGAGATCCTGTGGGTTCTCTTTCATTTCTTGCTTGTTTTCTTCTTCAACCAATTCTTTGTGATGTTTAGGATAGTTAGCATGTAATTCATGAGTTTTTTCTGATAGATTTTCAGGAGGCCAATTTTCTTTTATGAACTCAAATGACTCCCAGCATAAAGGTAGAGATCCTACAGGTTTTGCTTTATCTTCTATTTCGGATTTGAATTCATCCTCACTCAAATCTTCTTGATGTTTGGGATAGTAAACATGGGATTCATGAGTTTCCTCTGATGGATTCTTAGGAGGCCAGTTTGCTTTTATGAACTCAAATGACTCCCAGCATAAAGGTAGAGATCCTACAGGTTTTGATTTATCTTCTATCTCATATTTGAATTCCTTTTCAATCAACTCTCCTTGATTTAGGTGAGAGTTAACTTGAGCATGGTTTTCCTGAATAATTTCTAAGAGATCTTTAGGATGCAAATTTTCTTTCAAAGTTTGGAATGATTTAAAACATAAGGGTAGAGAACCTAAAGGTTTTGATTCTTCTTCCATTTCAAAATCTGTGATTTCAAAATGGCTGATAGTCTCTTTAGAGCATTCCTCTATGTTTTTATTTGCAAATTTCCCATTAGGCACATTTTGTTTATAACTCTTGTCTTGTAATAGTCGAGTGTGTTCATCCTGAGGAAAAAGTGTACTTTGGTTTGAATAAGCAGTGTTAATATTAACTTTGTGTTTTTCTCTTTTCCTTTCAAGTAGATGCTCTAGTTTTCCAAACATACATACCAATTTTTCCAACTTTTCCTCTGAAGATATTAGTCTCTCTTGATTTGCTTTGTCTTTCTCTATTATTCTTAGCTGTGCCTCCCTATTTAGTATGTTGAATTATACATCAAATGCTATCCTTTTCATTTCTTCTAAGGTGAAAGGATCTTTATTTCTTATCCAGAAAACCATCTCTGGGTCAAAAGAATCTGGGTAGTGCAAGAGAGCACATCTGAGGGGTGGCTTTATGTTAGCAGGCATTGCATGGTATACTTTATTGAACCTGGCTGAAAAGTTTTGTATTGTCTCCCCTGGTTGTCTTTTTAACTGATTGTATTCGTTTATGATGATAACTTTATTACCCATGACCACCCACCTATCTAGGAAGATTTGAGTGAACTGATGAAAATTGGTAATGCTTGCAGCTGGAAGGTATTTAAACCAACTCTTAATTTTTCCTTGTAATGATAAGGAAAACATTCTAATATGCACATCATCTTCTTCTATTTCATAAAGTTCAAGTAAATCCTCAAGATTTTGGATGTGCTCTTTAGCGGTGGCTTTGGAGCTTTCTCCATCAAATTTGGGTAATTTATTTTGAAGATTTGCAGGGAGGGCTCGAAAGATGGGAGGTAAAACCAAAGGGTTGTATCTTTCTGGGACCTTTGTGGATATAGGTAGTGTAAAAAGGGATTTATGACTGTTTGAGGTTTCAGCCAAAGTGGGAAAAGTAGCATGAGGCTCATGTTTTGCTAGGTTTTCCATAGGTGAATCTGGGGTAAGCACAGGTGTATAAGCTTGCTCATGGTCTGAAATTTGAGGCTTAGCTTTTCGAGGTTTGAGATCTTTCCAATGATCAATGTAGATCTCATCGGTGTATTCTTGATCAGGCTCAAAGTAGGATAGAACATAGTTATAGATAAAGACAATAATTTCTTGAATCTAAATAAGGCCTGAGTGCTTTTTCTTTCTAGGATGACTGGTCATGTTTTAGGTTCCTCCTCTAGTGGAGTCGCCAGGTGGATTTCTTTGAGATCTATGGTCCACCACCAATACTATCAAAGATGCTTTTGGGAAAAACTTTTCTAGCAAAATTTGAGGTGAAGACTTGCAAGGAAGAGTTATCACATGGTTTCAACAGCTTGCTAGGCTATTTGGATAAGCTAATGGTTCTATTTGCAAGTTTATTTCTGTTTATCTCCTATGTTTAGGTGAAGGTTTCTGAATCGCTAAGTTATACTTAGTTTTTCACTTATCACAGAGTTTGCACCATGAATTTTAAGTTTTGGAAAGGATGAGTCAACAGAAAGGTATGGTTTATGAAATTTTTTGTTTTTTATGGAGTTTTGGGCCTACTGGAGGCTAGTGGAGTCGCCAAGTGGAACTTGGTTGTTTTTGTAAAGATGTAGCTATGGTCCACCACCAATAACTAGGGAAAAGCCAATCTGGGGATTTTTTGGGGTTTTTTGAGTTTTTATGTGCAGCCTATGGTTTATTAGAGTGTTCTAAACCTGATTCATCACTTTGCTAGGGTGGTGAAAACAAAAAGAGTTTACTCTAAATGATTCTATGGACTGCTTGCCTGTTTAAATTTTTTAAAGACTAATGAATATACAAGAGTTTTCTAGACTTTTATGTACTCAGTTAGTCCCACCGTGATCACCATTATGTTAGTGAGCAGTGGGATAAGTCCACAAGATAGTATTCTCAAAGGTCTCTGAAGTTTTAGGGAATCTAAGTTTGTTTATCACTCAGAGTCCCACCGTGATCACCATTATGTTAGTGAGCATTGGTATAAGTCCACAAGATAGTATTTTCAAAGGTCTCTGAAGGTTTAGGGAATCTAAGTTTGTTTATCACTCAGAGTCTCACCGTGATCGCCATTATGTTAGTGAGCGGTGGGATAAGTCAATCAGATAGTATTCTTAAGGCTACTGAAATGTTTAAGGAATCTAAGTTTGTTTATCACTTAGAGTCCCACCGTGATCGCCATTATTTTAGTGTGGCGATGAGGTGGGTCAATCGGACAGTAGCCTAGAGTTTAGTAAAGAAGTAAGGCCTACTGGAGGCTAGTGGAGTCGCCAGGTGGATTTTTAGTTGTTTTGTGGTATATGTGTATGGTCCACCCCCAGTATTGACAAAAACCAATCTAAGGGAGTTTTTGGGGATTTTTCTAAGTTCTTTATGTAGTCCTAAGGTTTGTAAGAGTGTCGTACAGCTGAGTCATCATTTTTCTAGGATGGTGAGACAACCAGATTCTAATCTTCTGATTTTGACTGAGATTTCGAGAGTTCCTAAGGGATACCTAGGATGTTTTGACTCAAGGTCCCACCGTGATCGCCATTATGTTAGGGTCCCATGATTTGGCTGATTGGCAAGCCAAATGACAGTGTAACATAAAACCAGTCTTTGTAGCCCAAGGACGTAGCCTTCCTATACTCAGAGAGAGCTCTCTCTATTTGTGTAAGGGATATCTGTGTGTTTGCTTATTGTGTTCTTGATTTTAGGCTAGTTATGAAGTAGGATTTTTGGTTTTGGTTTTTAGGTTGTGAGGGATGAACTAATCAAAGACAAAGATAGGTAAAAAATATGTCAGATCAACTAGGCTATGGGGTCGAAAAAGTCAAGAAAGCTTTCAGGTGGTGATACAAGGTTGTTGAAGGGCTAATTTGAGCGAGGTAAAATGGATCTTTGGGTAAAATGGAGTGAGATGGACATTAAAATTGTGAAGAAAAAATGATTTAAAACATAAATAGTTTAATAGCTGACATAAAAATGGTAGGGAAAACCATTAATCATGAGAAATGTTACTGTAAACTGATCAATGCATAGAAATAAACATTCAAGCCATGCATAGAGATATATGACTCTCTAACTTTAGGAAATGGCTATCAGACTTTGGGGAAATACATTTAAGACAAACAAACAACTCAAATCACTATGAAGGAACACCTAAGAATAGTATTTCAAGCTATTGGTCACTTTGAAGCAAGATTGCAAAGTTTTAGGCAAAGGTAAAGATCAGTACAAGACCTCCTTGGTTCAACAAATGACAATCTAATCAATCAAAGAGAGGTTTCATAGGTGGAGCTATGGCTAGCCATGAGTAAGTAGTGCATACCGTGAATCATACTTAGCATGCATAAAACCATAAATGAAACAAGAAAACAATATTCTTCAGTTATCAAAGAGAAATCAAGGATTCTTTGATATCACTAAGAAATAAGAAAACATAGAAGCTATAAAGAAACAGGAAATTTGAGTTGCCTCCAAGGGCATGTCTCAAATCTATTCTCTACTGTCTTATAGCAAGCAAGAACATGGAATTATGAATAAAAAATAAGAAAAAAAATAGAGAGAGAGACACTATACCATTCTACCAAGTCATTGAATCCAACAACAGTCCTCTTTCATCATCCAAAAGCACTCAAGAAACTCTCCAAATACATGAGACAAGTGTTTCTTCCAAGCTTGTATAACCATATATTGCTTCTATTCATCAAGTTCAGTCTTGTTTACAATGAAAGCCTTTGGAATATATAGGCCAAAGTGAGGAAAACCTCTTAGTTCAACTTGCAATCTCATTGGCCTATCCAAAATATCTGATTTTGTCCTTGAGGCTTTGTAAAGCCCAAGGCACAAAATATCTAAAAAAATATCTCAAAAATGCTAAAAAAGGGAAATATATTGACTTTTCATAACTAATCATGTCCAAAAATAGCTAAACTCACATGAAGAAAAGTCACTTTTGAAAGGTTCAATTTTTACAAAAATACTCAAAAAATACATCAGCAGAAAGTCCCTTGACTTGCCGACAACGTTTGGAGGCCTTCCCGATGTCGAAAAGAGGCCCATGATGGCTCGTTGGAAATATATGAATGTCTATTTTCTGAAAATGTTTAATTTTCTCATAACTGACCACTAGAATTCCTCCAAAAATAGGCCTGTGTGTAAAAACCCAAAAAATAGGCCTTGCTGATAAACAGGGCAAAGTGTGGAAAAAGTGAGTGTTTTCCGCCATTTTGGGGGGGGGGGAATCATCTTCAAATGATCTAAAAATCAATGAGTATATGCCCCTAAAATTATGGCATCCAATGATACCATTTTAATCCTTTGAGGATGTCCCAAACTGAAATGGCGATGCCCATGAGTTTTAGCCAAAAACCCAAAATATGACAAAAAACCAAAATTTGTCGAATTTCGCCCAATTTTGGCGAGCATGACCCTCAAGGGTTTTCAGAAACATGCTGTTAATATGAGGCCAAAATCTGGAGCTTTGAGATGTATTTCCTCAATTTTGGTTCCGGGCACTTCCTTTTAGCCTGCTTGAGTTTCTCCTGAGTGGCCTTCAATTTCCACCGGGCAAACTGATTGAGTTTCTTATAATGTCTGGTCATCCTCCGTTGAAGGTCCAAGTCTCTATTTTCCTTCTCCAATTTCTTCTCCAAGTGATCATTAACCCTCTCAAGCCATGCTTCCTGATTGTTCTCTATCTCTTGTGCGAACAATGTAGTGAGAGGGGTAGATTAGAGAAGGGCAACTTCTTCTTCCTTTTGCTTCTTAAGGGCCTTTTTGAGCCCCATGGTTCTTGGCCTCTTTCTTCGGGGCTGATCTTCATCTTCACTCTCATCAAACTCACCCATGAGTTCTTCCAATATCAATTGTGCTTTGGAGGCCTCCTTTTTGTATTTGATGGCCCGTGTCTCATATACCGCCATATGGACACTCATCTATTTGTTTTGAACTTGTAAAAAGTGATTGAAGTTTCTATCCCTCTCAAGATCAGTCCTCAAAGCATCAATTTGGTTTTCTCTATTGATTAAGATATTTTCTAGGATCCGGGCTTCATTGTCACTATCATCACTTTGGATTTGAATGACGTCGAAATCCCTTTCCTTTTCATGACTGCTTTCTTCTTTCTCCTTTCCTTTGCTTTGGGTGGCTCTTTTAGTCTTCCTCCTCTTGGGAAATTCGACAATGGGCTTCTTGGGAATTTTTCCCTTGCTTCGGAGGGCCCTAGTAACATTTGGAGTTACAACTCTAGGCACCCTTTTCCTTGATGTCTGGGGCTTGGCCACTTTCGGAGAAGAGAGCACGACCCCTTGCCTAGGAGAGGCAGCTAGCACATGCTCCATTGTCTCTTTACCCTTGCTACTTTGCTCATCATTCTTGCCACTGTCTTGGATTTATTCATGGATGCCTTGACTGTCCTTTTGCATTTCTTTTTGAGGGCTGTCCTCCTCACTTTGTTGCATCTCTTCATCATGTTTCTGTTCTTTTTTATGAGGTTGTTGTTCTTTTTCTTCAAGCTGTTGTTAATCATCATGAGGATGTTGTTCATCATCATGTGGCTGCCTCTATTCATCATCATGAGGCTGCCTGTGTTCATCATCATGAGGCTTTTTTTCATCATGCTGCACATGTTCATCATGCCTTTCTTCATCATGAGGTTGCTCACCATCACTGTGCTGTGCTTGTTCATCATCATGCTTCTCTTCATGATGCCCAAGAGTCTACTGTTCATCATGATGTTCCTCTTCATCATGCCCTTCTTCCCCTTGCTGTTTTTCCTCACTTTGTTCTTCTTCCCCTTGCTGTTCTGCCTCACTTTATTCTCCTTCCCTTTTCTGCCCTGTTTCATCATGATGCTGCTCATCATCACCTTCCTCTTCTTGCTCATGCTCTTCTTCTTCATCATGCTCTTTTTCTTTTTCAATGGGAAATTTGAGCTTCTTGGGAATAGGCTTGCTTAAAGAAGGTGAAGGATGGCGAGTGGAAGGTGAAGGAGATGTATGAAATTAAGGGACAATGGCGAAATCTGGAAGTATGATGAAAGTATCCCAAGAGACTTCCTTCTTCTCAAGCTGATGAAGAATGATAACTTTGATGATGGAGTGATGGAAGAGGGAGGCTGTCTGCTGAGAAAGATGATTTTTCTGAACAGTGGAGGCCATTTTCTCAATACTTCTATGTAGGTAGAAAGGGAGATTTAAAAATTTGGCCCTCGTGAAATGCATGAGCAATCGGATATGATAGGCATAGACTCGGGAGAATCTTCCCTCGCAAGTGAAGTATTTCATGATTATCTTCATGAGGGGGGCGTAACTAGTCAATAGATATGAGAAGGGAAAATGGATGGACATGAATCTCTATGCTCAGGCTTTAGAAAAGGCTTGTATTGCTCTGAGTCCAGGTGGCTTTGTTTAAACCACTTCTCCCCGACATAAGGGATTTTGGTGGCCTTGGAAATGGACCTTGGAGAGAATTTGAAATCTAGGCCTGGCAGCTGAAAGTGCTTATCTTGAAACCTCAAAGCACAAAGATGTGTCAAAGGGGAATAACTCTTCACCTCTTGCACTCTTTGACAAAAATCTAGACACCCAACCTCATGGAAGTTAAACAAGACTGATGGATGGGCATTTACCTCTTCAGTGGAAATAGGCTCAAACCTCTTGTGAAGGCCACTCCTACTGTCTTGCCTAGGAGGCATTTTGTTTTGAATGTTCTTTGCAACACCAAGATTTCTCAAATGGCTCTTGGAATGTTTCTCAAGCACACACCCTGTCCTCCTTGTCAGTCACTGTTTGACCAAGACAAGCTGTTTCCAATGCTCTATGAAATAGTCTCCCAACACCAACTTGTGCTTTTTATAAATCACTGTTTTGTCCTATTGTATGCCCAATAACATGTTTTTGTCAAATAGAAAGCACACAATCAATTTACTTCTGTGTTTGGGAAAGGTAGTTGAAAAGAGGTATCTGTGGCCTTTTTTTAGAATAGAGACCTCCTTGTGTTTTGACAGAAGCAAGATACCCTTCCCCAACAAAACTCTTCTTGTTATTCACTGTTTTTTATACACAGGTAGACAAAAACACCCTAAAATTGATTTACAAGATCATCATAACATACTCTGTTTTATGGAACAAAGGAGACAACACTATTTTCTCACTGTTTTACCATTCAAAGAGGACACTTTTGAAGTGATAAATTATTTTAGACTATGACCACTGCTTTTTTAAATTAGGCTTATTGTTTTCACCTTGAGACTTCAAACAAAATCTGCTTTTGTTTTTCCTGTGGGCTATCACTGTTTCTCAAAGGCAGTAAGGGTCCTTTAAGATGGTTAAAACGTTCACCCAACACTGTAAAAATGTGTAACAACCACAACAACAAAACACTCTGAGTTTTCTCAAAAATACTGCCCTCTAATCACTGTCTCTCTCTTGGCATCTTTATATGAAAAACTGCCTTTTCAAAACCATTGTTTAAAACACTGTTTAAACTGAGTTGAGACCCCCTAACTACAAGAAAGGTTTCTCCAGCTTTGACAGGGACTTTGTCTCTTTAACCCTGACTTATCTCATAGTTTTTATATGATGAAATGGTTTTTTGAACAGTACTTCCTTCTCACGGAAAAACACAGCAAACACCCCTTCACCTTTTTGAATTTTTCCAAGAGGAGAAGTGGAATACCTCGAAAAAGTGCTTAGAAACCTTGTTTGATCGATTTGGCAGGTTCAAAGGTGTTTTTGAAGGTGCTAGGAGGCGCGGCACGTTCAGATGGAAGAGTGCCATGCAGTGAAAAAGGTGTCAGGTCGGCCTTCGGGTGGTGGTGACCGGCGCTACAGGCGCGCCGCATAGCCGTTGAACGCCTGTGTAATTTCCATTCTAACCATGCCGCGCGCTTTTCCAAATGTGCCACATAAGTTTTTAAGCCTCAAAACACTTGGAAATTGCTTGAAACTCCTTACTCTATCTTGTGAACAGCCAGGGGAGCACTTGGTGAGTTTTGAATTTGAAAAATAGGCCTTGCAACGGTCTCTTACTCCTTTTATAGTCAAAAAATCCAATCACCCTTTGAGATTGCTTTGTCAGGGTTTTGGAGGCCCTTTGAAAAGGATTTCTCGGTCATAATCATACATAAAGCAAATGTTCCTTTTAAAACATAACAGAGACTCATCTTCGCTTAAATAAAAGACAAAGTGGCGTGAACAACTTCTCTTATAGGCATGATTTCCTTTTTTGAAGTAAAGAAAGCTTTTTTTAAAAGTCAAAATCTTTCCACTATTTCTCATTAAGGGAGGAAACTTGTTTCCTTTGTTGATATCTATTTTTTTACAGGAAAACCCTACTGCAAGCCATACGAATGACTGTAGATGTGCCCTTTGAATAATATTCCCCTTTGACTGTGGATGACAAACACCATTTGCATCTACTCATGGCTCTAACTATATCTGTTCATCAAGGAAAGAAAAAAGGCTTTATAGACCCTCAATGCAATACTATGGAACAACAAGGCTTAGGCTATCTTCTTGTCAATTTTGATGAGTTTTTTTTGAAAAATATCTTCATGAATAGGAAGAGAAAACCTTTTTTTAATATTAACATCACTCTTTGGCTTATGTTTAACCCAACTCTCAACTTATAAACCTTGAGTGGATTTCCACTAATTTCAACTCTGCTTTTTTAAGGAAAACAATGGCTAGATTTCATGCCTGTTGATCAAGGAGAAAATCTTTGGAAACTCTTGATGAAATTTCATACCACAGCAAGGTTTGTTCATATATCTGTAACAGGTCTTTGTCTGCAATAGTAATATGGCTTGATTCTTTGAAAGTTGTTTCGAATTTGAAACATGGTGTCATAACCCTTTCTTCTCATTGATGAACCTATCCAAACCTTTTCAATTTTAGCTTCAGATTGCCTTTGAAGAAGATTTATCTGCTCCAGGCCCTCTTCTTATTAGATGAAGGAGGCCTTTATCACATTGCCAAACCCTCTGCTTGTAAAATGAAGGAGGTTTTCAACTAATGACCTGACCATCTGCTCATGTATGGAGGAGGTTTTCTCAGTCTTTTAACCTTCTGCTCATGTATGGAGGAGGTTTTCTCAATGATGCCATCTCATCATCTTTTAAATAGTGTTATCTTTCCTTTCACTGCCTATTCATGCTTAAGAAAATGAAAATGACAAAATGACAATATGCCATGAAGGGAATTTCTCTTTGGACTGTGTTTGCAGGAGCTTATTTAAATAACTCTCTGTCCTATAGTTGCATCCCAGGCTCAAAACCACATGAGAAGCAACTTTCTTCTCGTGTTGAGTTTAATACTATCTTCTGGAATACTAGTATACTTCTGCTCTTTGGAAAAGATATTGAAACACTGTGCATCTACCTAATATCAGCTTGACCTGTGGCATATGTATTGCTGAGACCTCAAGGCTTGTTAATGGTGCGACCTAAGGGTGTAATCAAGCTTTATTGTAGAATAGGAGGGTTATCTAGGACTGGTTGATATTAGGTAGAGGTTATTTTGGCTTTAGGATAGTTTTCCAAGGGAAAATCACCTAAAGCGCCACTAACTAACTTAGGGGAGACTTTTTGTGTAGATTTGGAGTATTCTCTTTGGAGTTGATAGACAAGTTTGTATGACTAAGGCTAGGCAGGGCTTGACAATTAGGTTTTATCTCATCATGGGCTAATTGAAAAGGTAGGAGGGAAAAAATGTTTATGGGTGTTTTCTAGCTGACAAATTTGACATATTGGAGATCGGTTGCTAGAAAACTTGGCTTTAACAACTAGTCATCATCAACAAGTGAAAAATACTGATGACTAACACGACCATGTGTTGATACACTTGGAAAATGATGTAATTTAATTTAGATAAGTTTGTTATGGATAGAGATAAGGAGTTTGAATCCTATTTGTAATAGGATTGTTTAGTAGATTAGTTGTATTTTTGTAATAAAGCCCATGTATTATGGTTATGCAAGGTGTCAAGAGTTAAGAATTCGATGTATCTAGCCTAAGATGAGATCATCTGATGTTGTAAATTTTCTATTAAAGACTAAGAAGTCGAATTAATCAGGGTTGTTGGACATTTTTTGGCAAAATGTTGTGCTTATTGTAATTGAATGGTTTTCAGCTAATATAGAGAGTTTCTAATTAACCAACTTGGGATTCAAAAGGAGTTTTGGTGTGTTCCTATTCTATTTGCATCTCTTATTATCCTATTGTAGTGATGTTTATCTATATTACTCAGAATTCATATTTAGATTCTCTGACTTCCTATATAAATTAACTGACTGTGTTTTTACAGTTTCATGTGTTTTATCTCTTGACTAAAACTCTGATATGCCTCAACTTCCATGTTAAGTAGATTCATTGGTTTACTAAAACTATTTTGACTCCATAAGCCCAATGTGAACTTGCTGATGTGATTCTCAACCTATATCTATCATTTATCTATTTATTACCCTACATAGAGTTAGCCATCTATACTTTTATCCAAATCATTAACCCTCGAGAGAGCCCTCTCAGGATGAGGAGGCTAAGCCTCAGTTAAAAGATTAGGTTTGAAATAGTTACATGAAGTTGACTGATCAAGCAGCCTATCAGGTCTAATTTTGTGATAACAGTTCCTTTATCAGTAAAATTACCTCCACATGGTTCATCATGGAAATCTTTTAGAATTTCTGGTACTTCATCTTCTTAAACACATCTTTGAATGATCAAATCAATTCTAGTTTTGTATAATTCTCCATCTATCCAAGAATAGGATGCACTGGTTTTGATAATTTTTTTCTTTTCACTTGCTGATAATTGTTGTGGGAATTTTCCTATAGGTAAATAGTTGGCAATATCTAAAAACACAGGAAATATAATAGATACTTCAAAAATGAATTCAACGGGAGAATTGTCTTTAATAAAAACATCAAAATTATTATTTTTTATTCTAGAAAGGAAATCAGAAATTGTGTTTTCTTTCCCTAGTCTATCAAGAATAATAATGTTGAATTCTTGTAATAGTAACAACCATATTGTGATTCTTCCATTAGTAATTGGTTTTTTATTAAATATATAATGGAAGAATTATGTTCGCGAATAAATGTTTCGTAGCCAGTGATGTAATGAAGGAATTTGTTAATGGCATGTACAACAACTAAAAACTCCTTTTCAGTTACAGTATAATTTAACTCTGTTGGAGTCATTTTATTCCTTGTATAATAAATATCATAAGGAGTTAAATTTTTTTGTCCCACTATAGATTCTAAAGCTATATTAGAATCATTAGTAGATATATGAAAAGGGAGATACTAATCAGGCCCTCCTAAAATTGGTGCTTCAGTAATTCTTTGTTTCAAATGTTTTTTGACAATTAGAGTTCCATGCAAATTCATAATCTTGTGTGAGAAGTTTGAAAAGTTGAGAGGCTATTTTTGTGAAGTTTTCTATGAACCTCCTATAGTATCCAGTAAATATGAGAAAAATTTTAACACCTTTTTGAAAAACAATAATTGAAATTTTAGAAATAACTTCTACTGTATATGTGTCCACCTTAATTCCATCACCTGAAATATGGTGCGGAAAAACAATACCTTCATTAAACATCATAAAACATTTTTTATGTCTTAATGAAAGGTTTTCTTGTTTACGTCTAATAAGAACTTTTTATAAATCTACCATAGCTTCTTCGAAGCAATTTCCATACACTATAAAATCATCCATATATACTTCCACACAATCATGAATTAGATTAAAAAACTAGGAATACTCCCTAAAATTTGGTAGGTGCATTGCATAATAGAAAAGGAAGTACCCTATAGGCATATTTTCCCCACAGACATGTAAAATTAGTTTTGTATTGATCTTCTAGTGCTAGTTGGATTTGATTCTATCCACTAAAAACATCTAAGAATGAAAAATAATTCTTTCCGACCAAGGTATCTAATACTTGATCTATAAAGGGTAGTGGAAAATGATCTTTCAACCTGTATTTGCTTAATTCTCTGTAATCAATACATACTCTCCATTTCCCATTTTTATTTGGAACATTCACTAGAGATGATACCCATTGACTATCTGATAGTGGATAAATGAAATTCACATTAAACAATTTTTGTAATTCCTCTTTAACAATTTCCCTTGAATTTGGATTCATTCTCCTTTAGGGTTGTCTGACTAGTTTGACATTCTCTTTAATATAAATGTGATGCATACAAGTTTTAGGATTAATTCCTTTCATATTAGTATATTCCCATGCATAAGTAGAAGAAAATTTCCATAGCATCATTATTAAATTTCTCTTTTGAAGTTCTTCCAGGTTATTGTTAATATTTAATATTTTACCTGGAAATATTTCTACTTGAGAATTGCCAAATTTCTCCATAGAATGTAAAGAAAATTGATGCGATGATAAATTTTTGATGTTACATTTTTCTTGAAAAACTTTTATTTTGTTCACATTAAGAAGAAGAATCATTATTATTCATCAAATTTATTAATTGATTTTCTTCATATACTTGTGAAAGAGTCTAAACTAATTGCATGTTGTCAAAGTATTCATTATCATCATCTATCCATATTTCACCTTCTACTTTGGTTATAGTTTTTGTAGGAGGATACAATGTGAATTTATTAGTGGAATTTCCATCAGATATATACATATCTCCTTATCTATAGGTTATGAATGCATCAATTGTAGCTAGCCAAGGTTTGCCTAAAATAAATGGATGACCCCTTAAGTTTTTCTTGGGAGTTAAAATCATAAAATATATAGGATATTCCCAAGAATCTAGAGAAACAAACACATCTTTTAATACTCCATCTGGTTTAATAACAGATCTGTCTACTAATTGCAATAATTTTGGATTATATTGAAGATATGAAAGTTTGAGTTGTTACATGGTCTATTTACACCAAATATTAATGGTTTCTCCTAGATAAATTAAAGTATTTGTGATCTCAATACCATTGATATGGATTTTTACAATGGGACTTCATGGATCTAAATATTTTTAGACAATATTTTTCCTCATCATAACATCAACAATTTTTCTACCAATTGAATCTTTTTATCTATTTTTATTTTTCTTCCTGATTTTCTAATACATGTATCCTTGATGGTTTTTTCATATCCTTTATTTCTTGAAGTAAATGAATTTTGATGCAAACATTCTTAAGTTCATCTAGCATGTCATAATGTGGTAAAATAATTATCCTTTTTATTCATTTATCGATTTTAAGTCCTTAAGGAAAAGGTGGTTCTTGTAAAGAAATAGAAGGCTGTTTTATTAGAGGAACTATAGGATATTTTTTATTTGATCATCCTTTGATTGTATAGTAACATATTCCCTTAGAGGAATACTTTCTTGATCAAGAATTTCATATTTTTCATGAATCTCATCCTCTTTAGATTACTGGATGGTAACTGTTGGTGACTTATTTTTCAAAAATTTACGAGATCTAAGTTGAACATCATTTAGACCTAGCGGTGTTATCATACAAGCTTGAAAATTTTGTCCTTCAACATTATAAACAACTAGTTTATTTTTATTATTTGGGTTATGAAGTGGTTTAGCATGCAATTGATTTGAATTTTAAGGAAATGGTAAAGAGAGTTTTTGGTTTGGATTTTTAAACTGAGAAAGTAGAGTGTGCTGAGGAAAATATTGTGGTGGAAAAGAAGAATAAGGTTGTTGTAATTGAGGCTTTGATGATATTTACCATAAGGATTTTTCCAACCTTATGCCCAATATGGATTTTTATATTGTGGAGGCCAAAGTTTCCAAGGCATAGGTGCAATCTGATTATTCTATGGTTGTGCATATGATTGAGTATTAAAGCCCTGAGTCATATTTGGTTGTGGATTTTTCCATGGTGTTTTAGCAACAAAACAAAGGGATTCAGCTTCACCTGTCCCAGCTTGATCTTGAAAGACAACTTTAAGACCATGTATCAAAGGATTCTCCTTAGTATTATGATTCTCAACACATATGACACAAATTTCTACACTATGAAGGGGAAATTCTCTCAAGGTATGCTTCTTTCTACATTTGGGGCAAAAGATAGAAAATTCAACATTTTCAACTTTTTGCTTATTTTGTATCTTACGGGTATCTAGTTGTTCACTAATACTCCCTAAACTATTAAAAATTTTCAAGAAAATTTCCTATTTCGGCTCTACTTACCGTCCCAATTGCAGATTTATTAATTCTAGTCATGATAGGGTCTCTTGTATTTTTCCCAGTTCTAGCCTTACCCCTGAAATATGTGTACATGTTAAACCCAAAAATAGACTAGACAGAAAATAGACAACATAAGAAAGATAAGCGTGAGTTTTAATATTATTCACAGTGATATAAATATATAGTACATTAGGTGTGACTCTTAGATTCCACATTCCAAGGTCACTTGGACTCCTCTTTGATCATTTGCCTTGCAAAATAACCCTAGGAGAATTAGATGTCCAACATTCCCTCGCTTAATCTGAAGGGGTGTGTGTGAGTCCAAGAAGAGAGTTGTAATACAAAATTGTAGCATTAGGCTGAATGTGCTCTCTGAAATGTTGACATAAGGAGGTGCTTTAAGGATGACCACCAACACTGGAATGCTTAGTGTAGTTTCCGAAACTCTTCCAAATCTGGCAAGAAGTTGAGTTCTTCTGCTAGAGGAAGTGATCCTCATATTTTGAAGAGGGAGACCTTCAACTTGGAATAAGGGAGGCCTACAACCTGCAACGGTTCAAGGATGACCACCAACTTTGGAATGCTTGATGCATTTCCTAGAACTCTACCAAAACTAGCAAGAAGCTGAAGTCTTCTACAAGAGGAAGTAACCTGAATTATTTGAAGAAGAAGAATATAAAACTTGCATAGATGTTTTAAGTTTGACCACCAACTTGTTAGCCCCCTATAAAGTTTTGACAAGCAGACAGGGGGCTAAATTGTTTTTGGGCCTTCAAGGAATGCATCCCCCCTAAAGACACATCATCCTTGAAAGCCTCTTCATGCCCTCTGCCCTGTGATTTATTTCTACTATTGTATCCATCCAAAAAGTCTCATTGATTGCAAAAAACTGTGCTCCTAAAGGCCTTCATTTTCCCCTTGTACCCCTGCAGAATTCTCCATTTCATTCCTTCTTTCCCTTTTTCAAAGCTTCCTATCCACCCCAAAATCCCTCCCCTAGTCCTTCTAAACCTTCCCAAAATCCCCTATAAATCCCACACATACCCCTTGTTTGGCCTTTTTTCCCTTTTTTCCCTCTATCGTTACCTTTTCCTACCCTCAAATTACATTGAAATGGGCCACATAGCCGTATTTTTCATGTCTATGGGTTTAGCACCTTTCGACCCTAGCCCCAGATCCGTTTCCCTCCACATGACCCAGCACCAAGGCCAGGTGCCAAGGCATAAAAGCGCTTACCGCAATTATATAATGAGAGCATTTTAGATCGTCGATCTGTGTAGATCGGACGGTCATCGCGATCCCCACAGTGTTCTTCACTCAACTCTTTCACCGCCCGTTCATTGCATCTCCACCATTCATTTACCCGCCTCGGTGGTCCCACGCCAACGCGCCCTGTTCAAAAACCGCCTTTATCTATCGCACCGCTTTCTGAGGGCTGGCGGTATTTTTCCATTTGACAGTGATTCCACTCACCGCCTAACACGTGTCATGCGCACTATTTGAAAACCGCCCCCCATTGCACGTTATCGTTCAGCAGAAAACCTGGCGCGATATGCACATTTGCCGTCCGATCAAGAGCTGCCCATCCAATGGTGATTGCACTGCGAAGTTGCGCGGGGGATAATCCAAAGAAAACTGTATCCCTGGCCCACTGTCCATTGCCCCCTGATGTATTTTCAGCCGTCGATCTCCTCCTAAGATCGGACAGTCCAGATTTAAAGTCAGCCCCGCCATCGCCCGGTCCCGCCACATCATCACTCCATGTGTTTTCATCACTCTTTTTGTCCGTCCCCTATATAATTCGTTCAAAGGTCAAATTTTAAATGATTTTCGTTAAAATTTCCACCTCTCCATCTTCCACTGTGTGCTGCATTCTCCACCATCAACCTACAACTATTCCACCATTTTTCCAGCCTGCATGGCCATTCCCATTATCCCAGCTGCATTCACCATCCCCAATGCATGGTTTTATTAATTTTTTTTCATGTTTTGCAGGGTTACAGGCAGGCGGAAACCGCCATGATTCATATGCACTATTGTAGTGGCATAGTGCACAAAGGAAGCTGAGTTTAGAGCCTGATATTATAGGAGAATGTCTGGAAAGGTGTCTGTAACATAAATTTCATCAAAGGACAGAGTTCAAACTCTGAAAAACCTCTTTGGCACCATTAAAGCTCAGATTGCATAAACAAAGACAATACTGGAGCAACAGAGAGTTCAAGGCATGTAATAGAATATTTTGAGACTTTTTCAGGAATTTAGAAGGAAAAGGTACCAGTTCAAAGACATCATGGATCGCATTGAAGGCCTAGCGCATAGAAAACAATACTATCAGGGTTTCGCATCAACAGTATGTCCTTTCCACAAAGGATGAAGTGCCCATACTATCTCAATTCTATACCGTGTTCCTGAGGAAATTCTAGCCCTGACAACAGTCCTATGCTATCGGAAGCATTTGTTACACAGTATGGCAGACCTTAGCATCATTATTCTACCTTTTTGTTTAGTTCACCAGAGTGTTACAGCAAGTACATCAGAGACATACATGGAGTAAATGGAAGCCTGACGAAGCCCACTCTTGCATCCAAAGAGTACTAGTGATAAATGCTCAGAATTTAAAACAGAACGGGGCCTTGGATTTTTTTTTCCTCTTCTGAGTTTTAATTCTGCATTTATTTTTCCATCTACCTTCTCTGCTCCACTCGAGATATAAATTTCATGAAGAAACTCATTGTAGGTTTTTGATCAGTTATCAGAGAATTGCAATCTGTTTCTCTTGAGACATAGTCTTTGTGTAAAGTTGTAATATAGGTTGAGGAAGATGTTTTCAGACTGAATATCCAGCTATTGGTAATGTTGTACTTGACTGGTATTGCTTTTTAATATGACAAGCACATTTCTTTGGATCCCGATCTAAAGCAGCAGTGATGTTTTTCTATCTCTGTATTTGTTTTTATCTTGCAGTTCATTTCATTTCGTTTCCACTGGCTCGCATCAGAAATCTGGCATAGGATTTACCCTTGTTAGGTACCCTATGTCTCTGTTCTCCTTGAATTTGATGTTTTCTACTTAATTTGTTATCTAAGGGTTGATTTAAGTTAATTTAACCAGTGTAGTGGATGTCATTGCCTGCTAGCTGATGTATGAATTAAATGAATCTGGTCTTAGATGTTCTTGTTAGGATTTTAATTGAATGAATTGGGAACACTGGGAGGCCTAGAACTCTGTCTCTATCTCACTAGGATCCTTTTCAATTAATTGAACCTTTCTAAGATCCCTCAAGCTGGAGGCCAAAGCTTTGAGAGTTCAAAGTCTCTCTTAGATCTCAGGTCTTTAACTTTGTGTTCTAAATATTTATTGTTTCCTCCTCTCTTATCATTTCACACCACACTATCATCTTAAGATCCAATGCTTTAGATGACTAGCCCAATTGAAAGCCTGCACATTGAGTAGCAAGTAAATCCTTTCCTGACTCCATTTCCCAATGGTCTTGAATGTTCCCTGTAGCATCTCTTCTTTGCCTAAAATCCTCTTTGCCCGTCCTTGTCTTATATTGACCCTTCTTTCCTGATTCCCAACAACCAAATATACATCAAACAAAAAAAATCCAAGCCTTATTACTAGCCTAATATCTTAACACTGAGCTTCAAAGACATAAAACCTTTGCTTACATAGAGAGATCCCTCTCTGGACCCAGGAGGGCTAGATCCCGAGGTTTGAAAGTGGTTTCGATGTTGTCTCATCTTTTGGTCTTGCCAATCTGGCCAAAACATGGGAACCCCAACACAACCAAAGACATTCTCATGGGAATATGTGTCTATGGCTACAATTCTAAATTTGGAATGCCAGGTTGTGTCTTAGGCTCGCTTGAACTACTGTGTTTATGGCTACAACTCTAAATATGAAATGACAGGTTGTGGCTCAGGCTTACTTGATGTGGCTTTGAATCTTGTATATGACCATCATTTCCTCCTCTGTCAGATACAAGGTGAGATGATGGATAAAACTAAACTAAAAGACTATTCAATACTCTACAACAAGTTCTGACATATGACTGAAACATATTCTTGGCTGTCGATGTCCATTTCCAAGAAGCGATCCATATCTGAAGCATCTGTGTGAATAATGAGTGTGCCAACCATAGTTCTTGCATGAGTGAAGATTGAAAATTCATCTTTCATATTGCCAACTCGATCATAGTGTTGGAATTTCATAATTTATTGTTGCTGTTGTGGAAGAGGAGCATAATCTAAAACAACTAAAGGTGATCTATCATGAAGAAATCCAATGCTTTGAAAATGAATGGGCTTGGAATAGTCCAGAATATGAAAGGACACCTCCTTGTCATATCCAAGACTTGTTTTGTGTTTGTAATGGACAATATATTCCCAAGGTATAAATATGGGCTTGGGAAATGCAGGTTGGATGTTTGATTCTACATGAAAATATTCTCTTTTAGAGAGCTCAGTGATTTGAATAGTTTCTTTTTGTTGATGAGATTTTTTCTCAATGTTCTGAACAAAAACAAGTTTAGAATGATTCTTCTGTTGTTGTAATTCATCTTGTTGTAACTATGACTCAAGATGAAAAAATTATATCTGTTCTTGTACATTTTACAAATACGTTTGAATATCTGTGAGGGTGTCTTTATTAACCTTAACTGTGCGTTCAGCAGTTGAAATGATTAGAGTTCTTAATAACTCTAATAAATTGTCAATTTTGACTGTTTTGTCAACAGTTGATATGATAACGAAAAATATATCCACTTCACTCTTAATTATAAAATGTCAACAACACATGAGCATATAAAGTTCCATTATATCTTCCATATATTCCATATTCCATGCAACATAATAAATGATCAAATAAATTCATAATTTAAAATACAGTCCCTAAAATCCTCCAATATACCTGGTTCCGATTATTAATTGTATTAACATCAAGTATATAAATGGATTTAGACAATGGAAGCCTTAGATAAATCTCCCCAGGCCTGAAATCCACATCATTACATCAGAAAGATTTAGTCCAAACTACAAAAGAGATATACTAGTTCACGAGCTTTTTGAAAGCCTCCCATGACCCATTATCCTTAAAAATACTCATAATATCAAAGGGGGATTATGAAATCTTCTCTTCGCAATAACCCTACATCGTTGTCTAAGAAAAATATGCATTTATTTAAATACAAAAGATTCTCATGAATTGACTGGTCTTATCCATCATCAATCCATGTTATACTAGCAGTTAATTGTAGTGCTAATCCTCTGCTATAACTTTAATTTCTATGTTGCCAATCTTGTGCATGTTAGACATCATGAGAATTGAGAATAAACACGTAAATATAATGCAATAGGATTATTATAAAACAAAACTATATGAACGACTAATAATTTGAGACCCTTTAATTATTTCTAGGCATATTGGTCACCACATATGCTCGTGGCTCAACCCTCGGCATCATAGTCCCTCTATTTACAAGCCAACTTAGTGTATCAACTACTAAGGCAGATGGAAAATCCTTGAAAAGATGACAGGGGATATCGGTAATCCATACTGAAAAAATACTTTCCAACCTTTCCAAACTGGAGGATAACCTTATCTTGATCACTCTAAGAGACATATTGTGTAGGCTCAGTAGCTACAACAAGTTGAAATTTATTTACAGATGCAATTGTCACAGAGCGAAGGCCAAGATGGAGGGACGACGAAGTAGGGAGCAGGGAGGAGGGATAAGGGAGGACGATGTTGCAGAGGGAGGGGGACTCGTAGGCTAGCAGAGGGAGGTGAGAAGAGGGGAGTGTGGAGGGTTTGGCAGAGGTGGTGGGAGGTGGAGCTGAGAGGCAGTGGGATCTGACGGGCAGTGGGAGCAGAGGGAAGATGGAGAAATGGAGGGAGGGAGGAGGAGGGAGTAGAGGGAAGAGTGAGCACGTGGAGGGAGGAAGGAGTGTGGGCTGAGAGAGTATAGGGAAGAGGGAATTTCGAGCAGTATGGAGGGACTGTTGAGCAGTCATGAAGTTGAGAGGAAGCATTCAATGGGAGGAGGAAGCACACAATGATAAGAGGAGTTACAATGTATGGATGGGGAGGTCGGTATTAGAGTGTGGTGGGAAGAAAATTTGAACAATGTGGTGTGACGCAAATGGAAAAACCATTTACTCTAGAAAAAATAGTCAGTCTAGTGGCTTACAGGATATAATGAGGTGCAGAGACACGTGATAGACCTTAGTATCAGGGAGAACGCTCATTTTTTTCTATTTCAAGAGATGGAAGAGAATTCAGCTGAAATTTTGGTTGGAAAGTGCAACACTGATGGTAGAGATAACATGCACAGAAATACCACAAAAACTAGTGGTTCAAATTGGATCAGGGCTAGGGATCACCCGCTCTAATAGCATGTTAAACCCAACAATAGACTAGATAGAAAATAGACAACATAGGAAATATAAGAGTGAGTTGTAATATTATTCACAATGATATAAATTTATAGTACATTATATGTGACTCTTGTATTCCACATTTCAAGGTCACTTGGGCTCCTCTTTCATTGTTCGCCTTCCACACTAACCTTAGGATGATTAGGTGTCCAACAGTACACAGTTCACAAATATCTCTAAATTAAAGTTGAGAAACATCTCCTTTTCCCATTAAATTGAGGAGATCAGTCTACTCATCTCTAATATATTTTAGAAAAAGATATTTCAAAGTTTCATCATCTAGATTATGCATCATAGCCCTTTTAACATTATAGGAAAATATTTCAATTAAGTCTTCAATATTTTCATCCTCTTTTTCATCATTTTAAATACTTCATATTTAAGGTTATGGGGCATACAATAGTCCTTATATTTTTCTAAGAAAACATTTTTCATTTCTTCCCACGTTTTGATAGTATGTGTTCCTAATCCCATAAAACATTTAAGTGGTCAGTCTTTAAGAGTGACTAGAAACAATTATAATTTTTTAGAATCAAGTAAGTAATCATAAGATCTACAAAAGACTTCACACTCAAAAATAAAATTTTCAGGGTCCTTTTGTGTTATTCCATGGAAATTAGGGAGGATGGAAGGTGAGATATTCTTCATTGTGGTTGTGGTATCATCATCCAAGATGAAAAATACAAAAGGTTCTGGATCCCATCTACCACCTCTTCCACCTCTTCCTCCACTTCCTCCTCTATTTCCTCCTCTGCCTCTTCCACCTCCAATAATAAGTTCACCATTCACATTATGTACTTCTCCTTCTCCTTCCCCTGCCATTGTAGATTATTCGAAGCTAATATAGGGTTATATGATTGGATTATCTAGCTCTTCCTCTAGTTCTGTTGTGCTATACAACGCCCCCCATTTATTTTAATAAATGGGTTCCCTTTAGGAATAAATAGGAAATTTATTTTTAAATAAAAACTTAGGAAATAAAAATTTTCTTTTGAGTTTTCCACTTTATTCCTTTAGCGAATCACAAACTGCATAGCTTACAACTCAAAAGACTTAAAATCTTCTAAGTTATGCGGGCTTCGAAATGTGCTAATCGTTTTTCGAAGTTATGTTTTAAAAACTTGCAAACACTTAGATTATCGCTATATTCTCTTTATCTCATCACACCTTATTTAAAAAAACCAACTCATAAAGCAATTCGATATAAGTGCAATTGCGCAGACCCGATGAGCCAACAAAGAAAAAAAAAAAAATCTCTAAATTCCTATTAAGCGCAGAAACTTGACTTTTTAATGTGCAATTCACATTTCGCATGAGTTAAACCAAAAATAAATTCATTAACGCATAAAAGTTGCGATGTGCGGTCTGTGCATATCGCACTTCACAACATTTATGGGTAAACATCACAAATGGTAAAATTTATATATGGTGAAGTGCGAACTAACAAAATTTAATTACTCGAGCATGCAAAATGACTTATGTCATATCAAACCAAAATTTGAGATCTAACGGCTTAAAGTTGATTGATAGATATTTCATGTGAAGGTGTAAGAGATTTGATTTTGAAATGATTATCGATGATTGATATCATATTTGATAATATTCATATCTATTTTTTCATATTTAAAAAAAAAATTAATGACGGATTTGTCTCTTTGTTCCATACATTTCTAATGATTGTTCTGTATACTTGAAATCAGGAAGCCAACTAACAGAACGAAGAAGAAAGAGACGAACAAGAAATGCAAAGCTATTACTCAAATACCGTCTACTAAAGATTCAAATACAGCCCCATTATTTTCAAATACCACCGGCAACAAGTAATGTGGTAGTTTGTCATGGGATGCAATGTATCAGTTTTTCGAAAATGAAAATCCAATAGTGATAGATAAAGTTGCTTCAGCAAAATTATCTGTTTCTTCAGATCCAACTGATTTTGACATTGCATGTTCCTTCGTCCATAAGCTAGCCACAAGGCCAAAAGTTATCCCTCACACAGATATGGTTAAGTGGAAAATTAACCACTTAAACATAAATGATATAACTTTTAAGGATTCAAGAAGCAAGAATATTGGTTCTTTCAGGGCAGATGATTTGAAAGAAATGTACCACTTACCAGACTCACAACAAAACTATGGCAAAGCTTTTCTGTAAAGCTTTAAAACAAACAACCCAGATTTAACAAAAGTCATAAAAGAATGGAAGGAAGACCAAGGAATGCTGAAACGAGATAAACTCAGTACATACTCTATTTCCAAACTTCCTTACCCTTATTGTTATGCTTCTGGTATGTTGTGTAAATTTTTTTCCAAACTTGATACCACTAGGTTTTCAGTAGATTGGGTTCCATTGATTGACGTAGTCGTCAATTCCTCAATTATGAATTGGGAAAATATCCTATCTGGAAGTTTAGCCAAACACACCACAGAGTATAGGAATAAAAGGAGTGTTTCATCTAGAGAAATACCTCCCTTTTATATGTTTGCCTATGTCATGGATGCAATCTTATTTTCTTCTATTTTTCCTACCATGGGATGGAAATGGACTACCCAAGACCCTACCTCAATCCACATTTACCACAGAGACCTTTGGAATTCAGAATTCCACCTGCATTTTTATAAAATTTGTTATGGAGTCATATTGCTTATGCACCAAATGATATTCAATAATAAGGCCCTGTTGAACCTTAGAATTATCCTCTCTCTGACATCCTTTCTCACATTTTCCCCTTAATTTATCATAATTTCATATACTCCAATCAATGATAAATGTCATGTTTTGTCTCAAGAAATGCATTTAAATGATTTCCATGTTATATTATGATGTTCTTGCTATTCAAATGATTTTTTGTAATTTGGCTACAGAACGTAACCTATTCTACAGCTAATCGTGGGTTCTGCAGCTACTTTCATGGTTTTAGAGGTTCCAAGGATCAAATGGAGAAATGATCCACATGGGCATTTCCAGAATAATATACACATGTATTTCATCCTATCTACTTGATTGAGATCGATAGAAAAGGATGCCTGAGATCATGGTCAAAGTCCAGTCAAAGGACATAATCCAAGAATAGGACTCTTGATTTTTTCTATCGTATAAAATCAAGAGTTAAAAAGTCAAACACCAATTCTATAAGTCGGTTAAGATCAACCACCTATTTTTGAAAATGGCAACAAGAAACAGTGGAGGAGGCCTCCTGAAATATCTTTCCTGATCCTAGTTGGAAAGTGATCACCTAAACTAGATGGGGGACCACACAGGTGATTTTTGTCGAAAAGTCTATTTTTAGACATATGGAGCATGGTCTAGGAGTTGCGGGATGTTATTCTTGGATGATTGGTCAAGTTGGTAAAAATATATGGACAACTATTTTTAGACATACAGGTCGAAGTCTACTTTTAGACTGCCTGTCTAAAAATAGGTCAGTCAAATATTATTAACCCTTAATAACATTTAGACTATAAACATTATCTTATCCTCTTGGAGCACTTTAGTTTGATGCTTGGATGTGGCACATGCAGCTGACAGAAGGAAATACGCTTTTCCTAAGGGTTAGTTGAGCTATTGCATGGTTGACTTCAGTTAGAACTCAAGTGGCAGAGTTTGGTGGAGTTTATGAGACAGTTGGTGGAGTTGTGTTCGGTTTAACTTAGTTGAACTAGTTGTATTTAGTCTAATTGAAAAATACACTAGTGATGAGTGGTGTGAATTAATTAATAATTAATTCACTAATTATTAACTCATAAATCAACTAAAGAATACATCAGTTAACTGCAATGCATGGACAGTTTAGTGGAGACCAGTGTTAGAGGTGGGTGAAAGGGTGAGTCTACTATCAGTTGTGACTATTTGCTGTGCATGATATTTGCACACACATTGATTGAGATATCCAATGAGGATTGCGCAGTACAAGCCAAGGGGATTCGAACTTGGATCTCAGTCATTCTCATCTTGGATTGCGCAGTAGAGGCAGGCAGACTTGTGGAGGAGATTTGAACATGTGACTTGTTCATCTTCCGTACTAGTTTGTGTGTAACTTTTGGAGATAGTAATGAGTACTTGTGAGGAGTATTGTACTATGATTGTTACATGATTCTCTATCATTATAATATACAGATAGTTGGGGGTTTTCAGCTGTAAGCTTTCCCCATTACATAGTATGTTATATATGTGCTTAACTATTGTGTTTATGTGCACATGCGATTGTTTCTATTTCCGCATATTGATGATCAATTGTAGAAGAGGTTATGTATTATGCATGAAACTCAAATAGTGTGTAATCAGGATAATCTTGGTGAATAATAAAGAAAATTATTCAAATTTCTACATGGTATCGGAGCAAGTTTTATCATCGGATCTATTACAGTGATTACAATTATTTCGGTAGACAGAGTCTGTACCGAGCCAGGTAGCCTCTAGATCCATCCTTTCTCTGAAAGGTGATATATCCAGTAAATTCCCCTACAGTTGATCGCTAGAAATACTTTGTTCTCACAGATCCAGAAGCAGTTGAGTTTTGAGCTTAGAATTCGAATTTTGCAGCAGTGTTTTCTTGGTGTTGAAGTCAAAATGTCTTATCAAGGATTGCGATTGGAGTATGCTCTTGAAGGCAGCTTGAATTATATTGCATGGAGAGATAGGATGGAGGCAGTGCTCGATGACAATGAGCTGAAGGAGTTCATAGATGCTGACGTTCCAAAGCCTAGCGATGCAGCCTTGGTTGAGGCTTAGCAAAAGAAGACAGCAAGGTGTTGAAGGATTCTGTTGGAGGGCGTGAAGGATCACATAGTATCCAGCCTGCATGGTAAGGCTTCTCCATACTTGATGTGGAAAGTGTTGACAGAATTGTTCCAAAGCAAGAGCGACCAGAGGAAGTTGGCACTCAAGGATAAACTCAGGAAAATCAAGATGGAGAAGAATGACACTATTCCGGTATACTTGACAAAGTTTTTCCACTGCAGGGATGAGCTTGGGAGTGTAGGATTTAGTGTGGATGATGAGGAGCTGGTGAGCATGGCTCTCCTCAGGCTTCCGAAAAGTTGGCATGCATATCAGGACAGTGTCAATGGTCGGGAAAATTTTCCAGGATGGGAAAGACTGTGGTCTGATCTTGTGCAAGAGGAGATCCGACGGAGTACCAGAGATGGATCTTCATCAAAGGCATCTGATGAAGAAGAATACGCTTTGGCTACCAAAGCAAGGAAGGGGAAGGGCAAGGAGAAGGCTTCTCAATCCGGTGTGGATGGTAAAAAGTGTGACCTATCCAAAGTGAATTGTTTTCACTGTCACGATCATGGACATTACGCCACGAATTGTCCACAAAAGAAGAAGAACAAGTAGGCTGCTGGAGCTGCAGCTGGTGAGGCTCTTGCCTCGCAATTTGAGCTGGACTTCTCATTGATCGCATGCATGGTGTCTAGTGCATTGGGATTGGGGTGGTATTTTGATAATGGCGCTTCCTTTCACATGACGGGAGATGTGAATCTTTTCAGTGACTTGGTGGAGAAAAATCTCTAGATGCATGTTGAGTTGGGCGAAAATGGATGATACAATGCGACCGGCATTGGTACCATAACCTTTCAGAGGGAGTCAGGTAAACTCATTCTTTTAAAAGATGTATTGCATGTACTAGGTTTAACAAAGAATTTGATCTCAGTCGCAATGTTAGAGGATAAAGGGTATGAAGTTGTCTTTAGAGAAGGGAAATTTTTCCTTCAGCACAAGGCAACAGGACAAGTCAAGAAGGTTGGGATTCGGGAAAATAATCTCTACAGACTTGAAGTAGATGGGATGTCTACGAAGCTTCCTATTGTTGGGAAGCGGGAGAAAGACATGCAACTAATGCTTGAGAGGGAGCAAGTTTTGCATGCAGGTGAAAGTAAACCTCGGGGTGTGGAGCAGCCACAAGAGGATCATGGAGTGGGAGAAACCACTCATGCAGAGAAATTTCGTGCCAGATGGGCAGAGGGAGTGCATGCAGCTATACCACCAGGTGAGAGGTGGGGCGACATGCATGATTAATCCCAAGAGGATATTTCTGGGCAGGATTCATGAGATGGTGTGGATCTCATGAATTGAACTTGGCTACGAGGTGCCCACAGTGCAGCAGTAGCATGATCAGTTGGATTGATGCAGGCAGATCAAAGTGACAGTGTCGGATACTGGAGCGCGGATCAGAGTTGACAACAAGTGCAAGAGTGCATGGGTGCAAGAGTTCAACAGCGCAGTGGTTCCTGATGACATGTGCAGTTGGCCAAGCAGAAGTCGAAGACTTTGATGATAGATGCTAGATGCATCAAGACTGATTGAGTTGTTTGGAGCCTATTCAGTTTCAGAGGAGTTGCAGAGCAGATGCATGGAGTTGCATGGCGCTTGTGAAGATTGCAGGGCGAATGCATGGAGTTGCATGTCGCATGCAAAGACAGTCCTTTCTTGTTGAGAGGGAGTGTTGAAAATGGCAACAAGAAACAGTGAAGGAGGCCTCCTGAAACATCTTTCCTGATCCTAGTTGGAAAGTGATCACCTAAACTAGGTGGGGGACCACACAGGTGATTTTTGTCGAAAAGTCTATTTTTAGACATATGGATCATGGTCTATGAGTTGCAGGATGCTATTTATGGATGATTGGTCAAGTTGGTAAAAATAGATGGACCTCTATTTTTAGACATTGGGCGGAATCTATTTTTAGACTGCCAGGCTAAAAATAGAACAATCGAATATTATTAACCCTTAATAATATTTAGACTATAAACATTATCTTATCCTCTTGGAGCACTTCAGTTTGATGCTTGGATGTGGCACATGCAGCTGACAGAAGGAAATACGCTTTTCCTAAGGGTTAGTTGAGCTATTGCATGGTTGACTTCAGCTAGAACTCATGTGGCAGAGTTTGGTGGAGTTGATGAGACAGTTGGTGGAGTTGTGTTAGGTTTAACTTAGTTGAACTAGTTGTATTTAGTCTAACTGACAAATACACTAGTGATGAGTGGTGTGAATTAATTATTAATTAATTCACTAATTATTAACTCATAAATGAACTAAAGAACACATCAGTTAACTGCAATGCATGGACAGTTCAGTGGAGACCGGTGTTAGAGGTGGGTGAAAGGGTGAGTCTACTATCAGTTGTGACTATAGCTGTGCATGAGATTTGCACACACATTGATTGAGATTGCCAATGAGGATTGCGCAGTACAAGCCAATGGGATTCGAACTTGGATCTCATCATTATTCATCTTGGATTGCGCAGTAGAGGCAGGCAGACTTGTGGAGGAGATTTGAACTTGTGACTTGTTCATCTTCCGTGCTAGTTTGTGTGTAGCATGTGAGATAGTGCTGAGAGCTGTGAGAGCTTTGTGCTATGTATTGTTACATGTTCTCTATCATTATATTATACAGATAGTTGGGGGTTTTCAGCTATTGCTTTCCCCATTACATACTGTGTTTATGTGTGCTTGACTATTGTGTTTATGTGCGCATGCGACTGTTTCTATTTCCGCATATTGATGATCAATTGTAGAAGAGGTTATGTATTATGCATGAAGCTCAAATAGTGTGTAATCAGGATAATATCGGTGAATAATAAAGAAAATTATTCAAATTTCTACACCTGTAGACAAAATTAGCTCATAACAGTTATGTTTGTTTTATTTAAATACCAGTCATACAGAACCAAGAATATCTAAATTTTTGTTGAAACACTGTGTATTGTGTTAAGACTTTGTTCTATTATAATACAAGGATCATTTTCATGGTACCAGTGATTGCTTAAGTGCATATATAACCAGCTAGGATCTCCACCGAATCTGTTGCAGAGGGCCCCTGCACAGGAGGAGGTTTTTCGTTCATTATTTTAGTTTAAATTGATTACTCTGTTTTTGTCAATTCTTTTTTCTGAATAGATTAATGTTACATTATAGTTTTGATCAGTAGCATAGAATCAGATCATGAATGTCTTCCTAACATCAATATAATAGTTGTGTAATCATTGATCTTCTAAAAAAATTTCGTGAGAATAGATCTATCTATTTTCAAATTGGATTAAGTTTGAAGTGATAGAGTTCATAGTTATATAGTTTCCTTTACTGTTTTGTTATTTACTTTCTTATATTAAAACTATCAATAATTGCATAGTTGGATGTTCTCGAAATTCATTTCAAGAAGATGATTTTATCAAATTTCAAAATGATTGAATATCTCATTCATGCAATTATTGAGTTTTCCTCTACATACTTTACTTTCTTTTTTAGGACATTAGAAACTAAGATATAATTTGTTGCTTACACATCATTTCAAGAGGATAATACTTCATATTGAATGCTGGAGTAATCAAATATAAATTAGTTGTTTAAAATTAGTTGAGCTTTAAATTTGTATGCTTCCACATTTTCTTTTAGATCCTCATTTAATTGAATCACTGGATGTTCTTAAAGGTCATTCCAAGAAGTTTATTTTATCATATTTCTAGACTGAATGATTGAATATTTAGTTCATGTAATCTGCACACTTTACTTGATTTTCTAGAACATTAGAAACTAAGGTATAATTGGTTACTTACACATCATCTCAAGAAGGTGACACTTCATATTGAATGCTAGAATAACTAAACACACATTAGTTGTTTTCTTTAGAATCTGATTTCACTTAGAATAGCATTGCAATTTCAATTTCAGTTATAAGATTTATATCCATGGAATAGGAAAAATGTTAAATTAGAAGTCATTAGAATAGATACTCTCTTTTTTATATCATATTCTAACCATCCAATAGTCTTTGATTCATTTTTATGAAAATTAGTTTAACTTAGGAACACTTCCTTTTCTTCCTTCTTAAAATTCAATAAGATTCATTTGATTTCTCTCATAGTTTTAGATTAACGCTCTTAGATATAAATAACAAAACCCTGAAAACAACATAAAAATACATACAACGAAGTAAGAAGAAGGATAACTAAGCACATATAGTGAACCACACTTCATCAGTTTACAAGCCTCGGTTCATAATTTATGTAAGAAAATTAAGACATTAAATTGACTAAAAATTTTGGCGTCGTTGTCGGGGAAGTGTAATTAGATAGCGCTATTTCTTACATCTAAAAAAAAAATGATATGCATAGAGAAAGAGATTCTAGGGGTAGATTCATATCTAGAGGTAGGAGTTTAATTCCTACAACAACAATCACTCCACCAAGACCATGAAGTGATACACCTCCATCTCAAACTCATGTTCCATACTTCACTAGACATAGACTCTCGAAAGTCCTAAGGTCAAAAATCCAATTAGGAGGATCTCCTACTTCATCTACTGAGGCAGTCTTAGAGGAAGAAGATCCTAGATCTCAAATAGAAGGAGTAACCTTTTTCACCTCTACAGGGGAACATATTTTAGCTGAAGAGTTAGAAATTCCTAGTGGAGAGTAAGAGGAAGAACCTTTCTTCAACATACCATTGATAGAAGAACCATAGGAAGTGCAGTTAACCTTGCAGGTTGAATCTTATATTAGCTCTGAAGAATCTATAATTTCAGGAAGAGGAGAAGGAAGATAAGGAGAAGGAGAAATTATAAATGGAGAAAATGTAATTTGGAGGAGGAAGAGGAAGAGGTAGAGGAAATGCAGGAGGGGGCATAAGAAATAGGGAAATTGATAGTTCTTTTGGATTCCCTATAGTTGATAGAGAGAAAAATGCCACAATGAAAAATATCTCACCTTTTTTCCTCCCAAATTTTCATGGATTAAAAAGTGAAGATCCTGAAACCTTTTTGTTTGAATTTTAAATCTTGTGTAGAACTTATGATTATTTACAAGACTCTCAAAACCTTAAGTTGTTTCCTTCAACATTGAAATGAGAAGCTTTAAAATGGTTCATGGGTTTAATCACTCAGTCTATCAGAACATGGAATGACATGAAGCAAGCATTTTTAGAAAGGTATTTGGATTATTTCATACCCGTCAATCACAAGGATGAAGTATTTAAAATGATGGAAAAAGAGGATGAGAATTTGGAGGCTTTAATTGAGAGGTTAAATTATAACATAAAAAGAGAAAAAATGGATAATTTAGATCAATATACTTTAAAATATCTTTTATTAAAATCCATTATAGATGAGTGGATAAACATCCTCAACATGATGGGGAAGGGGGATATCTTTTCGGAAAAATACTGAGAGGGGTGGGGGGGGGGGGGGGTGTGGGGGGGGTGAATAAGTATTTAGAGCTTATTGAAAAGATTTTATTTTTTTCTGTTACAGAATTCCATATGCAGTTATGATGAACCCAACTCGCGTATACACACGCATATGCTGAAAGAAACTAGCGTATATTGATATAATTTTACAGATTAGAAAACTTTTTAGGAACAATCTTTAAATCAGTTTACCAGTCATGCATATGTTAGATAATCAGTAAATATGTGCAGTAATAGCAGTATAAATCATCACACAATTGCAACACACATGAACACCAATATTTAAGGAGGAAACCAAATTCGAGAGAAAACCACCATTGCTGTCGTCTCTTTTTTCAATATTTATTATATGGAAAACTGTTTACAACATTGTATTGATGTAGACTCGTATTAGTACGCAGGCCTCTACCTACAGAAGGCTACAACCTTCTCTCATTCTCTAGCTACTACTGGAAGGGAGCTCCAACCCCCTGATCCTGTTTACCAGCCACTCCTAGAAGGGAGCTTCAACCCCCTGAACAGAACACTAGCTTCTACTGGTAGGAAGCTTCTACTTCCATACTAAAGGTTTCAACCCTCAGAACCACTGCAGACCACGTTTCATCAATTTTCATACTAGATCAAATAGCATTAACACAAACCTTCACTAATATCAACAATCATAAACTTTTCCCAATACTTCAATCAGAACAGTGAAACCACTGTAACCACAACATCAGAAATAACCCAGACTTCAGAATAAATATGCAGATACAAAATCAACCCTAAATAGTCATCAATTTAAATAGAATATGCTAATTTTCTTCATTGAAGTCGTGTGTATACGTTCTTTCCTGCACGCCAACCTGCGTATGCCTCTGTGCATACTGTTTTCATAACCTGAGATGAATACACTACTTTACTTCATTGAAGCTGCGTGTATACATGATTTTATTTGCATCAACCCACGTATACTTCTGTGTATGTTGTCTTCTAGAATGTGATTAGACTTAGATTTAGATCTGAGGCTTTCAGTCAGGTATTTTCTTAGCAATGCAGAGCCATTCGACAGTCAGTCAGCCTTAACCATGTTTTCTTCAATCATTGATTAGATTTATATATAATCAACTTAGCAGTATATTCAGTATTCAAACAACCCAGATCTTCAAGAAGACTTCATTGATAGACATCAAACACTAAGCAGGAATCACAGTAGAAACATCTGTAATAAGATTCAGAAAACCCTAACTTCCTTATGTGCTTTTCTTGAAGCGAACCTGCATATATACGTGCTTTTACTGAGACCAACTAGAGTATAGATCTGTAAAAGTAAATTTTGCATAAAAGACCAGATATATAAGACTTACCCAAATTTCTTCATTTGTCTTTAGTAGACTTGCCCCAGGTCATCATCATTTCTTCAGTGGATCATATTAGGGTTTCATCATTTTCAGATCTAGATATCCTGAACCATCATTATATCCATGGGTGCATCATAGATTCAGATCTATCAATGAACTACAACCAATTCCATGTAGATATAGTTCAGAGTGAAGTATTCATTCAATACCAAGACACATGCACACCTTTGCAATATGATCTTCTTCTCCTTATATAGTTTTAGCCTTTACCAATACCATGAGCCAAAACCACACAACTTCCGATGGTATTCTTGGATGAAATCAAAATAGACAATACAACACTCAATATTGTGGGCTAATACCATGGTAATGCCCCCTGGCATCATAATTTTAGAGCGCAAAAGGCATACGTGACTTGGAGCATTCGTATCCATGTGTATACACAACTTCTCTTCATAAAAACAACGTATATACTAATTCTAAATGTATACATGGGTTTCCTTCATGAAAGTAGCATATACATTGCATCCATACGTGGGTTGCCTTCACAAAAGTAGCGTATACATTGAAAAATATTTCTTGTTTCATTTCTGTGGCACTTACTGGAATTCCTTTCTCTGTCACATCTGAACATAGTTGTAAAAACATAATTTTTACATCTTTAACACATAGGTTTCTTATCAAAAGAGAACTCATCAAGTAGGTTTACATCAAGAACAAATTCATCAAGTAGGTTGCCATCAAGGACAACATATTGCAACATATTGCCAACAATCTCCCCCTTTGGACTTTATGGCAACCATGATGGTGTTTGATCATAATAATAGATAAGTAAATTAATCATAACCATTATTCAAACACCAAAATACTCTCCCCCTTTGACATCAAGGGAAAAGGGCAGATCAAAACCAAAAACAAGGTTTCTCTTCCGATGAACTCTGAAGATCTGAAGTGTGCTCCCCATGAGTTCATGCTGGATTTTTAAACTTATTTTTCAATGAAGTACATGACTCAACCGAGTATGACCTTTCTTATCACCGAGGACTCATACTTACATCAATGATCCAACTAGGTGGAATTACATATTTGACTTAACTACCCAACCAAGTGGGTTTACAAATTTGAACAAGTCCTTACATGAATGAATACAACAATTATACATCATAGGTCTTCAACATGACATTTTCATCAAATTACAGATATGAATTTTTATAACTAAGACCAAAGAATCTCAACCATGAGATCATAACACAACAACCAATCAGAATGCCAAAAATGCATCCTTTTCCACAAGAAAAGTGCTCCCCCTTAGCTTGTGCATCTTGAACACCTTCAACATGCAAATTATCAAAGCATCTTCATCAAGGAGAAAAATATCAGAGAATGATATAACAACAACAGAGATTACCCAACAACACCAAACTATTCTGCAACACTGACTCAGATAATTTCTATCAGCAAAACCCATACGCAGTTTTATGCACAGAAACTCACGAATATACGCAATTTGCCTTTATGAATCCCGCGTACTGAATTTAATATTCTGAAATTAAGTAGATTTGATCAGAGAGGCATAGAAAACTCCTAGCTTTTGTCCGAGATATTCGAATGCTTCCCTAGGAAGAGGTTTAGTAAATATATCAGCAACTTGTTCTTTGGAGGGAACCTACTCCAATTTAACCTTTTGTCCAAGCGCTTGTTCACGTAATAAGTGATACTTGATAGGAATGTGTTTGGTCTTGGAATGCATAATAGTATTATTTGAGATACTAATTGCACTTGTATTATCACACAAAATGGAGATGGCAGGAGAACATTTGATTTGAATTTCATGTAAATTCTGCATCATCCAAAGTAGTTGTGTGCAACATGATGCGACAGCCACATATTCTGCTTCTGCTATAGATAAGGCAATAGAACTTTGTTTATTTCTAAACAAAGATACTAATCTGGGCCCCATATAGAGTGCACCACCACTAGTGCTTTTTCGATCATCAACATTTCCATTCCAATCTGCATCTGTGTAAGAATGAAGAGTGAGATCAGCATTCTTTGGATACCATAGAACAAATTATTGAGTCCCTTGTAGATATTTGAATATTATTTTTACAGCTTGAAGGTGTGACTCTTTTGGATTATCTTGGAATCATCCAACAATCCCAACTACATGCATAATTTCAAGTCTTGTCCCGGTTAAATAAAGTAGACTTCTAATCATGGATCTGTATTCTGGTTGATTCACCGTGGGAGAATCATCATGAGAACTAAGGTTACACCTAGTGACCATTGGTGTACTTACAGGTTTACATTTTTCCATCCCATACTTCTTCAAAATTTGCTTGAGATAAAAATATGCCATCAGTTTCTTGTTGCACTTGTAAGCCAAAAAAAATGTTAGCTCCCCAAGTAAAGAAATTTCAAATAATTGTTGCATAACAGAAGCAAAATTCTGACTCATGGACTCTTCATTACTCCCAAAAATGATTTCATTAACATATACAACTACAATCAATAGTTTATCTTTTTTATTTTTTGTGTATAAGTTGTTATCAACAGATCCCTTTAAAAAACCTTGTTGATGAAGATATTTGTCAAGATGATAGTACCATGCCCTTGTAGCTTTTTTGAGACCATATAAAGCCTTTTTAATTTTATAAAAAAGTTTTTCATCATTTACCAAAATGAATCCTTCTGGTTGTTCTATATAAACTTCTTCTTTTAGATCACCATTGAGGAAAGCAGATTTAACATCCATTTGATAAACATTGATTTGTTGAAAGCTTGAAAAACAAGAAACATTCTTATGGCTTCAAGTCTAGCTACAGGAGCAAATTTTTATTCAAAGTATATAGCTTCTTGTTGAGCATACCCTTTACAAACAAATCTAGTTTTGTTTCTAATAACCTCTCCATTTTCATTTAACTTGTTTTTGAATATCCATTTTGTTCCAATAACATTTTTATCATGAGGTCTTGGAACCAATTCCCAAGTATGATTCTTTTCAATCTGATCAAGTTCTTAAATCATGGCTATAATCCAACATTCATATATGTTAGCTTGATTGACATTCTGTGGTTCAATAGTGGATAGAAATTCCAGATAGCTGGGAGATCCTACAAGTGTTCTTCTTGTTTGGACACCTGATCCCTTTTCTCCCAAAATTTGAGATTCTGGACAATTCTTTTGAACATACTTGGATGGAGCCTTTTCAGATATATATTCTTCTATTGCTTCATTAGGTTCACCTTCTATATTGTTTTTATTTGATGCGGGAATATATACATCACCATCATCTTCCTTTGTTGTTAGTATTTCCCCTTTTTGAGCTAAAAGAGACTCATCAATTACAACATCAATGCATTCAACAATCTTCCAAAGTATTTTATTGTAACATTTTGATGCTCAGGCTACCTTCAATCTCCAATCTCGATCCATTCTAAACTGCATTCATTTTTACTTTTCCCAAATAATTTTAAATTTGTGGCACTCTTTCTAAATACATCTGGAACTTTAATATCTCAAATCTGAGATTTGAGATATTAATCCAAATTTCCTTTATGGTTCTAAAACCACAATCTCCCCTCTCAATTCTGTATACGAAAAAGCCTTCCCAAATCAAGCCCAATAACTCCAAATCTAGGCAACTTCAACCTTTATGCGGAAGCTAATTTCCTGTTCTAACACTATGATTAGAATCCAACAACCACCATCATGTATGGGGATTCTTTTAACTTTATGGTTAAAACCATTTTAAGAACCACTATATGGAAGATATCAATGGACATTCGATCTATATTAAAAGACCCATTATATGACATGACCATGGCATATCATTTTGCTTTCCGTCCATGTATCACGACTCGACTCCACACATATTATTTAATTCATATCCAAGCTTGGCTTACGTTTATGACTATAATACTTTCCCAGCACTCAAATTCCTTTTATACGAGGTTCGGCCTTTGGTTAATTTAATATCAATGTCATACAAAACCTTCATGACTTAAATCTTCACATACATATATATCTCTGACTTGCTTAAACATCAACTGCCAACTATAAACAACGTTGGGTCCCACAACATTCAACTATAAGCCTTGGGTTATATTCAACCATTAACATAACATCAAACATGATTCAAGTTCTACGTAGCATAACTCAATTAATTCCATCCGATGTACCTGTGCTTGCAGAACTCCCAATCAATATCCAACTAATAATACAATTCACTATCGTATTTTTTTTATTCTAAATGTGAACGTCGATAGTAATTTTATATAAGCGGTTTTCAATCATCATTGCCACGTGAAGGTTTCCAGCTAAGACCCTAATCGTGTTTTTTTCCATCAAGATTTCTTCTTATCGCTTTTAATCCCTATAATACCACAAACTATTTCCTGAAACCGCCTTTAATGTGCACGCTTCACAGTTCCGCTCCTTTTCTTCATAGTTTCGTTCCTATTCTTTAGCGCTTCATTCAACTCAGGATCTTCAATGTTTAAAACATTCCATCGCATAAATTGAGGTTTCGTTATAAAATTGTGTCATCGTTTCTTTTATTTCATTACTTCAATTTAGATTCGAACAATATTAACCCCACTACGCTTACAGTTCTGGTTTTCCCTCGTCCTAGCAAACATGAATCGGTTCTATTGATTTCAACAATCCCTTACACAGAATTTCATCAATGGTGAATGGAATTCTACAAAGATTTCAAGCCTCTCCATACAGATTTCAACGCTGTCCATTAAACACAAAAATGTAGACTCCATCTTAATTGTACCCAAATCGATCTATTCAAGGGTTATATTACAGTTCAATTTTCTCCTAGAGGATCGATCCTTTCAGTGAGCGATCTTTCTCAAAAATCATGAAGTAGACTTATATCAATTCTCTAAGCCCCATAGAGTCACTAGTTCAACCTTTAACACAGAGTTAAAATAGCCCACAGAAACTAAATTATCCTTCATATATATATTTCACACAGAATTGAAATAATCAAAATTCATTCAAATCCAATTTCTCCATTACATATATTGAATACAAGAGCATACACATACAACTTCCTTATTTGGCCAGATTTTCAATTCGGTGGCCTGCTATCTCCCTACTCTACCTATGAATAGATCTCTAGCTCCCTCTATACTGTCTTTCATGCTTATATTTATATAAAGTGATGACCTGAATCGATTCAGGTTCCATAACAGCTCACCAAACTCTTACAATTCCCAAACTCCTAATTTTAGACAAATCCCTAAAATAATTGAAACTTCTCCTAACCGACTGTCTCTTCACATTCCTAACTAATTCTCTCATGTTCTCTAGTGGTTGGAGAAAATTTACAATTCCTCACCATTTTATTCAAAATACTAATATTTACATCAGAAATTAAAAACATAAGACCCCCCTAGGTCTTATAAAAGTACAAAGTATTTCTAGAGCCTAATGCCCCTAATCAGACTGCCAAGGTTCAAATTTTTCATGATCTCCTAATCATGTGTCTTTAATCTTGCCTCCTAAATCCCATACTTTTTTTTACAATTTACCTCCAGCTATACTTTCACAATCTTCTTTTATTATTCCTTTGCTAAAACTCCTCTGCTTTCTGGATGTTGTTTGCTGCTTTTGAGACACCGTCATCATCAGTCTTTTGATGTCTTCAATATATATGTCCAATTTATCTTTTTTTATGGAAGTTTCCTTGCCCACTGCTACTGCTTTCACCTTCTACTGTTGTATATGAATTTTCTTTTGTTGCTATTACTGCCTTCAAGAGTGTTGTTGCTGTAGCTATCAAAAATGTTGCTTCAACTGCTACTCTTACTGTCTCACATGTTACTAACATGTTTAAAACTGCTGCAGATGTCATCCCCCATGTTACTGCCTCCCAAACTTCCTGTCCCTCTGCAACATTTTTATTTTGCTCCTCATCTGCAATTCTATTGTTAGAAAATAAGTCATCATTTAATTTTCTTCCTGCAGTAACATACTCATTCATTTTTCTTTGTATTCTAGTAAGCATACTAAAATTCTGGAAACTAGTATCTGCTCCTAGTTCTTCCAGAGCTTTAGGAAATTTCATTTTAGTGTCTGCAACTTCTTTCTCTTCTTCAAATGTTTCCAGCAAAAATTTCAGCCATCTCTTCTGTTCTTGTTTCACATCCTCAACATGCTTCAATTCAGTTTCAGCATCTTTTTCTTCTTCTTAGGAAATCTTCAGCAATTTCCTTTCCTCCCCTTGATGGATTTTGGCAATCCAATCAAGTTCTTCAACCAATGTCTTTTCATCTTCTGTCAGAATGGAATTTTGATTCTTCATTACTATGTCAGTTTCAATAATCTTCCCCACAGTCTGCTCTTGGCTATTCATACAAGCCAATTCTTCTCTATCATCTACAGTATCAAGTTTCTGCATATGAGACATGACTATCTCATCTTCTTTCTTCTGCAATAGTTTTTCATCTCCCAAGACAATTCCAAATGATGGATTTTATTCTGCAGCACCTGTAAGCAAAATCAAATTTTTAGTATTAAAATCACAAGACCCAATTGTCTCAATCGATGACCCAGTCACCAATTCTTCTCTGTGCAGTTCTAAGTCTGCTTCTAGACTCAGAAATTCTTCACTGTCTTTCTCCTCAGCTTCTAGAGTTATCTCCACTGCTCCAATCACCATGTTAAAATGATGATCCTTCCCTATGTTTTCAGTCAACATAGTTTCCCTTTCTTTCATTTCTCTAACAACTTCCATTTTTTGTTCTTCCTCTTTGCCTCCATGATTAACACATGAATCATCAGTAGTAAATTTCCAAGGTATTAATATCTTTTTCTCCTCTAACAACACATCAGTATGTTGTTTAGAACTTCTTTCCAAATCCTCTATCAGCACATCAGTATGCTTATTTTATTTACTGATGAGACTGTCAGCTAGCCTCTCCTTATCTCTATCCTTTGCTTCATGAATGCTCTTCTGTTGTGATTCACCAAAATGAACTCCTTCATTTTGCTGAATCATTTTCTTATCCTCTGTTCTCTTATTGTCATTCATGACAATTCCTCTTCCTTGCTTCTTCAAAAAATTTCCTTGTATGTAAGTTCTCTGTTTCTCCAATTCTCTCCTTTGGAAATCCAACTTCCTAAATAATTCAACAACTTCAATTGGAGTAGACTTTGGGAACCTTACCCAACCTCTTATACCTCTGCTTGTTCTTAACCAATCATCAGCTAGTCCTTCTTTCTCTGCCTCAATATTCTGCTGAATATACTCATCAGACTCTTCTGTCTTCATGTCTCCCTGAGATCTTACTATCTCAACATTGATCTGAACAGATTTTAGATTCAATTTCTCTTCCTCAACAAACTTTAAAGTTTTTTCTCCTCCCTGTGATGTACCTGCAAACATACACAATTATTTAGTTTTCAAATCATAGGACTTTTCAGTCTTGGTTGCTTTCTCAAGCACTTCCATTTGAATAGATCTGCATGTGGAATCTTCAAATTCCATCCTTGACTCAAGAACTCTGAGTTCCTCTTCCTCTGTAGAACCTGTAATCACCTCACAATTGTCAGATTCACAAATACAAGTCTTCACCTCATCCATCTAATTTGGAATTGCCCAATACTTCAGGAAATCATCAATGACTCTCTCTTCAGCAAGAAAATCCTCTTGCTACCTTAAGCCTTCATCATGGTTCACAAGATCTCTTGCAGATCTCCATTATTCACCTGTACTTTGTTCTGCTTCAAAAGCAGGAACTTTTTTTCTCAATTTAGCTGTCTTGAGTTCCTCTTTCAATAAGGAAATATCCTCTTGCCTCAACCTTAGCTGTAATGGCTGCCATTTCACCCCCTTCTTCATGAGCTAACCAAATCTCTGGCTTTCCTCTATCTTCTTTTCCAGTTTATTAGACTGTTCCATGATCTCAGCTATCTCTTTCCACCATTCTGCATCATTCAACTGCTGCCTTATGCCATTTGCCTTGGAATCTTCTTTCCCCTCTTCTCTGTTGTGGCCTCTCTCATAACCTCTACAATCCCTGCTATGGCTATCAGTAGCCATTTTATCCTCCATGAGTTCTTCACTCACAAGCTGCACAAAGCCTCTACAATAGCAAGCTCTCTTGCTGCAACTCACCTCACCAATCCTTTCCTTTGGATCTAGGATTTTGGCAAGTACTGGTCCCCTATCTGCTGGAACCTTCTGAGCACTCTCTTCTGCTCTCTCTAGGCTTCACTCTGAAAATTTTCTCAAGAACACATATGTTCTTCTTTCATCCAACCTCTGTTGGGAATTCTCCAGGTTTTTCCACACTTTCTTCTTCACCTCAGAATCCTCTGCTGGATTATTTTATCACTGCTCTTAAAGTTGCGATCTTCCTTTGCTGAGATTCTTCTTCAATTGCCTACAATCTAAATTCTACAAACAATTCTTCAAACTAGAGTTAAACACTTCTCATCAACTCACCTTCTCTTGAGAACACTGCAATTTCTCTCTCTATCTAGCCTTTAGCTGAATATCAGGTCCACTACCTTCACCATCAAATTATGTCTTCACTTTCTGCAACCAAAATCCTACAATCATAAATCTCAAATCAGATTTAAAATTATTTTACCTGCAAGATCCCTGCATGATCTTGTTCTCCACTCATTCAGTTTTGCAAATCCTGTTCACTGCAACTCTGTGTACTTTTCTACATATCAGATTTCAAAATCTGATCTTCCTTCTTCTGCACATCACCATCACATCTGTGTTCACATCAATATTTCAAAAATTAGTTTTTCAAGAGCTATTATAGCTCTGATACCACATGATGCCCAGGATACCTTCAATCTCCAATCTCATTCCATTCTAAACTGCATTCATTTTTATTTTTCCAAGATAATTTTAAATATGTGGCACTCTTTCTAAATACCTCTGCAACTTTAACATCTCAAATCTGAGATTTGAGATATTAATCCAAAGTTCCCTTATGGTTATAAAACCACAATCTCCTCTCTCAATTCTGTATACAAAAAGCCTTCCCCAATCAGGCCCAATAAATCCAAATCTGGGCAACTTCAACCTTTATGCGGAAGTTAATTTCTTGTTCTAACACTATGATTAGAATACAACAACCACCATCATGTATGGGGCTTCTTTTAACTTTATGATTAAAAACATTTTAAGAACCACTCTATGGAAGATATCAATGGAAATTCGATCTATATTAAAAGACCCATTATATGACATGACCATGGCATATCATTTTTCTTTCCGTCCATGTATCATGACTCGACCCCACACATAATATTTAATTCATATCCAAGCTTGGCTTATGTTTATGGGAGAAATATGTTCCTCAAGACTTTAAATTTTAATACGAGGTTCACCTTTTGGTTACCTAATATCAATGTTTAATATCAATGTCATACGAAACCTTCATGACTTAAATCTTTCGATACATATATATCTCTCCGACTTGGTTAAACATCAACCGCCAACAATAAACAACGTTGGGTCCCACAACATTAAAACATTTGACTATAAGCCTTGGGTTATATTCAACCATTAACATAACATCAAATATGATCTGTGCCGATGCAAGATAACTCGACCGCTATTTGACAAACCCGGTGTTGTTGCGCTCCCAATCAACATCCAACAACATAACAACTGCCTCGTTTTTTTTATTCCTAAATTTTATGTCTCAGAGAATGCGAAAGCGATTTTCAATTACCGCCTGCCACGTTTGAGCCAAGACCCTAATCGCGTTTTTTCCAGCGATTCCACTTACCGCTTTTAACTTTTGCGAATACCACAAACTCAAGCTCGAAACCAACTTTATTGTGCACGCTTCACTGCTTTCGCTTCCTTTTTACGGTTTCGTTCCTATTCTTTAGCGCTTCATTTGACTCAGATCTTCAATGTTTAAAACATTCCATCGCACAAATTGAGGTTTCGTTATAAACCGCGCCATTATTTCTTTTATTTCATTGCTTTAATTTAGATTCAAACAATCTTAACCCCACTACGCTTCCAAATGTTTTTTCGCTCGCCAAACATGAATCGGTTTCATTGATTTTGACAAGGTTCTGTAAAAGACTCAACGAACAGGAATGGAATTTTACAAAGATTGTCTCCATACAAATTTCAACGCTGTCCATTAAACACAAAAATGTAGACTCCATCTTAATTGTACCCAAATCAATCTATTCAAGGGTTATATTACAGTTCAATTTTCTCCTAGAGGATCAATCCTTTTAGTGATTGATCTTTCTCCAAAATCATGAAGCAGAATTATATCAATTCTCTAAGCCCCATAGAGTCACTAGTTCAACCTTTAACATAGAGTTCAACTAGCCCACAAAAACTCAATTATCCTTCATATATATATTTCACACAGAATTGAAATAATCAACATTCATTCAGAGCCAATTTATCCATTATATATATCGAATACAAGAGCATACACATACAACTTCCTTATTTGGCCATATTTTCAATTCAGTGGCCTGCTATCTCCCTACTCTGCCTTTGAATAGATCTCTAGCTCCCTCTATAATGTCTTTCATGCTTATATTTATATAAAGTGATGACCTGAATCGATTCAGGTTCCATAACAGCTCACCAAACTCTTACAATTCCCAAACTCCTAATTTTAGACAAATCCCTAAAATAACTGAAACTGCTTTTAACCGTTTGTCTCTTTACATACCTAACTAATTCCCTCATGTTCTCTAGTGGTTAGAGAACATTTACAATTCCTCACCATTTTATTCAAAATACTAATATTTACATGAGAAATTAAAAATAGGAGACCCCCCTAGGTCTTATAAAGGTACAAAGTATTTCTAGAGCCTAATGCCCCTGCATCACATTTATATGCTTTACTTCTAGAAGAGTAACCAAGAAATATTCCTTCATATGCTCTAGGTTCAAAATTACCAAGTTTTTCATCATTGTTCTTGATAACACATTTGCTTCAAAAAACTCTAAAATGCTTTACAGTTGGAACATTACCATACCAAAGCTCATAAGGATTTTTATCATTGTTTACTCGAGCATGAGCCTTGTTAAGAATATTTAATGCAGTATGTGCTGCTTCTCCCAAAAATGTGTCAGGTGTTCTAGAATCATCAAGCATAGCTCAAGCCATTTGTTGAACTATTCTATTCATTCTTTCTGCTACACCATTTTGTTGTGGGGTGCCAGCTATAGAAAACTGTCTTTTTATGCCATGTTGTTCATAGAAGTCAAAGAATTCATCTGATATATATTCACCTCCTTGTTCAAATCTAATACATTTGATTTTTATATCTAATTCATTCTCAACCAGGGCTTTGAAGATCTGAAATTTTTCAAATGCTTCATCTTTGTGTTTTAGCAACCCAATCCAACACATTCTAGAGAAATTATCAATAAAAATAATATAGTATTGTTCTCCACAGGGTTACTTTTTCCTCATAGGAACAAATAGGTTGGTATGAATGAGTTCAAGAGGCTTAATTGATGATCCTTCTTTGGCATTGAATTGCACTCTGGTTTGTTTACCGAATTGGCAAGATTTGCATATGGTACTTTTAGGCATAGTAATGTTGGGAAGATCATGAACATCTTTGAGTCTGCTAGATTTACTGATTTGGGAGAAGCTCAAATGCCCCAATATTCTATGCCATAACCAATTTTATGAAAATTTACCCAAGTAACATTGCTCCTTACAAATTTTCAATATATACAAATTTCTTGGTGTTCTATTTCCTTTTATTATTCTTTTTCCTATGTCAAGATCACATACCACACATTCTTTTGAGCTAAAGACAACTTCAGTTCCTTGATCACGCATTTGACTTACACTTAACAGGTTATGTTTTAATCCATACACATACATAACATTGTTAGCTTTCACCTTTTCTCTTAGAAAAACAGAACCTTTTACCTTAATAACAGTAGGAGTATCATTTCCAAAAGTGACATTATTTTCTCTTTCTAGAGCATTGTATGCAAGAAGTTTATTTCTATCACCTATCATGTGTTTTTAGCATCTGCTATCAATGTACCATTGATTTTATTCTCCTTCTACAAATAAATCTATGCCACAGTTCTCAATCTGTAAGTCCTTCTTTCTCCATACCTTGGAACTTGAAGGTATATGCCCTTTTGGCTGAAGTTTGCTCCTGCATTCAGATTCTTCATGACCAAATTTATTGCAATAAGCACATTCAATTTAATTTTGAAGACGAGAAAAGTTGTTATAAATATTCTTCTTTATTCTAGACTCATTTCTTTTCTTTCTTGCTTCTATGGTCATGATGGTTTTGTATGCAACACATTGAACAATTTTATGACCAAAATTATGACATGAGAAACATTGTCCATTAAAGAAGAAATTTCTGCGATCATGGAACCTTCTATTTGTGTTTACCTGTTGATTGGTATTTCTCTGAAAGGTATTTATGTTATTTTTCTTTTTATTGAGGTGATCATGCTTTACCTGTAAAGTTTCTTTGTTCCCTTGCTGAGTGACATAATGTTGTAGGCTGGCTATAACTGCTTTTAGATAGTTTGGTGTTGAAGACTAAGAGGATTCTCTGGCATATCCAAGACCTGTCTTTAAAAGAGGAGAACGTTGTGCCTTGATAAGTTCATCTAAGCTTTTAGATCCTTTAGCAAATCTAAGATTCAAAGTTTTTACTTTCTCAATTTATTTTCTTAGACTTACTATTTCACATTCTAATTTCTCATCGTGTTTCTCCTTTTCTAAAAGCTGATTCGTTAGAGTTTCTATGGATATTTTGTTTTCCTCCAAACATATTTTGAGATGATTAATTTCTTCAAGAGAATCATTATCTTCTAGAGCATCCATAAAGGTATCCTTATCCTCACTAGAATCCTTTTCAAATGCCATGAGAAGTCTAACATCTTGATTAGAATCTTCTTCACTATTTGATAACCCATCACTATCTTCATGAGTATAATAACTTTTTCTATTGCTAAACCGATTATTATTTCCCCTTTCTATTTCCTTTACTTTTTCATGGATTTCCTTATGAGGACACTTTGTAGCATAATGACCAACTCTTCCACAAGCAAAACATTTAAAAGGAAGCTTACCTATGAACCTTCCAGTGCCAAGTTGTAGCTTCTTTACAAATTTTACCTCATCTTCATCTGAAACATACCCTGATCCTTCTGTTTCTCGTACTTCTTTTCCTTTTGTAGTAGTTTAAAGACAACTTCTTTGAATTCAAATGAACCTCCTTTTCTTATTTGACAAGCAGTTAGAATACCATGAATTTGAACAATAGTAAGAGTTTGTAGATCATACTTCTCTTCAATAGCAGATACTTTTGACTCAAATTTGGAAGTTAGAGATATTAATATTTTTTCTACCAGAGCAGTGTCATTTATGGTTTCTCCCAAATTTCTCATATGATTTAAAATATCATCCAGACGTAAGAAGAAATTGGCAATGCTCTCCTCATTATGCATCCTTAGATTTTCATATTGAATTCTGAGAGTTTGGAGTTTAGCACTTTTTACCTTTGTGTCACCTTCATAGCTTAGAATGATTTTCTCCCATATCTCCTTTGATGTATTCAACTGCATGACTTTGAAAAATTCGAATTCAGTCAGGCTCCTCAACAATGCATTGACCACCTTTACATTCATTTCATATTTCTTTCTTGCCATAACATCTGTTGGAACTGAGGCTGGATATTGATAACCTCCTTCAACTATAGCCCATACATTTGCTCCAAGAGACTTAAGATAGGATCTTGTCTTTGTCTTCCAGAAGATTAAATTGTTTTTGTTGAAGAGAGGAGGCTTGATAGATGCTGTCCCATCTTGATTGCTCATTTTGGCTGATCTTCCTTCTAGCGACTAAGCTTCTTGAGAAGGACCTGCTCTAATACCAATTGTTGGAAAAATAATGAGAGGGGGGGGGGGGGTGAATTAGTATTTAGATCTTATTGAAAATATTTTAATTTTTTTCTGTTTCAGAATTCCATACGTGGCTTTGATGAACCCAACTCACGTATACACGTGCATATGCTGAAAGAAACTAGCGTATACTAATATAATTTTATAGATTAGGAAATTTTTTAGGAACAGTCTTTAAATAAGTTTACTAGTCATGCATCTGTTAGATAATCAGTAAATATGTGCAGTAAAAGAAGTATAAATAATCACAGAAGTGCAACACACATGAACACCAATATTTAAGGTGGAAACACAATTCGGGAGAAAACCACCACTGTTGTCATCTCTGTTTTCAATATTTATTATATGGAAAAATGTTTACAACATTGTACTGATGCAGACTCATACCAGTACGCAGGCCTCTACCTACAGAAGGCTACAACCTTCTCTCGTTCTTGAGCTACTACTGGAAGGGAGCTCCAACCCCCTGATCTTGTTTACCAGCCATTCCTGGAAGGGATCTTCAATTCCCTGAACAAAACACCAGCTTCTACTGACAGGAAGCTTCTACTTACATACTGAAGGTTTCAACCCTCAGAACCACTGTAGACCACGTTTCATCAATTTTCATACTAGATCAAATAGCATTAACACAACCCTTCACTAATATCAACAATCATAAAATTTTCCCAATTCTTCAATCAGAACAGTGAAACCATTGTAACCAGAACATCAGAAATGACCTAGACTTCAAAATAAATATGCAGATATAAACTCAACCCTGAACAATCATCAATTTAAATAGCATACGCTACTTTGCTTCATAGAAGCCACGTGTATACATGCTTTCTTGCACACCAACTTGTGTATGCCTCTGTGCATACTCTTTTCATAACCTGAGATGAATACGCTACTTTACTTCATTGAAGCTGCGTGTATACGTGATTTTCTTTGCATCAACCCGCGTATACTTCTATGTATACTATCTTCTATAATGTAATGAGACTCAAATTTAGATCTGAGGCTTTCAGTCAGGTATTTTCTCAGCAATGCAGAGCCATTCGACATTCAGTCAGCCTTAATCATGTTTTCTTCAATCATTGATTAGATTTATACATAATCAACTTAGCAGTATATTCAGTATTCAAACAACCTAGATCTTCAAGAAGACTTCATTGATAGACAACAAAAAATAAGCAGGAATCAGTGTAGAAACATCTGTAATAGGCTTCAAAAAACCCTAACTTCCATATGCACTTTTATTGAAGCGAACCCGCATATATACGTGCTTTTACTGAGACCAACTAGCATATAGATCTGTAAAATTAAATTTTGCAGAAAAGACCAGATCTATAATACTTACCCAGATTTCTTAATTTGTCTTCAGTAGACTTGCACCAAGTCATCATCATTTCTTCAGTGGATCATATTAGAGTTTTATCATTTCATTTCCTGAACCATCATTATATCCATGGGTTCATCATAGATTCAGATCTATCAATAAACTACAACCCATTGCATGTAGATATACTTTAGAGTGAAGTATTCATTCAATACCCAAACACATGTACACCTTTGCACTATGATCTTCTTCTCCTTATATAGTTTTAGCCTTTACCAATACTATGAGCCAAAACCACACAAATTCTGATGGTATTCTTGGACGAAATCAAAATAGACAATACAACACTCAATATTGTGGGCTAATACCATGGTAATGCCCCTTGGTATCATATTTTAGAACGCAAAAGGCATACGTGACTTGGAGCGTTCGTATCCATGTGTATACACAACTTCTCTTCATAAAACCTACATATATACTAATCTTGAATGTATACGCGGGTTTCCTTCATGAAAGTAGTGTATATATTGCATCCATACACGGGTTTCCTTCACAAAAGTAGCGTATACATTGAAAAATATTTCTTGTTTCATTTTTGTGGCACTTACTGGAATTCCTTTCTCTGTCACATCTAAACAGACCTGTAGAAACATCATTTTTACATCTTTAACACATAGGTTGCTTATCAAAAGAGAACTCATCAAGTAGGTTTCCATCAAGAACAACTTCATCAAGTAGGTTACCATAAAGGACAACATATTGCAACATATTGCCAACATATCTCTCAAATCACATTATCTGACATTGTTGAATTATGTATTCATCTCTCAAGGGGGAAATAAAAAACTAGGAAAAGTCCAAGAGATCCTTCTCTTGCTAGAGTAAATAAATCTGCAACTGGAACAGTAAGTAGGGCAGAAATTGGAAACATGCTTCATGGATTTAAAAAAAATATTTTTGGGAGTCTTAGTGAACAGATAGACACCCTTAAATTAAAAAACAAGAAGAAAGTTGGGACTGATGCTTTAGCTATTTTCTGTCCTAAATGCAGAAAGAAGCATGCTCTAAGAGAATGTCCTCTTAATGCAAAATTCATAGAGACCTGTATGATTTGTTCATAAAGTCATGAAACTAAGATTTTCCCCTCAATTCCAGGTCTTAAGGATATTTTTCAAGAAGAAACAACTTCAAATCCAGCATAATATCTTTTCTTTGTCTCTAGAAGACCATGCTAGGGGCCACAAAATCAAGGCTTTAACAATCAAATGTATACTCAGCCCCCACCAAGTAATTGGAATTCTTGGCAACAACCTTGGCCTCAATCTCAATCTCAATCTCAATCTTGGGCACAAGGAATGCAAAATCCCTATGGAATATTCACTCAATACTATCAATATCCTCCATCATATCCAAACTATCCTCCCTAACAAATTCCTCAACAATATCAACAACCCCAACTCCAAAACCAAAATCCACAACTTTCATTACCATTTTCACAAAGACCAAATCAACTCCCTGCACAACCATTACCAAACCCCAATAATAAAAATCCTCAAAATACTTATATGATAGAAGGAAAAAAAATTCCAACCTACATGAGTACTCCTCTAGATCTCAATGATTTCCAAATTAGATTTGGTAGGATATTAGAAAAGAAAAAGCCTTTTGTAGTTATTCAAGAACAAGATAATTTTGAGGAAGATTCTCTACAGCCAAATAAAATTTTTGAGGAAGGAGCATCTCTTCAAAATCAGAATTCTGAAAATGAAAAACAAAAAGAACCAGTAAACTCAACTCCTATCATAGAGAAACCATCAGTACTCACTTCTAAACCTCCTTTGCCTGAAAGATTACAAGTTGATAAAGCGGTAGAAAATCATATTATGTTTCCCAATTATGATTTTCTAGATGAATTGAAAAATGTCTGCATCAAAATCCCTTTGTTACAGGCCATTAAAGAGATTCCAATTCTAGCCAAAATAATAAAAGAGTTGACCATGAAGAAACCAGGAAGAAAAATAAAAGAAATCAAAATAATTCAGCTAGTAGGAAAAATTGCAGATATAATGATGGGAAAATTTTCCATACAAAAATATTTAGATCCAGGAATTCTAGTTGTAAAAACACATATCAATGGTGTTGAAATTCCAAATACATTGATTTATTTAGGAGTAGCAATAATCATCATGATAAAACAAACCATGGAACAACTCAAATTTCCTAATCTTCTGTATACACCTACATTATTGCAATTAGTAGACATATCTGTAATTAAGCCAGATGGTGTGTTAGAAGATATTTCAGTATCTCTAGAATCTTGGGAGCATCCTGTTGATTTTATGATCTTAACTGCTAAGAATAATCTAGGAGGACATCCACTTATATTAGGAAGACCTTGGTTGGCTACAACTGATGCTTTCATTAGCTGTAGATCTGGTGACATGTATATCTATGATGGTAACTCAACAAAGAAATTCACTCTATATCCTCCAGCAAAAACAATCACAGAGTTAGATGAAAATAATGGATTGATGATGACAATGATATACATCCTCTCTTTACTATTTCAAACATTAGTGAAGATAGTCAAATCTTAAATTCAATAGAAAAATTTGAATCATCCTCAGAATATGAACATGATCAATTTCAAGAAAAATGAAACATTGGATATTTTTCATCCAGATAGATGTCTCTTCATTCTATGGAATAATTTGGTAGCTCTACAGTTGAAATATTTCTAGGAAAAACTTTGAACATAAACAAAAACTTGGAGAGATTACAACAGGAAAATTTAATCAAAACATTACAACAACATTCTTCTGCATAAGCATGGAAATACACTGACATGAAATGAATTAGTCCTAATACTTGTATACATCACATCTATATTGAGGAAAATTGTAAACCTATCAGACAACCTCAAAGCAGGATGAATCCAAATCTTAGAGAAATTGTGAAAGAAGAGTTGCAAAAATTTTTGAATGTGAACTTCATTTACCCAATTTCAGATAATCAATGGGTTTACCCTTTAGTGATTGTACCAAAAAATAATGGAAAATGGAGGGTATGCATTGATTATCAAGAATTGAATAAAGCTACCCTAAAAGATCATTTTCCTTTACCATTTATAGATCAAATATTGGATACATTAGCAGGTGAGAAGTATTTCTCATTCCTGGATGGTTTTAGCGGTTACAATCAAATTCTGGTAGCACCTGAAGATCAAGATAAGACCACATTCACCTGTCCATGGGGGACTTATGCCTACCGAGTACTTCCTTTTGGATTTTGCAATGCACCTGCAACATTCCAAAGGGAAATACTAGGAATTTTTCTGATCTAATACATGATTGTGTAAAGTTGTACATGGATGACTTTACAATTTATCAAAATTCATTTGAATAAGCTTTAGAAAAAATGGAAAAGGTTCTTAAAATATGTAAAGAAGAAAACCTTTCACTAAGTCATGAAAAATGTTTTATGATGTTTACAGAAGGGATTTTTTTAGGACATCACATTTTAGGAGATGGAATTAAAGTTGATACATCTAAAGTTGAAGTCATCTCTAAACTATCAATTCCAAGTTGTCAAAAGGATGTTATAATTTTTTTAAGATTCATAGGATATTATAGGAGATTTATAGAAAAATTCACTAAAATAGCATCCCCACTCTTCAAGTTACTTACCAAATATTGTGAATTCAGTTGGAATCATGATTTCCAATTGGCATTTGAAACTTTAAAAACAAAAATTTATGAAGCACTCATCTTAAGAGGTCCAAATTGGAAACTGAGGTCCAAATTGGAAACTACATTTTCAAATTTCAACAGATGCTTTAGATACAGCTCTAGGAGCTGTATTAGGACAAAAATATTCGATCCCCTATGTCATATATTACATAAGCAAGAACTTGACTCCCACTAAGTTAAATTACACTGTAACTAAAAAGGAATTCGTAGTTGTTTTTCATGCTATCAACAAATTTGGACATTATATTACAGGCTATGAAACCTTTGTTCATACAGATCACTCTGCAATTAGATACTTAATAAATAAATCTATTACTAATGGCAAAATTACAAGATGGTTATTACTCCTACAAGAATTCAACATCACCATTCTAGACCGACCTGGAAAACAAAACACAGTTACAGATTTCTTTTCTAGAATTCAAAATATCAAAGATGACACTCCAGTTGAGGATAAATTTCCTAATGAATATATTTTTTCAATAACTACTAAAACTCCTTGGTTTTCAGATATTTCTAATTACTTAGTTACAGGAAAATTACCTTCACATTTTTTTCCTAGGGAAAAAAGAAAAATTATTCAAATAAGTGCAAGGTACTCATGCATTACTAATGAGCTATATAAAACAGGTCCAAATATCATTATCAGAATATGTGTTCGAGAAGATGAAATGCCTGAAATTATTAAGGCATGTCATGATGAACCTTGTGGTGGAAACTTTGCTGACAAGAGGAAAAACTATAAAATCCTTCATTTGGGATATTATTGGCCATCCATATTTAGAGATACCAAATAACATGTCAAAAGGTGTGACAACTACCAAAGGATACGGAAGCCTTATCCTTCAGATAAAATGCCATTACAACCTCAGGTACTCATCAAACCTTTTGAAAAATGGGCCTTGGATTTTGTTGGACCAATAAATCCACCATCTAAACAAAAAATGTATATTTTGGTATGTATTGATTATGTCACTAAATGGGTAGAGGCTAAAGCACTACCTTTTGCTAATGAACATTCTGTAGTTAATTTTCTTTTTGAGGATATCTTCACTCGTTTTGGTGTTCCAAGAGAAATTGTGATAGATTATGGATCCCAATTTACATCCAAGTTGGTGAAAAGGCTCGTGGAAGATTACAATGTCAAAAAAGTTTACTCCTTATCCACAAGAAAATTTTCAAGTAGAGTCTACCAATAAAGTGATTGAATGAATTTTCACTAAGACTGTACATCTACATAGAAGATATTGGGAAGAAAGGCTTCCTGAAGCCTTATGGGCCTAGATAACTACATGGAGCAATACAACAGGACATAATCCCTATGAAATTTTTTATGGAAAGCAAGTCATGTTCCCTATAGAATTTAAAATTCAAACCTTCAAGATGGCAGTCCAATTGGGACTTGATTTATTAGAAGCACAAAAACATAGTTTTGAGCAACTTAATGAGCTTGATGAAATCAAGCAAGATGCAGTTCAAATAACCAATATAGTGCAGTAGAAAAGGGCTAAATGGCATGATAGATATATTAAGGAGAAGAAGTTTCAAGTAGGGGATTGGGCACTTTTGTTCGATTCAAAATTCAAATATTTTCAAGGAAGGTTTTAGACTCATTGGCTTGGGCCATATGAGATTGAAAAAGTCTTTGACAATGGAGCAGTCAAGATAAGGACAATTGATGAATAAAATATACCTCTTCTTGTGAATGGTCATCGGTTGAAAGCATATCATAAGCCAATTTCAAGAGAAGAGTTTATCAATATTTTCTAAGATAATACTGATATGAAGTTAGTAAAGAAGAATTCTTCTTCTTCACTAACTTAGCTTTTATTTTTCCTATCATATATATATATATATATATATATATATATATATATATATATATATATATATATATATATACATATAATCATAATAACAATAATAATAATAAGTGTATAAGTATGAAAACCAATTAATGGTTGACATCCTTATACAAAAAATATAGGGTTAAAATCAGAGATTTATGACATCCTATATTTTCCATTTCTTTTCTGGAATAAGTAGTAATACAAAACTATAGTCATATTCCATTTTACATTTTCATTCCATTCTACAGTCATATTCCATTTTACATTTTCATTCCATTCCACAGTCATATTCCATTTTACAGTTTCATTCCATTCCAGAGTCATATTCCATTTCATGGTTACATTCCATTCTGCAGTTGATTACATTCTGTAGCTGATTCCATTCTGCAAGATGATTCCACTTTCTGTAGCTGATTACATTATGCAACTGATTACATTCTGCAGTTGATTCCATTCTGCTGTTGATTCCATTTTGCAGTTGATTCCATAATCTGCATCCACATTCCATTTCATTCAACAGCTCTGACACATTTGTACAACCTACTAAAAAATTATGAATACATGAAATTGAAGGACTACATTTGAAGACCACCATGCTAAAATGTACCTGAAGAATCAACACCAAAGAAACGACAAAAAAAGGTTAGTTCTAAAGGTAAAGTTGCAAAAAATCATTTTAATAGCAAGGTCAAAACATTATCATGTACAATATGGATGATCATATGCTCCCTTGACATATCATCATTTGATTTGATTGATATTTCCAACATATCATAGAATGACCGCATCATCCACATTATATTTCATAACGGTCCACAATAGAATCCTCCATTTATGATTAATGGTTATGACCCATTGACGTGACATATCCATTTACATCTCTTCAAAACCCCAATCCATATCACTTGTTTATTCCTACAAACCCTTGATGCCTTTCAGCAGATCCGTAATCCAATTCATTTCATAAGAGAGAAGGATAATTATGATGGTTAGAACTCTTCATAATAAAAGTCATGGGACTAATAGTCAGAACATAACTGGTGGGAACAAAATATATGGAAGGATATCCTCAAGTCAAGGAAATGTTGTAGAAATCGAGATGGCTCAAATTCATAGAGAAATTCGATGGTTTTCACAAAGATATCACAATGTATTTTTCTAGGTATTTTGATGGCACAGAAGTGGAAATTGGATACATATAGATCACAGTTGCTGAGACATTCATAGCCGAAGCTACAAAAGTCCCAAGGGTTGGTGAAAGGTGGTTCAAAAACAAGGAATTTCATAATGAATCATGGAAATTTATCCTAAAAAACCCATGTATGGATGTTTCTATTTTCAGAAAAGGTATCCCTAGCTCAGCTCTTAAAAATAAATGGAGGAACATGCTCTTGATTTTACAGAAATTTACCACCTGTGAAGCAAGGTTTGGCTGCATGTATGTATATCATATTCGATTGTTGATGAATTTCTTAGAGAATAGTGAAATAAATCTTCCCTTATTTTTACTAAATAGCTTAAAAAGAATGTCTACAAATGTGTAGAAGAGAATACAATTTATAGATAACACCATGCACCATCATGGGTTGATAAAAATACTTGTTGAGTTTCATTTAAAAAGTATAGGAGATTCTTGGGAGAATTTTCTTATCAGAAACCATTTCCAAGAAGTATCAGAGTAACCTAAAGAAGACAATGTTAGAAAGAGAAGAAGAAAGAATATTGATACAAACATTGAAGACAAACTTGTATCTTCATTTCAGAAAAATGATGAAAAGCTCATCTTTGTAGAGCTGACAGAGAACAGAAAGCAAAGTAAAGTCAAGACAAGAGGTAAGATAGGAAAGAGGATCAAGATTACAAGTGAGGAAAATGTATATCCTTTATAGCTGAGAAGGAGCTCTAGACTTCGAGGTTCAATGAAGAAAACACTACCAAAAGAGACAAAGAGGTATAATTTTAGATGAAGAACCTAATACCATCTCCTATCGATATTTTTTCCTATCGATATTTATCCTCCACATAGTCCTCAAAATTCTCCTCATTCATAATTTTGAAGGTATTCCCAAACAGAAAATCTCAAGGCAGGACTGACACAACAAGAAATATATCATTACATAGAGTCACCGAAGAAGAGAAATGCAACAGTGAATCCAGAACCTCCTATCAATCCTTAAGAACCTCTATTTGATACTCTGAAACATGAGATTTATGAATTAGAGATATTGAATAGGCATATTAAACAGGATAATGAAGCCTTGAAGCAGCATAACAAGTTGGAAAAGGTAATTAGTGACAATACCATTCTACATTTAGGACTATGCTATAAAAAAAACAAGAAGTTAAAAAGAAAGAACAAGTCAATAAACAAGGCAGTCATTAATCTGAAATACAAGCTCGTTATGAGAAATCCCGGTATGGAAATCACTTCAAACAAAATAAAAAGAAGGAAATTGGATGTGTTAGTAGAAGTGTCTGAACAAATGTAGTAAGAGAGGAAAAATTCACATTTTTGGTAAATTGCATGAGTATATGCAATGACTTCTCTGTTAGGTCCCTATATTACTAGTTTAGTCTCTTATTGTTATTAGTGTAGCCCCCTTATTGTTATTGTTGTACCCCTATAACCCCAATATTGTTATTATTGTGCCCTTACAATGTTATTGTTAGGTCGGCTACGATTATATTGTGGGCCCATGGACTCCTATATATAGAAGGAGGTTTTGGTCATTTGCATCATCCAATAATTGTTCATTTATGTAATGTATTGGAGGTTGCCCCCTTGAAGTGGTTGATTTATAAGGCATTGATCTCTCTTTTCTCCTATTTTTGGAGCTGTTTTTATAACATTTGGTATTAGAGCTTTGGATTCTAGGGTTTTGCTGCTCCAAACAGGTCATCGTGGAATTTTCAAAATAAATTTTTTATACAAAGGTTCAAAAGCTGAAATTTGTACAACACGAAGCTGAAATCCTGATGAACCTCCTGTAAAAATTTCAGATCTTGGTTTGCAACATTTTCAGAGAGATGATCTGGGGAAGTTAGGATTTTTTCAGGCTCCCGAATTTCAACTAAAACAGGTCATTGTGGAATTTTTTCTATAACTTTTCGTATATGAATTTTTAGAAGCTGAAATTTTTACAGTACGAAGCTGATATCCTGAGGAACCTCCTGTAAATATTTCAGATCTTTCTTTGGAACATTTTTGTATATATGATCTATGGAAGTTAGGATTGTTTCAGGCACCTGAATTTGATCTCAAAGAGGTGATCGTGGGAAAAAAGTCATAACTCTCTATCTCGGAGTGTCGGATTGGGATTCTGTAAAATTTGCTACAAGTACATAGAATGTAGTTGTCGGTATATCAATTTCAGAGCTGAAGGAGGAAACAATGACATGTGGAAAGTCCTACAAGTTCGCTCTATTGAACCAGTCCATAATTAGGTCATCGTGGGAGATTGGGCATAACTTTGCCTTGAAGAATCAAAATCAGGTCAAACTTGTGGCATTGAAAAGAAGATTCATAGGGTTGCTTCAAGGCTGAATTTCAGATATTGAAGATCCAAAATCACAAAGATAATTCAGTTTTAATATCGATCTCCTCAAAAGAAAGAAAAATATGTGTATTTGTTTGGAATTACATAAGTCTCGTTTGAAAAAAAAATAGTTTGAATTTATTCCAAGGGCATATTTAAGAATAGATATCAGTATTGGGTTATAAAATCCCCCCTAAATAGAATTAAACACCCATCAAGCCTTCAGAAGGCTCTGCTATGACTCATGAAGACGAAGAAACACAACATGAGATATCCAAATTACAAGAGAAAGTGCACTAAATTTCGATATCGCAAAGAGAAACAAAAAATGAAATGGAAGTTTTGAAGGAAGGTGTGGAAACTAAGATGGATGGTTTGAAGAAAGGCATGGAAGCTAACATGAATGGTTTGGAAGCTAATATGGATGGCATGGAAGTGGGAAGCTAATATGGATGGCATGGAAGCTAATATGGATGACATGGAAGCTAAGATCAATGAAAAAATGAAAGACAACATGGAAAACATGAAGAATGATTTGGCAAAGTTGATACAAGAAATGTTTCCTAATGGCGAAAAGATAATACAGGAAACTCATGATGAGAAAAAAATAAATTTTAATCATGATTTCATAAACTCTAATGTTGGATGGAAGAACCACCATATTCAAAAGATGGATATGTGGAAGTTTGATGGCAAGGATCTAGTAACATGGATACTACAGATGGAGCAATATTTTGATCTCAATAATGGGAAAAACACAAAAAAGTTACGCATTGCAACTTTACATTTAGAAAAAAATACATTTTTATGGTATCTATGGCTTTTCTCCCGTAAAACAATTGTCACTTGGTCAATTTTTACAGAGGAAATTATAACACATTATGAGGATACAAAAAGAAACCCCTTCTTTAGCCAATTGATAAATCTCAAACAAAAGGTTTCAGTGGTGGAGCACATTGAGGACTTCTAGAAATTGAATATAAGGGTAAACGATATTCCAGAGGAACACATGATTGATGTCTTCATAGGGATTTTAAAGGATAACATCCAACATGAGGTTCATGTTTGGGAACCTGATTCATTAGAAAAGGCATTTAGGTTGGCAAGAAAAATTGAATGTAAAACTATTGCAACAAGGAAGCCTACCACTCACATATATAAATATGGAAGTGTTGCTACTCCTAGACTTCCAAAACCTACAAGGTTGACACCACAAAAATTGGAAGAAAAAAGAGCAAAAGGGCTTTGCTATAGTTGTGATAGAAAATACACTAAAGGTCATAAGTGTGCTGAGAAGAAATTATTTTACATATACTGTGAAGAGGAAGAAGAAAATGAACAAGAATATTCAAAAGAAGAGGGTATACACCAAGAACCAACCTTAGAAGAGGAATAAATGAGTTAAACCATATCGTGTAATGCATTAGTAGGAATTACCACTCCTCAAAATCTCAAGATAGAAGGACATATCAAGAAGAAAAAGGTAATAGTGTTGATTGATTCAGGTAGTACCCATAATTATATTCATTGTAAGGTAGCCAAGGAATTGAATTGTTTCCTATACCCAACACCAGAATGTCAAGTGATGGTTGCAAATGGAGGAACTATAAATTTCTCTGGAAAATGCCATAATATCAAGCTAACCATGGGGGAATATGTATTGAATAGTCCAATGCTTTCCATTCCTATGGGAGGTGCTGATGTTGTATTATGAGTACAATGGTTACAATCTTTGGGGACGGTAGCTTTTAATTTTAAAGAACTTTTCTTGAAAAATTTTTTAGAAGGAAAGGAAGTCAAATTACGGGGTATCACATGGAATATGGGAAAGATAATAACCTATAATTTCATGAAAAAGCTTCTGAATAAAGAACAATGAGGCGAACTTGCGCAATTATACTCATTAGAAGTTCTAACATCAAAATCATCTATTTCTGTAGATCTCCAAAAAGTCTTGGACAATCATTCCAAGGTGTTTAAAACTCCCAAAGGACTCCCACCTACTCGTGATCATGATCATACTATTCATTTGATTCCAGGAATTGTTCCTCCAAACTTCAGGCCTTATAGATATCCTTATGTCCAAAAGAGAGAAATTGAACGTGCGATTGCAAAAATGTTAGAGGCTGGTATAATTCAACCTAGTCAAAGTTCTTTCTCTGCTCCAGTAGTATTGGTGCACAAGAAGGATGGATCATGGTGGTCTGGATTATAGGGAGCTCAATAAGCTCACCATTAAAGATAAATTTACCATTCCTGTGATTGATGAATTATTGGATGAATTACATGGAGAAATTTATTTTACCAAGTTGGATCTTTGTTCAGGATATCATCAAATTAGAATGAAGACTGAAGATATTCTAAAAATAGAATTTCGAACTCATGAGGGTCATTATGAATTTTTGGTCAGGCCTTTTGGCCTTACCAATGCACCTTCTACATTTAAAGGGTTGATGAATTCCATTTTCAAACCCTTTCTTAGAAAATTTGTGCTGGTATTTTTTGATGATATACTAATATACAACAGGTCTTGGGAGGATCATGTTCAACATGTTGACAGGGTGCTCAAACTATTGTAGGAGAAACAATTATATGCAAAAACATCCAAATGTTTCTTTGGAGTACAGGAGGTGGAATATCTGGGTCATAGTGTATCTCACGAGGGTGTTAAGGTAGACCCTAAAAAAATTAAAGCCATTAAGGAATGGAAAGTCCCCACAACCATAAAGCAGATGCGAGGATTTCTCGGGTTAACATGGTATTATTGCAAGTTTGTTAGGAATTATGGGAGAATAGCAGCACCTCTGACAACGTTATTGAATAAAGATGTATTTTCATGGACTCATGAAGAAACTAAGGCCTTTGAACATCCTAAAGAGGAAAAGTGCCTAGCACCGGTCTTAGCTACTCTAGACTTCACAAAAACCTTTATTTTGGAATGTGATGCCTCGGGAAATGGAATTGGTGTTGTTTTAATGCAAGAAGGAAGACCCATTGCTTTTGAAAGTCGTCCAATCAAAGGAAAGTATTTACATACAGCTATTTATGAGAAGGAAATGTTAGCAATAATAGATGCACTAAAGAAATGGTGACCTTATCTAATGGGAAGACACTTCAAGGTAAAAACTGATCATGATAGTCTTAAACACTTTTTGGAAAAAATATTATCTTTAGAAGAGCAGCAAAAATGGGTCACAAAGATGTTGGGCTATGACTTTGAAATAATCTACAAAAAAGGGAAGCTAAATGTTGTTGTAGATGCACTCTCAAGAAATAATGAAGATGCGGAAGCATTGCTTTGTGCCCTTTATATTATCCATCTAGATTGGATAACCTAAGAAAGGGATGAATGGAAGAAGGAAGAAGAAGTGTGGACACTCATTAAAAAGTTGCTGCAAGATCCTAGTACATCAGATACATTTAGTTGGAAAAATGATTCCTTATGGTACAAAGATCGCTTATATATTTGTAATAATTCCCAAATAAAACAAAGATTCTTTTGGAATTGCACACTTCTCCTTTAGGAGGACACTCTAGATTTTAAAAAAATTACCACAGGGTGAAGAAAGGTTTTTTTGGGATGGCCTTAAATCTAATATTGAAAATTTTGTGGTGGAATGTTTACTTTTCCAACAAAATAAAGTTGAGACAATTAAGACCCTGGGTCTTCTACAACCTTTATCCATTAAAATTCAATGTTGGGAAGATATTTCAATGGATTTTATCACAGGTTCATCTAAGTATGAAGGAAACAGTGTCATCATGGTGGTAGTTGATAGCCTTACCAAATATGCACACTTTTGTGCATTATCTCCTCCATTTAAAGCAAGTAAAATTGCTACTAAATTTATGGACACGATTCAAAAGCTACATGGAAACCCAAAATTTATTGTGAGTGACATAGATCCCATTTTTATTGGAAATTTTTGGACGGAGTTATTTTCTTGTTTTGGTACTCAATTAGCTCATAGCTCATCTTATCATCCTCAATTTGATGGTCAAACTGAGATAGTGGATAAATTTTTGGAAGGATATCTTTGTTGTTTTGTATCTGATAAAAAAACACAATGGTTCAAGCGATTACCTCTCGTTGAATGGTGGTATAACACTTCCTTCCATACTACAACAAAAATGACCCCATTTATGGCACTTTATGGATATTATCCACTGTCCATCAAATCATCTTTAAGAGAAAATTCTAAGGTCCAAGTAGTGGAATATCACATCGAGCATCAATAAGAAGTTCTCCAACTCTTAAAGGATAACCTAAATTTGGCACAAAATCAAATGAAACAACAGGCAGATCAACATCACAGCGAGAGAAGTTTTGATGTAGGAGACTGGGTATTTTTACGGCTACAACTATACAAACAAATGTCCCTCAAGCAAGCTAAGAAGGATAATAAATTAAAACCAAAGTACTATGGTCCTTACAAGGTGTTGCTAAAGATTGGTACTATGACATACAAATTGGAGCTTCCTGCTTCTTCGCGAGTGCATCCAGTTTTCCATGTTTCATGCTTAAAGAAGGTTATAGGTGAAAATCTTCCAGTTAAAATAATATTGCCAGAAATTGATGAGGAAGGAAAAATCATATTGGAACCTAAAGCAGTCACAGAAACAAGAACTTGGCAGTTACGAAATCAATCAATTTCAGAGTATCTCATAAAGTGGAAGAACTTACCCACTGAATATTCTACATGGGAGGATGAGAATTTTATAGAGAAGCACCCAGAGCTACTCAAGCGTTGAGGACAACACTTTTTTTAAGGAAAGGGGAATGTTAGTTCCCTATATTACTAGTTTAGTCCCTTATTTTTATTAGTGTAGCCCCCTTATTGTTATTGTTGTACCCTTGTAACCCCAATATTGTTATTATTGTGCCCTTACATTGTTATTGTTAGGTCGGCTAGGATTATATTATGGGCCTGTGGACTCCTATATATAGAAGGAGGTTTTGGTCATTTGTATCATCCGAGAATTGTTCATTTATGTAATTTATTAGAGGTTTCCCCCTTAGAGTGTTTGATTTATAAGGCATTGATATCTCTTTTCTCCTATTTTTGGAGCTGGTTTCATAACATTCTCATTGGGGGTATGTTGAACCTCAGAATTATCCTCTCTCTGACATCCTTTATCACCTCTTTACCTTACTTTGTCATAAGTTCATATACTCCAATAAATGATAAATTTCATGTTTTGTCTTAAGGAATGCATTTAAATGATTTCCATGTTATATTCTGATGTTCTTGCTATTCCAATGGATTTTTGTAATTTGGCTACAAAACATAGCCTATTGTGCAACTAATCATGGGTTTCGCAGCTAATTTCATGGTCTGACATGTTCCAAGGATCAAATGGAGAAATGAGCCACATGGGAATTTCTAGAATAAAATACACATGGATTTCCTCCTATCTACTTGATCGAGATCAATAGAAAAGGATGCCCGAGATCATGGTCAAGGTCGGGTCAAAGGACATAAGCTGGGAACAGAAGGACTCTTTATTTTCTCTATCATAGCAAATCAAGAGTTAAACAGTCACACTCCAATTCTATAAGCTGGTTAAGATTAGCCACTTGTAGAAAAAATTATCTCCTAATAGTTATGTTTGTTTTATTTAAATACCGGTTGTACAAAACCGAGAATAAGTAAGTTTTTGTTGAAACGCTGTGTATTTTTTTAAGACTTCGTTCTATTATAATACAAGGATCATGTTCATGTTACTAGTGATTTCTTAAGTGTGTATATAACCAGCTAGGATCTCAATCGAATCTATTGCAGAGGGCCCCTGCACATGAGGAGGTTTTTCATTCATTGTTTTAGTTTAAATTCCTTACTCTATTTTTGTCAATTTTGTTTTCTGAATAGATTAATGTTACATTACAGTTTTGATCAGTAGCATAGAATTATATCATGAATGTATTCCTAGCATCAATATAATAACTGTGTAATCATTGATCTTCTAAAAACATTTCGTGAGATAGATATATCTATTTTCAAATTGGATAATTTTGAAGTGATAGAGTTCACTGTTATCTAGTTTCCTTTACTATTTTGTTATTTACTTTCTTAGATTAAAACTATCAATTAATTGCATATTTGGATGTTCTTGAAAGTCATTTCAAGAAGATGATTTTATCAAATTTCTAAATGATTGAATATCTAATTCATGCAGTTATTGAGTTTTCCTTTGCATACTTTACTTAATTTTCTAGGACATTAGAAACTAAGATATAATTGGTTTCTTACACATCGTTTCAAGAGGATAATACTTCATATTGAATGTTGGAGTAATCAAAATTACATTATTTTTTTACAATCAGTTGATATTTAACTTTGCATGCTTTCACATTTTCTTTTAGATCCTCATTTAATTGCATCACTGGATGTTCTTAAAGGTCATTACAAGAAGTTGATTTTATCTTATTTCTAGACTGAATGATTGAATATTTAATTCATGCAATTACTGATATTTCCTCTGCACACTTTACTTGCTTTTCTAGAACATTAGAAACTAAGGTATAATTGGTTACTTACACATCATCTCAAGAAGGTGACACTTCATATTAAATGCTAGAATAATTAAACATACATTAGTTGTTTTCTTTAGAATTTGATTTCACTTAGAATAGCATTGCAATTTAAATTTCAGTTATAAGATTTATATCCATGGAATAGGACTAATCTTAAATTAGAAGTCATTAGAATAGATTCTCTATTTTTTAGATCATATTCTAACCAGGCAATAGTATTTGATTCATTTTTATCCAAATTAGTTTAACTTAGGAACACTTCCTTTTGTTCCTTCTTAAAATTCATTAAGGTTCATTTGATTTATCTCATAGTTTTAGATTAACACTCTTAGATATAAAGAAAAAAACTAGCAAAACAACATAAAAATACATACAACGAAGTAAGAAGAATGATAAATAAGCACATATAGTGCACCACACTTCATCAATTTACAAACCTTGGTTGATAATTTATGTAAGAAATTTAAGACATTAAATTGAATAAACATACCCCTAGGATTTCTGAAGAGACTAGCACAAATATTCTTTCTGTGGCTAGGTGGTTTGCAGAGGAGAATTTTACATATGTTCGAGTACTCGGGAGTTATGCTTCTCCCCACTTCCTACCATATTATGTTCCTGATAAGTTGCTTGCATGAGAGATAGCCTACCAACTTGTTAATGGTATCACTAAACAACTGAAAGATGCTAAGAAGGCCGTTTGGCCTAATTTCGCTGTACAATGCGACACTTTTGCACTTTTTGATATTGTCCATATCTACAAGGAGGTTTCTAAGATTAATATATTGAAATTTGCAGTGATGCCAAAGAGGATATACGATCCAAATGATGTAATTAAAATTACACTAAAAAGCTCAAAATGAAGCCTTTTGTGAAGGAAATAGATGGATTTGATGATCTCTTCCAAGGCATGGAATTTTTTTTAGATATAATCAAGTTTTCATCCAGCCAACTGAGCCAAGATTATTTGGAAGCATTCCAATTATATAGAAATAATATACTTGAGAGAGTTCCTCTCAACTTGTTAAATACTAAAGATGTCAACAGACTTACTCCAAGTATCAGCTTGGATAACGAAGCAAAAGACATGTCTGAGGATGAATCAAATCAATCAGGGCATCAATCTCACAATTTGAATTACTCTGAAAAGGAATCTGAATCCAGAAAGGATAGCCCAGAAAATATAATTGATCTGGTAATCCAAGAGATATAGATGCAGGAGCGAAAATAAATTAATGGAACAGAGTCAACTTCTGAAGAAGTTCATCACAGTTATGACACACTAGATGACTCTAAAAAGTCACAAACAAATAATTTTAATAGTGAATGGGAGGAGTTTTCTGAAGCAATAAAAATCTTAAATCTAATCCCAATATTGATCAAGTAACTAGTTTTGAAACACCTGGACATTCCCAGAAGATAGTGGAAACTGTTAATCCACTACAATAAGTTCCAAAGACTCATGATCAAGAGATCATACCAGCCTACCCTACAGAACAAATAGTTTTAGAAGTTGAGTAAATTCCTTCACTGGACATCTTCTACAATCCTAGCTATAAGTCTGTAGTTAAGAGGAACAAAATGAGAAGAACTGATGAAACAATCTCAAACCTCACAGATGAACCAGTTGACGAACTATGGAAGGCTTCCTTAGATGATCCTATGGAACATCTAACTAAATTATCACATTATGCAGGGGAATATGCTACTACCATTCTTGATAAATCTACTGAGGTTAAAGTGTTATTGAGGCAAAAGGAAGCTAGAGTACAAGAACTAGAGAGGCTATTAAATGAAGAAAAATACAACTCCATTGAGCAAATCAAAGCAAAGATGGCCCAATTTCAAAAGGATACCGAGAGTCTTAAATTGTAGCATCAAGAATAAATCAATGAGAAACAGGTACAACTGGAAGTAGTAATGACTAGGATACAGAGCCGACCGCAACTAGAGAAATTTATTAAAGAAGCATTGGATGTAAATGCTAAGTTAAGTAAAGAATAGGAATTATTTTTTCATCAAACTTCTATTATTGAATCTTGTTTTGATTCAAATAATACTGATCCAACAAATAGCTATCCAGAAACTTGAATGTGAAAGACTCAAAAAGAAAATCAATGAACATATTCAATGGAAAGCATCAGACTCAGGAAAGGAAGCTGATCTACCTCAGGTAGATAAGTTTCATAAGGAGATCCTATTCAAATATTGGGAAGCACAAATCAAGCAGTCATAGAAAGTAGCAACGAAAACATCAAAATTATCAAATGAAATTATTGACTCTGGATGCGAATAGCTGGTGAAAGCAGAAATTATCAAAGATTACACATCCGAAGTGTTCTCAGAAGTAAAACAGATAGAAAAATAGTGGAAGTAGAAAGCAGACACACAGGATGAATTAATTAAAAAGGTAAATAAGTTTGATCAAGAAAATTATTGGAATTTTCTGATCAAACCTTAGCATCAGTATTAGATTCTACAATCCTTAAAAAATTCAACAAAAATATCGCAACCAGTACTTTAAAATGTAGTATTCAGGGGACAAGTCAGATCGAGGATTTCCCAGCCATCTTAGCTCAATCCTATGATAGATATTTGTCAACTTCGTGACCAAATCCAGAAGAAAGGTCAGAATTCCTAAATCAAAATTGTTATTTTAATTTACTAGATTGTAGTTTAAGTTAGTCTTACAAGGATGGTTGTTTGAAACCTCCTCTATATTTATTGTAATACTCTATTTTAAAACATATTTATTTTAGTATTTAAACCCCTCTCATGCATTTAGACAAGGGTCTATAATTTTTTCTAAAACATTTGCAAAGAATGCACTATTGTAAGTTTGTGAATTCTTTGATGAATTAATGGAACACATCCATTATCTTTTGAAAATTAAAGTTGTTTAACTAATGTTTCACTACTGTATTCCTTAAATTTCTTGAAAGTGAGAAGGAGCAAATCAATTACTATCATTTTACATGAGTATAACTTCATACATATGGTACTTTTATTCACTTGTATTAAGTCTTACTTTATAGATTGGCAGTCATATTTTATTACATTATATATTTGAAACGTTATTATAGATGAATGACATGCACTTATGTTCTAATAATTTTATGTATTTTCTTATTGAATGTATAATCACACATATGAATGTGATATATTTTTCACAATTCTTCTAGTCAAACTATTTTGTTAGAAGAATCATCTTACATAATTGTCATCTCTTTCAATTGTTAAATGATCTATATTACTAACAGTTGAAGGATATCTTTTTAGATCGCATAAAGAAATAAACGTCATGGCTATATAGTAGAATAAATAATTTAGATAGATGCATAAGATAGATTAAAATAATTTCCATTTTCATGTCATATAATCACACACCCTCAAAATCATCCTTATTGGGAAACTGGTCCCATTACCCCCAGTTGGAGCCACTACACCAAACGGAAAAGGAGTTGCTTTAAGGTCTGGACCGGGTGGTTTTCCCCCATGTTTCGGCAGTGGAATTCCAAGGCCTCAACATTCTGGCACTAGAAGGTGGGCTTGAACCCCTATGAATGGAAAAAATATCTGATCAATATAAAGGTCAATCGAAGAGTCTCTCTCCCTCTAGATCCCCATTAACTTCTAGAAAATTATATAGATCCTCATCTTTAAAATCTGAAGTTGATCATCCTTCTCCTAAGTCTCCTAGTCATATGCAACTCATAATATCTCCTAATTCCCATCAAGATTCTCCAAAAGTTCAGTATTTGGTAGAAAAGTTAGAGAGAGTATCTATTTCTGCTGAAAAGCATGAATGTTCTCAAATATTGAATATTAGTATTTCGTCTACTTTACAACCTCGATGAATATTAACTCGATTAGAAAGTCAAAAGACATGAATTATCCCTTTTTAATTTCACATCGATAATACTTGAAAGAGACTCAAGAGGACCCAATAAGAGTCAATCGCCAGTGAGATCTTATCCCATTCATCTCCATTACCTCCGCTCATTTCCACAACTTCCATTCCAACAATCAGTGTTACTTTGAATAGTTCCAGTACTCAAACTACTATCCCTTCAACTAGTCCTAGCATTCAGCCTGCCTCTTCTTCAACTCAAACTCCACCCAACCAACCTATCCAAAATCCAATGGCAGGTCAACCACCTCCACCAAATGTAAACCCATGGAGAAATCCAAGGGCTGTAAACATGCCCGCTCCTTTTCATGCTCTTCCAAAAAATCATGAAATATTGCTACCTAAATTTAATCCTGATGATGGTCTTCTAGCAGAAGAACACATTCACAATTTTATGTTAGTTGTCAATCGAAATGGAGTAGTTGAAGAGGATTTTGTTGTAATATTATTTCCATATACTCTAAAAGGATCTGCAGGATCTTGGTATTTTTCACTACCTGCCCGCTCTATAATTAGCTGGAATATGTTTGAAGAACAATTTCAAGCTAAGTTTTGGGATGACAGGACCAATTCTACGCTCATCAATGATTTTTCAAATCTAAAATCTAAAACAGGTGAGAAGATAAAATATTTCAATTCAATATTTAATAAATTACTCAATAAAATTCCTGCTACAACAGTTCCTCGAGAAAAGTTCAAATTGAGTGGTATATTTCATCTCTTCCATCTAATATAGCTATTTTTGTTGATAGAGAAAAACTGGCAACACTTGCAGAAAATATGAAAGAATCTCTATCTGTAGATAAACACATAACCGCTCTTGAGAAAAAGAATTCTCAAGAAGATAGAAAATAAAATAAGGTTTCTTTCAAAGATGATTCTAAAAATAAGACACCAAAATATCCTTTCAACATAGAAGGTATTCAAAAAAATTTGAAAACTATGACAAATGAGATGGAAGATATGAAGAAACAAGTCGCTGAAAATGCTACCTCAAAAAATACTTTCAGAAACTTTAAGAAAGGTCAATCCTCTAATACTCAACCTCCAAATATCATATCTAATTCTGAATCTGATCAAGATACAGAGGAAGAGAAAACAAAGGAAGAAGAATTTAACAAAGAAGAATAAGTTGAACTAAATGGAATGTGGGATTTCATCCTACCAAATGAAGAACAACATGAAGCTTTATTTGTGAGCACAAGGAACAAAAATACTACTGAAGCAACACAACCAAATCAACAACAAAAGATTTCAACTCCTGCCAAAGACAAATTGGTAAGAAAAAAGTCTAATTCAAAGGCTACACAAACAAGTCTCATTACTTCATACACTCCACCTACATCTAAGACAATGGTAGTCTCAGACACCATTGAGTACAATGTAGTTAAAGATATGAAGAAAACTAGGGCCAACATTTCAATCCACGAGCTTACTAAATTAAAGAAACAACAAAAAATATTACTTAGAGACTTAAATTCGGTTCTTGCTTCAAAATTACCTACTCCAGTAATAGTACAACCTACTAATGAAATGGGTAAGTCACCTTCTCCTTCAATGAAAATTGATGATACAGACTTGATTATGATAGATGATTGATCCATCTCTCATAATCCTCCTTTTCTTTTAACTTACGATATCTACCACAAAAACGTCCATAAATTTTTAATAGACTCAGGGGCTTCCTCAAACATAATGCTGAAATCAATTTGTGCCAAGTTGAACATAACTCTGTAGAGTTCAATTGTTCATATAGTGCAACTTGATAGAACCATATTAGAGGTGGTAGGAGAAATAAATTATATTTCCATCAGATTGTCATCAAACCCCAAAGTTACTAAAATAATTGATATATTAGTGGTTGATATTCCTGAATTTTACGGCTTAGTTTTAAGTTGAGACTGGTTTGAAAAACTCCATGGTTATTTTGCAACAGACTAGTCACATATGTGGTTACCATGTAATGGAAAGCCAAATCAAATTCGGGTAGACTGTGAAAAGTTCATGAAACATACAGTCTTTGATCTTGAAGGAGTAAATGAGTCAGTAGCGTTCAATAACAACATTATTGGAAACTACTCAACAGGGTCACTTTTGGGAAATTTCAATGCTCAACCATCACCTTTCTTTGATAATTCAGTTTTTTCTCATATTGAGAATTTTTCCCAGCTAGATAATTCCAAATGTATAAATTTTGCAGATAGAAAAGTAGTCAATTCCTTGTTTTGGACTCTTTATTTTGACGGTTCTAAATCCGAAGATGGTGTAGGTGCAGGTTGTATTTTAATAAACCCAGAAGAAGAAAAGACCATGTTAGCATGTAGATCAGAATTTGACTGTACAAACAATGTAGCTGAATATGAAACATTAGTTCAAGGATTGTTAAAAGCCATTGATCTTAATATCAAATATCTGAAAGTTATAGGAGATTCAAAAAACATTGTTAGACAGGTAAGAGATACCATTCATTGTAATTCTAGACTTTTAAAGCATTACCAATCATTAGTCCAAGAATTAACCACTCATTTCTTAGCCTTCAACATTTCTTTTGTACCTAGAATGCAGAATTCTAGTGCAGATCTACTAGCTAATGTAGCATCAAAGTTAATCACATCCCAATAATTTAGTCCTGATAGATTTTATATTGAATTGATCTTTAGATCATCTATTCCTGATAATATTACCAATTGGATAGTATTTCATAGTGATTCAGATATCATAGTTTTTTTAACATCTGAAGGATCTTATGATAGTCAAATTTTGGATGAAAATGAACATCGCATTCAGATTAAAAAAGAACAAGACAAAAATCCTATTCCTAAATATGTTTTCAAGTTAGAAGACCTATATAATCTAAAAGACAGGTTTAAAATAGTAACTAACTCAAAAACACAAAGCTCTACCTTAAGATTTGATTTAGTAAATCCAAGAATAGATGAAAAACCTCAAAATGTCAATCTAGCTCTTGGTCTATCTTCCGAAGAAATATTATCATTTATCAGATTTTTTAGAATGTAAAAAAGTGTCTTTTCTTGGGATTATACTGATCTTAAAACATATGAAACTTCTATGATTCAACACACAATTCCTATGATCTCAAAAGTAAAACCTATACAACAAAATTTGAGGAGGATTCATCCAAATCTGGAAAATCAAATTAAAAAAGAACTAAACAAACTCCTCAAGGTAAAAATCATCTTTCCAGTTGGGCATTCTAAATGGGTATCAAATTTGGTACCTGTCGGGAATAAGAATGGCGATATTAGAATTTGCATTGATTTTAGGAATTTAAACAAAGCTTGTCAGAAGGACAACTTTCCATTACCAACCATGGAGAAAGTACTGCAGATAGTAGTTGGTTCTAAACTGATGTCCTTTCTAGATGGATTCTTGGGATATAATCAAATTCTCATACATCTAGATGACAATTTGAATACTACGCTCATAACCAAGTGGGGAGCTTATGCCTATCAAAAGATGCCGTTTGGATTAATTAATGCAGGCACAACTTTTCAGAGAGCTATGAACATAGATTTTAGGGGGCTCATAAATAAAACAATGGTTATTTATTTAGATGACATTACAGTATTTTCTAAACAAGAAACCAATCATGTGAATGAGCTAAAACCAATCTTTGAGCAATACAAAAGGTATGGCATCTCATTGAATCCAAAGAAATCATTTTTTGCATTAGATGAAGGAAAAATTTTAGGATTCAATGTGTCTAAAATTGGTATCCATATTGATCCTAAAATAATTTAAGAGATCAAACGAACACATTTCCCTCACAACAAAAAAACTATGCAGTCATTTCTTGGGAAAATTAATTTTGTTAAAAGGTTTGTCCCTGACTTTTCACAAATTATTTTACCTTTACAGAACATGATTAAGAATTTTTATTTCTTTAAATGGGGACACAATGAAAGAGAAACATTTGATTTGATTAAACAATCAATTGACAATGCTTCATTCCTAACTACCCCCAAATTTCTTAATCCTTTTACATTATACACTTTTTCATCGAATACATCATATGTTGTTGTTTTAACATAGCTGAATTACCAACAAATCGAAGCACCAATATCATTTTTCAGTTAAAATTTGCAAGGTACAGAACTAAATTATACATTTGTTGAAAATAAATCATTTGTTGTCTTAAGGCTTTAAATAATTTCATACCTTTTCTCCTAAAAACTCACACTAAAATCACAGTTCCATTCTCTGCGGTGAGACAAATATTGATTCAAAGAGAATTAGGAGAGAAGAGGGCTAATTGGGTTACCACTTTACAAGAATATGATGTAGAAATTAGACCCTCTGAAATTGTTAGAGGTCAAGGTTTTTGCAGAATGTTTACAGGAGCATCCCATCTATCATTAGAGGAAGATTCAGGTAACAATTTGCAAATATCAGAGGTAAGTCTCAACGATGCACAATCTCAATATGTTGATCTTATATTCTATTTGAAGAATGGATATGATCCTGATAAACTCAGTTACAAAACGAAACAAGTTTTAAGATTAAAGGCCAAACAATATGAATTAATCAGCAATGTGTTATTTAAGAGAAATTTTGATTCTATACTTTTAAGATGCTTAGAAAAATCTCAAGCAGAGAAAGTCTTGCAAGAACTCCATGATGGACCAGCTGGAGGACATTTTGGAGGAAATGTGACAGCACAAAAAATCTTGCATGCAGGATACTATTGGCCTACACTTTTCAAATATGCTCATGAATATGCAAGAAAATGCAAACTGTGTCAAAGTACATCTAGAAGACAAAAGAAGCCAGCATTCCCATTACAACTAGTCAATATCAAACAACCATTTGAACAATGGGGATTAGATATAATTCGTGAGATTATTCCTAACTCTTCCAAAAAACATAGATATATTCTCACAGCTATAGATTACTTTACGAAATGGGTGGAAGAAATTCCATTAAATGTAGCCAACTATGAGAATATCATTAATTTCATCGACCAAAATATCATAACCGGGTTTGGCTTACCTACCTCTTTAATGTTTAATAATGCATCTTTCTGCTCAACAATTGTTATAATGGAATTTGCAATTAAAAGAGGTTTTAAACTTAAGTATTCCACAAATTATTATTCGCAAGGAAATAGGTTGGCATAATCTACAAACAAGAACTTGATTAGAATAATCAAAAGAACTGTTGATCAAAACTGACGAAATTTGCATAGATAATTAATCTTTTCTCTTTGGGAAGATCGAATAACTCAAAAATATTCTATTGGAACTTCTCTATTTAATCTTGTCTATGGGAAAGAAGCTATAATTCCTACCAACGTAGTTATTCCCTCTCTTTCCTTAGTACAATTTATTGATGAATCTCCTACTTCTTCTTTAGAACTTAGACAATGTCGAATTATGAAGTTAGAGGAAGAAAGAGAAAAATCCAAATAGACTCATGCACATCATCAACAGATAGTAAAAGCCTCATTTGATTCAACTTCTGTTACTCCAAAAAAAATTTAAATTGGTGATCTGGTATTGAAATGGGACAAAGATCATGAGGAAAAAGGTAAACACACAAAGTTTCATTAACTCTGGCTAGGTCCATTTCAAATAATCGAAGAAATAGGCCCATCAACATTTTTATTGCAAGATCTATCAGGCAAAAGGGATTCTTTTCCTGTTATTGGGAAAATTTTGAAAAAATAATTTTCATAGGAGGCAACCCCTTCTATTCCTTATATACTAGTGTATTTTTCTTTTCCCTGGAAAAAATAAAAGTTGCTAAGTATAAATTTTTGGCTTTTCAAAATAAAATCTCAGATGATCCTTTTTTATTTATCACTTATAGAAATAAGAAGTGTTAAGGAAACAATCGAAACATTTCAAAGAAAAATAGATATTATTTTCACTAAAATATGTAATTTCACTGAAATTATTTATTCTCTGATGAACTCTCATTCTTATATAGAATGATTATTCTCTTACTAGTCAAGAAAAGAATATTTAACATGGTAAATAATATTTTATAGAATAGCAATCTAGAACTCAACATTATCATACTGAATCCTCAAAAGGACCAATGATTCACCCCATCCGGGAAAACTTATAAATTTTTGAAAGAGATTCAAAAAATATTATAACTTGAAATAACTTAAAATATAACAAGTCTCATCAAGAGATTTTTTACCATGTTCATAGGGAAATAGTTAAACTGACATTACCACTACTGCCTATCAAAATAGGGTAATGACCTGATATTATATCAAGAGGACATGGGGTCTCATCAAGAGCCATATTGATCAATTTAATTACAACTAGTGAATGGAATTGTCATCCTTTGGTTACCAAGCTAAGACAACGACTTTTAAGTAAATAAAAAATATGATACAAAAAAGAAAAGTTTCAAAAAATTAGAGTTTATTCTTGAAATTGTAAGAAACATTGGATGGGACAATGAATCATTGCTGGGTAAAAGGTAACCCTGCCAAAAGCTTAAATTTCCTATTGGAACAGAGGCTCTACTTGTCATAAAAGAGTAAATTTTTATAAAGCTAATATGTAAGGGCCACCTACTTTATCTCTTCGAACTGAGTAAAGACTGATATAGATTTTCATACTTATATATTTAAAAGAGGGATTCTTATGAATAGTAAATAAGAGAAATTTCAAAAATTTATTCAGAGATATCTGGTTCTCCCAAGTGAATCACCAATTGTTGTGCTATACAACACCCCCCATTTATTTTAATAAATGGGGACCCTTTAGGAATAAATAGGAAATTTAATTTTAAACAAAAACTTAGGAAATAAAAGTTTTCTTTTGTGTTTTTCGCTTTATTCCTTTAACGCATTACAAACCGCATAGCTTACAACTCAAAAGACTTACAATCTTCTAAGTTACGCGGACTGCGAATGCGCTAATATTTTTTGAAAGTTATGTTTTAAAAACTTGCAAACACTTCGATTATCGTTATATTCTCTTTATTGCATCACACCTTATTTAAAACAACCAACTCATAAAGCAATTCGATATAAGTGTGATTGCGAAAACTCGATGAGCCAACAAAGCAACAAAAATCAATCTCTAAAGTCCTATTAAGCACGACTACTTGAATTTTTAATGTGCAAATCACATTTCAAATGACTTAAATTGAAAACAAATTCATTAACGCATAAAATTTGCGATGTGTGGTTTGCGCACATCGCATTTCACAGCATTAATGGGTAAACATCACAAATGGTAAAATTTATATATGGTGATGTGCAAAGTAACGACATTTAATTACTCGAGCATGCGAAATGAATTATGTCGTATCAAACCAAAATTCAAGATCTAACGGCTTAAAGTTGATTGATAGATATTTCATGTGAAGGTGTAAGATATTTGATTTTGAAATTATTATAGATGATTGATATCATATTTGATAAGATTCATATCTATTTTTGCATATTTTGAAATAAATTAATGATGAATTTATCTCTTTGTTCCATACATTTCTAATGATTGTTCTGTATACTTGAAATCAGGAAACTAACTAACAGAATGAAGAAGAAAGAGGCAAACAAGAAAGGAAAAGATATTACTCAAATATTGTCTACTGAATATTCAAACATGGCCCCCTTATTTTCAGATACCACCTGCAACAAGGAATGTGGTAGTTTTTCATGGGAAGTAATGTATCAGTTTTTTGAAAATGAAAAGCCAATAGTGATAAATAAAGTTGCTTCAGAAAAATTATTTGTTTCTTCAGATCCAACTGATTTTGATGTTGCATGTTCATTTGTCCACAAGATAGCCACAAGGCCAAAAGTTCTCCCTTACACAGATATGGTTAAGTGGGAAATTAACCACTTAAACATAAAAGACATAACATTTAAGGATTTAAGAAGCAAGAATATTGGTTCTTTTAGGGCAGATGATTTGAAAGAAATGTACCACTTACCAGACTCACAAAAAAACTATGACAAAGCTTTTCTGCAAAGCTTTAAAACAAAAAACCCAAATTTAAAAAAAGTCATAAAAGAATGGAAGGAAGACCAGGGAAATTTGAAACGAGATAAACTCGGTAGTACTCTATTGCCCAAATTCCTTACCCTTATTGTTATGATGCAAGTATGTTGTGTAGATTGTTTACCAAACATGATACCACTAGGTTTTCAGTAGTCTGGGTTCCATTGATTGACGCAATCCTCAATTCTATATTGGGAAAATATCCTATCTAACAATTTAGCCAAACACATCACAGAGGATAGGAATAAAAGGAGTGTTTCATCTAGTTAAATACCTCCCTTTTATATGTCTGCCTATGTCAAGGACGTAATGTGAATTTCTTCTAGTTTTCCAACCATGGGATGGAAATGGACTACCCAAGAACCTACCCCAATCCACATTTACCACAGAGACCTTTCAGATTCAGACTTCCACCTGCATTTTTATAAAATTTATTATGGAGTAATATTTCCTATGCACCAAATGATATTCAAGAAGAAGGCCCCTAGAGTTTCTGAAGAGGCTAGCGCAGATATTATTTTTGTGGCTAGGTGGTTTGTATGGGATAACTTTACATATTTCAGAGTATTCGAGAGTTATGCTTTTCCCCATGTCCTACTATATTATGTTCCTGATAATTTGCTTGCATGAGAGATATCCTACCATCTTTTGAATGGTATCACTAAAGAGCTGAAAGATGCTAAGAAGGTCGTTTGGCCTAATTTCCATATACAGTGTGGCACTTTTGCACTTTTTGATATTGGCCATACCTATAAGGAGGTTTCCAAGATTAATAAATTTAAATTGGCAGTGATTCCAAAGAGGCTATATGATCCAAATGATTTAATTAGAAATTACACTATAGGGCTCAACATGAAGCCTGTAAAGGAAATAGATGGATTTGATGATCTCTTCCAAGGAATGGAAATTTTTTCATATATAATCAAGTTTGCATCCAATCAACTGAGCCAAGATGATTTGGAAGAATTCCAAATATATAGAAATAAGAGAATGGAGAGAGTTCCTCTCAACTTTTTAACTATTGAAGATTTCAACAGACCTACTCCAAGTATCATCTTGGATAATGAAGCAAAATACATGTCTAATGATGAATCAGGTCAATCAGAGCATCAATCTCACAATTCAGATCACTCTAAAAATGAATCTGAATCTAGAAAGGATAGTCTATAAAATAAAATTGATCAGGTAATCCAAGAGATAGAGATGTAGGAGAAAAAACAAAGTAATGGAATGGATTCAACTTCTCAAGAAGTTCAGCACAGTCATGACACACTAGATCAGTATGAAAAGTCACAGACAAAGAATTTTAGTAGTTAATGGGAGGAGTTTTCTCAAGCAATAAAAACTGCTAAATATAATTCCAATAACGATCAAGTAACTATTTTTCAAACACCTGAAAATTCCCAGAAGATAGTGGAAACTGTTAATCCACTACAACAAGTTATAGAGACTCATGATCGAGAGATCATACCGGCCTACCCTATAGAACAAATAGTTTTACAAGTTGAAGAAATTCCTTCACTGGTCATCTTCTACATTCCTATCTATAAGGTTGTAGTTAAGAGGAACACAAGGATAATAACTGATGAAACAGTCTCAAACCTTACAGATGGATCAGTTGATGTACTATGGAAGGATTCCTTAGATGATCCTATGAAACATCTAACTAAATTATCATAGTATGTAGGGGAATATGCTATTGCCACTGTTGATAAAGCTAGTGAGTTTAGAGTGTTGTTGAGCCAAAGGAAGCCAAAGTACAAGAACTAGAGAGGTTGTTAAATGAAGAAAAATCCAACTCCAGTGAGAAAATCAAAGTAAAGATGGCCCAATTTCAAAAGGATATCGAGAGTCTTAAATTGCAGCATCAAGCATAAATTAATGAGAAACAAGTACAACTGGAAGCAGTAATGACCAGGATACAGAGCCAACCGCAACTAGAGAAATTTATAAAAGAAGCATTGGATGTAAATGCTAAGTTAAAGAAATAACAAGAAGTATTTTTTCATTAAACTTCTATTATTGACTCTTATTGTGATTCAAATAAAATACTGATCCAAAAAATAGCTATCTAGAAACTTGAATGTGAAAGACTCAAAAAGAAAATCAATGAGCACATTCAATGGTAAGCATCGGACTCAGGAAAGGAAGTTGATCTACCTCAAGTAGATAAGTTTCATAAGGAGATCCTATTCAAATATTGGGAAGCACAAATCAAGCAGGCAGAGAAAGAAGTAGCGAAAACACCAAAATTATCAAATGAAATTATGGAATCTGTATGTGAACAACTGGTGAAAGAAGAACTTCTCAAAGAGTACACATATGAAGTGTTCTAAGAAGTAAAATAGATAGAAACATAGTGGAAGCAGAAAGCAGACACACAGGATGAAGTAATTAAAAAGGTAAATACGTTTGATCAAGAAAATTATTGGAATTTTCTGATCAAACCTTATCATCAGTATCATATTCTGCAATCCTTAACATATTCAACAAAAATATCGAAACCAGTACTTTCGAACGCAATATTTAGGAGATAGGTCAGATCAAGGATTTCGCAGCTAGCTCAACTCAAGCCTATTATAGATATTTTTCAACTTCGTGACCAAATCCAGAAGAAAGGGCATAATTAATAAATCAAATTGTTATTTTAGTTTCCTAGATTGTAGTCTAAGTTAGTCTTATGAGGATGGTTTAATTTACTCTTTAAATTTCTTGAAAGTTAGAAGGAGCAGATCAATTACTCTCAATTTACATGAGTATAAATTCGTACATATGGTACTTTTATTCACTTGTATTAAGTCTTACTTTATAGATTGAAAATCATCTTTTATTGCATTATATATTTGAAACCTTATTATACATGAATGTTACATGCACTTCTGTTAAATGATATATATTACTAACAGTTGAAGTATATCTTTTCAGATCGCATAAAGAAATAAACATCTTGGGTATATATTAGAATAAATAGTTTATATAGATTCATAAGATAGATTAAAATCATTTACATTTTCATGTCATATAATTGCACACCCTAAAAATCATCCTAATTGGGAAATTGGTCCCATTACCCCCAGTTGGAGCCATTACACCAAAAGGAAAAGGAGATGCTTTAAGGTCTGGATCGGGTGGTTTTACCCCATGCTTCGGCAGAAAAATTATGAGGCCTCAACAGGTTCATATAATAATGGAATATTAAAATATGTTTCTTCTTCGTCTACAATAGGAACTTCTAGTTCTATTCCTAGAAGTTGTTCTCCAGTTGAAGAAACAAATATTACGCATTCTATTGGGAATGCAGGTTCTTCAACTACAACTTCAGTAGAGGAAGTTGGTGAATCTCTAGGGTGGATTTTGAATCTATGCATGTTAGGAAGTATATGTTTACCTGTAAATGATGGAATGCGAGTCTCGGTGGATGGTGTGGCATTAATAGGTCTAGGTGGAGTGAGTGGTGATGTTGGAATCGAACTTCTACCTCTACTTACAAATCCACCCCTAGAATCTCTTTCTCTATGAATAAATATTTTTTATCATTTTTCAATTTTATTGAAATTAAAATGCTCCTAAATAATGTACAAGAATAAATCCTATATACACTTCCCTGAAAAAGGCACCAAAATTTTTGGTAAATTAAGTTTGTTTAATTTAGTTCATTACTTTTCAATCAGATTTCATGTGCTTGTGAAATGTATGTGCACTATATATGCTAGGATTTATTCTTTAAATTAAGTAATTCTTAATAATGAAACTAAATTTAAAGATGGATGATTTATCTTCATACAATAGAATAATTACACACATGTTCTTTCAACCCAGAGTCATAATTAACTTAGTTGAGCTTTTGAAAATAAAAGATATATCTAAATTAAAAAAAATCCTTACTTAATTCTAACTATCAAAAGGAAATTCTTTGAAAATAAAACATGAAAGGAAATGATTTAATTCTACTGTTGTGGAACTCATTCTTCACTAGTTGCTGAAAAGAAATCTTTTAAGATAATTTGAAAAATAAGAAAAACCTATTTTAAATGTTGTGAGAAAAAATGATAATGAAATATATTTTTCAGAAAGATAAAATTGCTTTGAGAGAGAAATGACAATGAAATCTAATGTATAAAAGGTAAAATCATAACTCAAGAATGGTTACTAATGTGCATAATTAAACTCTAAAGTGTATTCTATTTAGCATATCATAAATTGAATTTGAATCATAAAACAACTAACGGAAATTGAATTTAATTGATAAGACAACTAAGTATTGATAACAAAATGCATTGAATAAGTAAACTCTTTTTGGTGTTTTATGTTTATGAGTATTTTGCAAAAAAATAAAAACAATTATAAATTTAATTGTAATGAAAGTAAACACTAAGAAACGATAATGTTGAAAACAACACAAAGCTTAAAAACAAGTCCTTACAACTTGCAAGGGAACATCCTGGAGTGCAGGGTTGATTAATAATCAAATATTCTTCATGCACACATTTTAAAGTAACAGTGGTTTGTATTATGAAGACAAAGTATCAATTTTCTCCACAAAATAACTATAAACTTAGTAATAACAACATCTATGTTTCTTGTCTTGCTTACAACATTTATAAAAATTTCAAAAACATGACTTGAAAGAGTTCTAATCCGATATGTTGCAAGTGATTTCAACACCTACGAGACCAATAACACGAGTCCAATATATTTATGAATTTATGTTGGAAAATCAAGTTGTAGGATATTTTATGCCAATCTATAATCTTGAAAGCTAATTCAATTCTTCACTCTCACTCTCTTGATTCTCTGCTTCATGTGTTTGATTGCTAAATGTAGTTTCCAAGTTTGAATTTTCCTTTGACATCAAGATCTCCCATCTCGCATAGCTTACCAAGCAATGCCTGTAGGTGGTTATCCATTTGGGATCCAATTGTAATCTTTTGATAGTATTATTTCTTTCACTAGAGTGTTTTAACATGTCTAACAATCGATTCTATTGCAGAAATGGATATTAGTTGCAGAATGTTCAAAATATGGTCACTGCAAGAATATGTTTGTCATAATTTTACTAAGAAATATATAATTTAAATATGGATGATTAATACCTAGTAGAATTTCATCTTGACCTTAATATGATGAGGCTTTTGTAGAATAGTAACAATTTCTAAGCTTCAACAATACCTATGAATGAAACCAAGCTTTATAAGCTAAAAATGACACAAAGTTTTCATTAATTGAATCAATCGAAGTACATCCCTACAAGAAATGAAAGTAGAGTTGCTAAATAAAAAAAATTCTCCACAATAAGACTAATAAATATATGCCCCTAGAGGAAAATTCGAATTGGTACTTATAGAAATTTATGGGGAACCATTCTCCTTGAAAGGAGGAAAATTTCCCCTCCAAAATCCCTCAAAAAGTGGATCTGGTTCCCAACAATAGCAATCTTCATTTAATGACAAGGAACACATTCCTATATTTTCTCAATAACTCGAACTCCAGAATTTGTTCCATAATTTCATAATATCTTTTTCATTTATTATCCAATATTGGTCCATCCTATAGGAGGGGCAAGTCCCTAGATTTTCTCATCCTCCAAATCTTCATAATCTGCCCAATATTCTCACAATATTCTACAAAAATAAATAATATTAGGAACATAATATGAAATTATCTCTAAACCTTCCTAATGGGCATATTAAAGCTAAAATGATGCCATCCAATGCAAAAATAGAGGTTTAATGTGCTAAATGATGGTCATATGTGCATTAATTTGTATCTAATTTGGAGACCTATCATACCCCCAATTGAAAGTGTTTCTCATTGTTTGAGCAACTTAGTGACCTAACGGTACCTCATTAATGTCCCTACTGACCTTTTTTGTGTACATTTATTAGTCCTTTATCTTAATAATCTTGGTTTTAGGTTATCCATTGCATTCACCCCATATCCCTTGACACCTTCATTCCATTTTCATTCATTTTTCCAAAATTGTTTGTTCACAAGAAAATCACAGTTTTTCTAGAGACTATTAGTATGCCTTTTTCCCTTTGTGAAATATGGTTTCTTGAAGTTTTATATATTTTTCAAGGTCGTACACATGCTTTTCTAACCTCTTGATACCTTTTCCCACTGTTGGGACACTTATAGAACCCTCAAAACACCCTCGGATGTAATCTTGTAAAATCTTCTAGAAAACCTGAGCATCCTCTATCACATCACAAAATCTATCATATCTTGATCAAAATTGCAGATCATTCCTAATTTTTTCCTCTTAAATTTCTATAACAACGTCTAGGCCTCATACACAAGCTATAAGAGATCGTATACCTCTTGGAAAGCCTCTTTCCATCACTGTTTTTTGAGTTCAATTTTTATGGTGAATGCCTTCTTTCCTTTTTTTTTTTCCTTATTCTTCTCATTTGTTTCCTAGATGATTTACCAATGGCCTCTAAAGTTCTCCATCCTATTATTTGTGTCATAGAAATTTTGATTAGGTCTTTCTTAGGCACTGTTTTTTGGTGTTTAGCACAATTTGTGCCTATGCTACTCCTTCTTCCTCGACCTTTTTTCTTTTGGCTTATCTCCCTCGTCTCCATCCTCTACTTATTATTCATTAGATTCTTCTTATAATTCTTGGTTGTGGAATCCCTTTTATTGAAACCCCCTCCTGATGTTTCCTATTGTTGCTTCCTCAAGTTTCCTCAAACAATTTTTTATAAATTGTTGTTCTCTGAGAAGCTTAGGTTTTAAAGACAAAGGTGATTGGGTTAGTGTTCTTCTTCTAGCCAGAGGGAAGAGAATTACGTGCCAATTTATAAAAAAATTAAATATATCGCCACCTTGATTCCCTCATGTGAAAAGAAAAGTTTTTGGGAAAAATTCAATCTGTAAGGGTGTGCTACCAGATGTTTGTACATGAAACTTTTTAACCAAAATATCTTACTTTTTGTTCATGGGAGGTGAGGAAAATGAGCTACTAACCCTTCCCCAAAATAAACCTTCATGGTTGTGGGGATTTGAAGGAAAATTTTCACAAATTCAAACCTTATTTCACCAATTTACCTAATCCTATAGCATTTTCTGCAATCATGTAGCATTGTCTGCAATCGTGTGGTAGCAAACTGTAATCCTGTAGGAGCATACTGTAATCATGTAGCAGTTGCTTCTAATCATGTAACAATGACTTCCGATCATGTAGCATCTGTTATTCGACCATGTATCTTCTCTCTAAAAACATGGGGGGCTCTTGATCATAACTAGATTCACTCTTCATGACTTAGTAGACCTCTCTTACCATTTTAGGAATGAATTCTTGGTACGAATGAGATTCATGCTTGCCCTTTTATTCCTTTTGTGGTAGTGGGATCAACACACTGTGTGCGGTGGCCTTGATTTTTCACTTATGCATTTCCTCTTATAGACCATTATCCTCACTCCTTTTAATTATCACCCAAGATTTTTTTTATTTTTCCCACATTCCATGGATGAGTGAGTTAATTTAATTTTAACTATCCAAAGGTGGCCAAGCCTATTGGCCACCTTTAGCTTATAAAACCTTCTCTCTTATGCTTTGAAAATAATTTTCTAACCATAATATACCCAAGAGAAGAGGCGAAGAACAATGCATACCAATTCCTACATGATGGTCTCTGGTTGCCTTGATGTCTCCATGCTGATTCAGAAATGGTGGGAAATTTTCTGGTCTTTGAAGGTGATAAATTTTATGTTGTTTGTTTCATGCACTGGTCCTTCCTATGAAAAAAATATCCATTTAAGATATTCTATGATAGGTACCTAATTAATGAAGTATTTTTTTATGAAGGTTCTTCCAGGGTTTGATATGTTGATGTTGGAGTGGGTTAGTGACCTTGTAGATGACTCTCGAGGATGGTGTGGCTTCCTCAGATATTAAGGATGTCCTATTGATGCTTAAGGATGGCAAGATATTCTTTCTGGAACTATGAAATGTCTTTGGTTCTGAATCTATAGGGTTTGTGCAGGCTTCTAAAATATTGGTTTCCTTCTTGTAGAAGTCACACAACCCCTTCTAAAACCAAAACTACCTTCATGAAATGAATTCATTAACATGGATCACCCATGGTGAGCCTATGGAAATGGATTGGAAACTGTAATGGTGGTGAAAATTTGTGGAGAAGGGGTGAAAATATGGTCTTTTCATGAACAGAGGTCGATTTTTGGAAGGGAAAGTGGTTAAATGGTGTAGGTGAGAGGCAAAGGAGGTATGGTTCTACTATCATTTCATCGAAGAAAACATAAGATTTGACATATTTCCGTAGGCTGATCTCAATATTGTAGCAAATCTGGACAATATTGTAGCAATATCGGACAATCTTGTATCAAACTTGTTTAATCAATATCTCTCAAACGGTAAATTGGATTCACATGAAATTTTTTGAGCATGTTTTCATCATTCCTATGCATCTCTTTATAAAGAAAATTTGGCCAGTGGATACACGAATTTCAAGAAAATAAAAAATGGTTGTAGGTGATGGTGGTCGTTGTCTCAAAAAATATTCAATGGAATTTGCTAAAATTTCTTAATCATGTTACCATAATCCCTATGCATATCCTAATGAAACAACTCAGCCAATGCATGCACAATTTTAGAGATATGGTCAAAAAAAAATTATGCCTTGGGTTTTTCATAACTCCTATAGCGACACAAAACTTTCTTGTGTTGAGATTCAACACCCACACTAATGCATTAAGCACTTGGTTGCATTGAGCACCTGATTGCATTAAGCACCTACAACAGGGTGGGGCCTATAGGCTATTTTTGGGTGCATGTCTATTTTTATTATCCCTTAATTTAGATGGACATTAAACTATAATCTATTCTCAATGTGGACTTGAAATATTTAACTGAAGTGGAAAATTTAGTTAGCTAGTGAATTTTGATTTAGAGGTTGGTTGGTGGGACGTGTAGAGTAATTCTATTTGTAGCAGAGTTTGAAGTGTAGTGGTGCATGTGTTTGTGGAAATTGTAAATAGTTTAACTTAGTTAATTGAGTTAAGCTCAGTTGTGCTAGTTGTAATTGAAGATACAAGTAGTGAGAGATCAAGTGAATTAAATATTAATTAATTCACATGGAGTGATCTCACATGCAACTGAAGACTTACTATTCTTAGCTGCATGCATGTCAGATCCAGTGGAGACCCAGTTGAGTTCTGGGTGAAAGGGAAGTTGACTATCAGTTGTGACATTATCCGCTTGCACACATGCAAGTAAAAAATCATTTGATGTTCCCATGATACTTGCATAGTCAAGGCAAGTAGGATTGCATCAATTCAGGGATTGCATTCAGCAGGGATTGTGCGGTGAAGGTAGGTTGTCTAGAGGTAGTAAATTGGCTAAGGAATTTGCCAATTTCTATATGACAGTGTGAGACAATTAGTTTATGTACTAAGGGCTCTTGTGAGAAGATTTTTTTATGTAATTGTTTCATGATCCATGATATAATATAAAAATAGAAGATAGTGGGGTTTTTAGCTATAAGCTTTCCCCGGGAAATTATCGGTGTTGTGTGTGATTGATATTTCTTCATGTTCATGTGATTAGCGATTGTGTTTTTAATTCCGCAAAATATTTGTAAAAGTGATTTAGTATTTAACTTTATTACATTGTTAGATAGGTTATATCCAAGATATACATGCTTGTTGTATAATTTCTACATGGTATCAGAGCATAGGAAATTTCAGAAGTGAAGCAAGAGCTGCGTTTATGACTGGATAGAATTCGAATTTGTAGAAAGAATTTCTTGGTGCTACAGCTGATTCAAGATCAAAATGAACTTTCAATGGCTTGAGGTTAGAGTATGCACTCGAGGGAAGCTCGAACTACATTTCTTGGAAGGATAGGATAGAGGCAGTACTTTAAGACAATGGCTTGAAGGAATTCATTGAAAAATATGTTCCTAAGCCAAATGTTGTAGATGTTGCCAATCTTGATGCATGGCAGAAGAAAGTGGCAATGACGAGGAGGATCCTGTTGGAGGGAGTACGAGACCACATTGTCTCAAGCATCCATGGGAAAGCTACACCATATGCTATGTGGAATGCTTTGATGGATCTATTCCAATGAAGTAGTGACCATAGGAAATTGGCCCTCAAAGATAAACTCAGGAAGATCAAGATGGAAAATGGCGACACCATTCCAAAGTATCTCACAAAGTTTGTCCAATGTCGAGATGAATTGGGGAGTGTGGGAAGAACATTCCCTGATGATGATTTTGTGAGTTTGGCTCTCCTAGGCCTTCGTAATATTTGGCATAGTTATGAAGACTCTGTCAACGGACGAGAAAAAATTCCAAATTGGGAATGACTGTGGTCAGATTTGGTGCAGGAGGAGTTCAAATGGAACACCAGAGATGGCTCTTCATAAAATCACGATGATGAAGTGGATTGTGATTTGGATTCCAAGGCGGAGAAGGGGAAGGGGAAGAAATTCCATTCTAAATACGAGTCCAAAGGAAAGAAGCAGGACATGTCCAAGGTGAAGTATTTTCACTGTCACAAACATGGGAATTTAGCTACTAACTGTCCACAAAAGAAGAATAACAAGAAGGTTGCTGGATCTGCAGCTGGCGAGGCCCTTGAATCAAAATTTGAGCTTGAATTCTCCTTCATTGCATGCATGGTGTCAAATGCATTGGGATCGGTGTGGTATTTGGATAGTGGTGCTTCCTTTCACATGACGGGTGATAAGGAAATTTTTCAGTGACTTAGAGGAGAAAGATGTCTAGATGCATATTGATATGGGTGACGACGGACGGTACAGTGCTACCGGGATTGGTACCATTACCTTTCAGAGGGAGTTAGGTAAAACATTTCAATTAAAATATGTAATGCATGTACCAGGTCTGAAGAAAAATTTGGTCTCAATTGCAATGTTGGAGGATAGAGGCTATGACGCTGTTTTTAGTGATGGAAAATATTTCCTGTGACAGAAAACAATGGATCAATCCAAGAGGATAGGGATTCAAGTTAATAATCTCTACAAGATGGAGGTAGATGGTTATGCTGCCATGATGGGAAAGGCAGAGAAAATAGTGAGTCAGGATGAGGGTGAATTATGGCACAGGAGATTGGGTCATCTTCATCATGGAGCCTTGAAAGTCATGCAGCAAATTTCTACTGGACTTCCAATGGGAACACTTGCTCAGTTAGATCAGTGCAAGGGTTTCCCCATGGGGAAGTATGTAAATTCCACCTTTCATGAGAAGTAGAACCAAGCTTCGGGGATCCTTGAGAGAGTTGACACTGACGTGTGTGGACCATTATCGGTTGCTTCCACAACAAAACATAATTACTATGTAATATTTGTTGATTAATTTTCTCGTAAATGATAGATCTTATTCATGAAGAAGAAATATCAAACATTCTCTAAGTTTTATGAGTTTAAGGCATTGGTGGAGAAAGAGTCAAGGAAGCAAGTGAAGGCTCTTAGGCACGATAATGGTGGAGAATACATCTTTAACGAATTCAAGAACTTCTACAGCAAAGAAGGAATTTGAAGAGAACTCATATCGCCTCATAACCCACATCATAATGGGGTCATGGAGAGGATGAATAGAATGATCATGGGTGCAACACGAGCGATGTTGCATCATCAGGGCCTACCAATGCATTTGTGGGTAGAAGCATGTAACACTGCGGTTTATGTGCAAAATCATTGTCCTCATAGAGTACTTGGCATGAGTACACCTGAAGAGGATTTTACTTGTAAGAAACCTGATGTTTCACACTTCAATATTTTTGGCTCATTTGTTTATGTGCATGTGGCCAAGGAGGCCAGGAAGAAGCTGGAACCAACTGCTAAAGTTGGGATTTTTGTCGGTGTTAGGGTCCTATTATAATAGGATTCATAATTTTTTATTTGACTTTGATTAGTCTTGTAATATGTACATACTTTGCTTTCTGAAAATTTTTTTCCCATATTATAAAAATAAAAAAAATTTAAAAGGGTAAAAGTCCTAAAAGAAAAATAAGAGGACTTGAAAGAAAAAATATCAAAAGGAATATAAAAATGGACCCCAATTAAAAAAGAGATAAAAATAAAACTTGAAAGTGATGCAAATCCAAATGCCACTACTATTTACTTTTACTGCAAAAAATAAAGATTGTGTGCAACTTGTTAAAATGCCACAATCCATGAAGGTCAAACTTCTTAATCTTGACCTCTCATGCTTTAAATTTCATGTTGTTAGATAGAGAATAAAGATCTAGCCAAACAGTCTAATCTTGGCAAATCAGTAGTAAGGTAGAGAATAATAAGGATCTCAATAGTTTAATCTAAACCCTTGGAAGAAATAAGGATAGAATTAGTTAGTTTGATGTTTAAAAGAAAAATGGATAAGGGCTTGCAAGCTCAAATGCACCAATTTAAATGAAGAAAAAATGTAACGGTAGTAGATGGGTAGGCAGAAGTATTTTTTCACAAGCATGGATATTAGAAAATTGGCCATTTCATTTAACTAATTCCCCTTTAAAAATCATCCCCTTCTAAAAATACCCCATCCCCTCCATTTTTATTCTTTCTCCTTATTTCACTCTTCCCCCCCTTGCAAAAATCCCTTTTTCCTAAGTTAAAAGCACATTCTACTTAAGAAAAGTGAAACCCTTTAGCTAATTCCCCTTTTGTTCAAAAATACCCAAAAAATACTTTTATCCTAAGTATAAATGCTTAAATGATATATCGGGACCCAAAATGAAGAAATTCACTCCCGACATGAGTTTTACACTATACTTAGTATATTTTACATATATCTTACATCCTACAATTATATTTCATTTTATTAACATCTAACCTAATGTATTAAATCCCTGTATAAACCTTTACCTCGTATTAATTAAATCCTTTATGTATATTTCCCCAACCCGGGCTTTATTTATAACCTATAGTTATATTTCCCCCACATGTTATTAATCCTGGTCCCGCTATGTATTATCCCCGATGGTTATAACATTACACTTACCCGCATCCCATTGGTTATATTATAAACCTAGACCATATCACATATCGACCAATCGCATAGTTATGTACTGGGCCCCATGCCATCTTAACTCGTGACTCCATCACATCATCTCAGCCTTAAGATCGTCACTCACCAGATCCAATGGCTATTAAACTCTATCATGTGCTTCATTGCCCGAAAGATAGTACACCCGAAACCTTGCGAAAAGCGCGGTTTGCGGGGTTCTCCTCCCTGCTACGTGTCTAAACTTCATTCAATCGCATCATTCAAAACATTACTTCTTACCACCTTTACTCATTGCGGAAACCGTTCAGTGGTTTTCTTCTGCCAGTTGCACAAACCTCCTTGCCAATTCAAAATTGGCCTCCCATTAATGCATTTATTGTTGATAAGAAAGCATAAAACCGCCCATTTTCACCCTTTCTTCACCTTTCCATTATATTTTGCACTGAAAAGGCACTCTCGACTAGTTTTTTCAATACCATATCACGTTTCCAACCTAATTTTAAGCCCAATTCATCATAATTCGAAGATATTTTATGATATAGAAAATTTCAGAACCAAATTGAAGCTTATAAAGACCAGCAGAAGCTTCAGAAAGCTTTCTTCCACCTCAGAAACCCTCCTGCAAAGAAAATATTCATTTTTCTAGGTATTCTTCAAAATAAAAGACCATATTCCTTGATCTAAAGAAGTAATACAGCTAATTGAATCATTTAGGAGCCTTAAGTAAACCAAGAAAGCCCTGTTACTTCCAAAAATCCTTTTCTACATACAATAAGCTTTCTTTTCATAGATTATGAGGTTAAAAACTTTTTAAAATGACAGATATTGAATAAACTGAAGAAGTTTAAGCCTCTGTAGATTTGAAAAAAAGCCACCTGTGCCTTTCACTCTATTTTATGCAGAATCTAAATGTATTTTTACCAAATTCCGAGGTCTTGAGAATTATTTTTGTCATAAAAATTGTACTATAGGCCCTAGATATCTTTTACAGAAAATCTAAGGCCTTGAGATTTCCTTTTATTACAGAGATTACAGTTTATGTTAAGTGAGCAAGTTTATACCTTTGCAGACAAAAGATAAGCCCCTGTTCTATCTGAATCCTTTTGCAAACTGTTATGATTTCCAGAGGTGCTCCTACATGCCTAAATCAATGTTTCTAAATTCAAAAGAATGAAAATTGATAAATAAAGAAAAGAAATGGCTTCTAAAAATATTTTACCTATCAATTCTCTACAACGCCCTGTTGTAGATATAGAGCACATTATATTAGCTGACACAGACTTCAAGATTACTGATATAGTTACAAAATTTGACCTTCTTGAGCTCCACGACTGGATCCAAGAAAAATCCATAGATCAGGTTGATGAAGTTTTCACCCGGGAGTCTAATTTACCAAAATATGTTGTTCCTCAGACCTTTCAGTGCCTAGAAGTGATTAGACTTTGTCAATCCTATTATTTCCCTGATCAGAGAGCAATAATAAACCCTGAAAAGGAAATCCTATTTAACATTACTTTTGAGTCAATTAATCATATGCTGCAGATACAACCCGGGCCTGATGAAATCCCTTTATCCATTGGGGCCCTCACTCCGCTATACCTGAAACTAGACTTCCCCAAGAGGTTCTAGATATTTCAAACCTTCATGCCTTCTTCTATATAAATTCCCAAGATAAATCCTCCATACCTTTCTACAAAATTCTATGAAATGAAAAGACATATCATATCCATGTTGTCTTTCATTCTTGGTTATTTCACAGATGAACATGCTGATGTAGCAGTGCTAGATTTTTTGTCCACTTTCACACCTGGTCAACCTCCTGGTACCATTTTTAATTTTTCCCAATATCTTGCTGACAATATCCACGAGAAGTTGGTCAAAATGCCTTCTGAAGGTGTTTTCAAGTATTCCTCATTCCTATTCCATATGTTCTTATACTTTCAGTCTGAGAAATTTAATATAAACCTTCAGAAGCTTGATGTGGAAGGAAATCCTCAATCGGTCATTTTATGGACTTCCTTGATAAGGAAAGACTCCAATGAGTTCACTTATAAATATTTTAATAATTCCTTCATTCTTCCCATGGTTAATTTTTTGAACAGAAACATGCAACCCAGAATTAGTGAAGAAATTAAGAAGGTCCTCCAATTGTTAGAACATAATAGGACATGTGATTGGTACTTGTACCAAAATCACACTGAAATAAGATTATATGGAGCAAGTATGGTTCCATATACTATGAGGTTATTTTCCCTTGAATACATAAGGCATATTCTTAATTCATATGCAATTAATTCTTAGCAGCAAAGAAGAAGACACAATTCAAACTGAAAAATTAGGTTGGTCCTTTTATCTGTAACAATAGAGATGCAGGTCCTGAGGAAAAAAAATGTTTATAGGAGTTTAAATTCAATAAAAATTTCCTCTGATATTATGATCATCTTGGAGTGATAATTAAAATGAGACTTAAGTGCAAACTCACTCCATATGTACATGAAAAGAAACCAAAGATAGAGAAATTCTCCAATCAATTTGAATGGCTGGAGAATAACTTGGTAGAGGTAGAGAAGAAAAGTGATACCAGTGAAACTTTGCAAACTCCAGCCCAAGAAGACATGAATATAAAGATAAACAGAGAGGAAGGATCTTATACTACAGAGACTACAACAGAGACCAAGTTTAAATTGAGATATAGTAAAAAGCCAAAGCTAAATCCTGCTAATAAAGAAGTGGAAACAATAGAGGTAATTGATACAGAAATAACAGCAAAGTACAATGCACCTTCTACAATAATTTAAGAAGAAAAATAGCCTACTACTTCAAATATTCAACTCATTCAAAAGCAGGACAGTAATGAAGTTTCTTCATCTAAAAACCAGCAGACAAGGATATTGATATCAAAGGAAGATACAAAGAAATCAAAGCCAGAAATGAAGAAATTAAAACTGAAATATATTCTCAATATCTAAAAAAAACTCCTAGTATCCAAAATAGGCTACTTTCAGCCTTTCACTATAAAAATAAAAATATGTAGATGGAATTACTTCAACCTATAGTTCAAACTCCTAAGTCATCCTCTGATTACAAAAAGACATATTTTGAAGTCTTGGCGCAAGATATTAACCCTCTGGACAAAATTGAGTTTCATAAGCAAGAAGGGGAGATGATTTATTCTACAATGACCACCAAGGCCATGATTGTACAAAAGCTGCAAAAAACTCTTGAAAATATCAAAGATAGCTCAAATTGGAAAAAGATTCATCAGAGGAAAAATACACTAGAATTAAATCTTTGGAAGAGATAGTAATTGAAGTATGATATGATCCTAAAAATGTAAAAGTTTCAGAGGAATTGATCAAGAAGAAAAATGTAGGCATTGTTGCATCTAAAGCTCCCCCCTACCGAACATCCTCAAGCCAAGGAATTCTTATAGGATACAAATCAGAAATATGAGATGATTAATCTCATTTTACAATTGAATGCTCATATAAAGGAAATGGAGAATGAAATGGACAATTTGGTCCAAGAGAAAAAGGATGAAGAAGAAGAAATTCCAGTCACAGTGATTCCTATAGTTACTACTGCTATACCTTCCACTCTAGCTGAATCACTGGCACCTACAGTTCCCATGGCTACAACATTACCTGCCACTTCATCAACCACTTCAGCCACAGAATCTTCAACAACAATAGCACATCATTCAGATAAAGCAAGCAAGTTGGTAAAATCTATGCAGGACATGTCTATTCAGACTAATGAGATAAATATACTTAAAGAACAAATTAAAAGTCTTGAAGATGAAAATAAACTTGCCAAGATAATGCATTAAAATGAAGAACAAAGATCAAACAGATTAAATGACCAGTTGAAGAAGCTAGAAAAATATCTAACATTGAAAGCCCTATGGCTCAAATCAGACAATAGCTATGGGCCAATATCATTGAAGCAGTCAATGATATTTGTCCATCTATACAAGTTATATACGAGTAGAAAGATTTAGTCAAATAAGCAAAAGAAGAAATCCAAAAGATCAAAGAAGAGCTTCGTAAGAAACGTGAAGAAGCCCTTGAAATCATCAAGTTTCTAAATTCTAATAAGAGGAAAGAGCTAGAATAAATTGGTATTAATGATAGAATAGAGACCATCCTAGAAGTTAGGAAGATAAAGATGATGAAGATAAAATTGCCAGAGGTTGAAGTTTGGAAAAAATTGATTGATTTACTATGAAATCAGATTGCATTAAGTACAAAAAGGTAAAACATAGCTTGTTGTTTTTACATTTACAGTTACAGAGTATCATATAAAAGAGTATTAGGATAAATATTATCAGTTCAAGGTTAAAGTTTAAAATTACAATGTAGAGATAAAGCTGCCAGCGTGAAATACACCTCATTGTCCAGCTGCAGCCTTCGTTGAACAACAAAGAGAGAAAGAAGTAACAAAATCAAGACAACAAACAAGTAATTTCAATAAAAAAGGGACAACAAGCATTAGTTAGAAAGCTGTCACGATCTTCTTGCATGAAGATATTTCTTTTCCATGAATAATTCCTAAGTTTGTTTTAGGATATTTTGTAAAGAGTTTTTTTATAAATACTTCTCATATAGAAGTATTGAGTGTGAATGAATTCCTAAACATTTCTATAGTTGTACTATTCTGAACCTAAGGGTGATTGTACCAATTTCAAATTAACAGACTAGATTAAAGCAATAAAGCATCATATTACAGGATTCATGTGTTGGGCCACTACAGTGAAGTATTTTCACTTGTTTCTTTGTCAATTTCTTATGTTTTTTTTTTATCAATACTTGAATGTGTTCTAAATCTAAATGATAAATCAGGAATTGTTATTTCAGAATATGTTAAAAGCACTTTGTCTTAAACTATTTATCATTTACATGTTTTTTAATGATATATAGACTAAGGAACCCTTAATTTCTCCCTAGTTTTGATTGACCCCTACATTTTCACTCATTATCCAAATTTGAGAACCCTTAATTGCTCTCTTACCCCAATTGAAACCATTTTCACTATTAGCCTTGAAGATCTGAAGTAACTCAGCTATCTTGCCCTGTAACATTTCCCTTCAGAACTTGATCCTGATCTGGATACTTCACACATTGAATCCATTAGCCCAATGGAATACAGACCTACATCTATCCATCTAAGTACTAAGTGATTTCACCACCAAATCAAATCAAAATCTGAAACCAATTTACCCTACATAACTAGCCTAAAATAATTAAATCCAACAGAGATAAATCATATAGAGAGAGCCCTCCCTAAGGATTAGGAAGGCTAGATCCTAAGGCTTAAAGGTAGGTTTGTGGTTACCTCTAATATTATTTAAATTGAAAATAAAAAATATTACAACTCTTGAGAATTATTGGAGTGATAACATATTGGCGACCATACTGGGGAACTAACCAATCCTCAGTTTTAAAATAAATCTTAAAGGAAATATTTTCACATATATTTTCACCTTAAGATTGTTTTGAAGAGTTGTGAATATATTTTCATAAAAAAATGTAATTCTGGCTTCCAGAAGACTCTACTATACCAGGTCCAATCCAGATCCACAACCTACTGTCATAGTAGATAATCCTGACAGAATTGTAAAGAAAATAAAAAAATTAAAGATTTTAGGTAATAAAAATTCATTGATCAAAGAAAATTCTCTTGAAAATAAACTATCAAGTTTACAAGGCATTGAATTTGATCTAGCTTTTGAACAAAATTTCTTTAGAACTAAATCAGAAAGTGACATACATAATACTTTAATAGATCTTGATTTCATTTCATTCATTGAAACTAAGAATGAAATTGTTTCAGTTGATTCTCATCAATTTTTTTTTGAATTTTATGATAAAATTGATGCCATAACTGCAACTTTGATTAAGGAAATTGATGAAGCTTATTTACAGCATCAACTAAATTGACTTATTTATTAGCCTATACCCATAAGCATTCTACCATTAATTTAGATACCAATCTTTTAGAATCTGTAGGTTCATCCTTATGTAATACCACTTCATCCATTTTTTCCACCACACTTCATTCCACAGATTCATTTTTTCCCAAGCAACCATTTCAACCTAGAGTTTTACTTCCACTCTCAAATAGTTCAAGTTCATCCCTTATCATTTATGTTGCATTTTCCAATACTTCATTCTCATTTCCAATATCTTCTTCTAGCATCCCAACTACATCTTATAATATCCCATTCTCATCTGCAAGTGCATTAGCTACATCTGCAAGTACCTCAAGTTCTTCACCAAGTACTTCAAACTTACCTCCTAGCCAAGCTAGAATCCAAGCCATGGCTACCAGATATGCCCCATTGGTCCTACAAGCCCCTCTAAATGCCATGCCCCAGGATTATCAGAGAGAAATACCTCAATTTGATGGAACCACTCACTACATTGCACAATAGCATGGTAATAAAATGACAGACTACTTTGAATTGCATGAATTAGATGATTTTTATTTTCAAATGAGACTTTTTTCTCAAACTTTAGCTGGTGATATTAAGAATTGGTTTAAAGGTTTACCTGCTGGTAGTATAGCTGATTTAGTTATTTTTCATAGCATGTTTCTTAATAGATGGGAGAAGAAGAAGAATCCATTACAAATTTTGTAAAAAATTGAAACTATAAAAAGAGCACCAAATGAAATAGTTCAAGACTATTGTACAAGATATAATAGTATTTACAATGCAATCCCTGCTAATCTTAAACCTCCTCCCAACTCTGCCCTTATCAAATTCCCTAATGGATTTGATACAGATATGGCTTACCAACTAAGAGAGAAACCCAGAAACCTTAGAGCAGATGCAAAGTAATTCTATAAGTGTAGAGGCAAATTTGTTAGCCAAGAAAGCTAGATTAAGAAATGAAAGGAGAATGACAATAAAAGAGGAAACCTCAACTTCAAATTTAAAAATAGATAATTTAGCAAAAACATTAGAAATAATGATGGATAGGTTAGATAACATGGAAAGGAAGCCACAATGGGATAACCAACAACAAGGACCTCAAATTAGAAATCCCAATTTCAGGAGAAACACCAACACTGGAAAATATAGAGAATCGGCACCTAACCAAACATTAATACCACTTTTCCAAGAGAACTATGCTAAAAGTTCTCACAAAAATGAAAATGATGAAGACACTCAAATCAATCTAATGGGAATTAATGATGATAACACCATTTTTATTAAACAAGAAGAACATGAGTTATATGAATTACAACAACTACAATTAGATTCTGGTGAGTCTTTTGATTACAAGCAAGGTTATGAGTTTGCAATTAATAAAGTTCATAGGCAATATAACCTTAGGAGCAAGAAAAATGTAGAACCCTCTACTAAGAAAACTACCCAAACTCAAACAAAGAAAATAGTAGAGGCTCCCACAAATAAATTTTTATAGATTCTTCCAGGGGAAACCCAACAAAACTCTAGTTCAACTCAGAAGAATTCAAATCCCAATCAGAAAATTTCAAGTCCCAAAATTACTCCCAATCCTAAAATTGTTGACATGAAAGATATTGTTGTTCATACATTAGCAGATCCTCAAAAGTTTGATGTTGCCGAGACAACAAATTCTATTAAAACAGTGGTTTTAGATCCAAAAACATCTACTGTTGATCCAAAATCAGTTGATTCTAAAACAACCACTGCCAAAATAGCTGCTGAAACCACAAAATCTGCTAAAAATTCCATTGCATCTCAAAATATCCCTGAAAAGAAAATTAAAATCAGTAAAATAGTGGAAATACAAACAAAAAATGAAAAACCAACTGTAGAAAAAGAAGATAAACCCACCCAAACCACAATTACAAAAGAAGAAATAATTCAGTTAGGAAAATCACAAGCACCATTCAACATCCAAGCTGAAATTGCCAAACTAAAGATACCAATTCCTTTGACAGAGTTGGTAAAACATGACCTATACATATCACATATCACTGAAACTTTAAACATGAATGATGGAGAAGATTCAACTAATTTGAGTGATGATCAACCAGAACTAATCTTTGGTCCTGAAGTTAATGGAAAACACTAAGAGGGAGGATTTCCTCCTTTCTACATTAGCTTAATTGTTCATGATAAGATTTTACATAATGCAATGCTAGATTCAGGTGCTTCACACAATTTAATTCCAAAAGCAATAATGGAAACCTTGAATTTAGACATCACTAGAACTTATAAAGATCTCTTCTCATTTGATTCTAGTAAAGTGAAATGTTTAGGCTTGATAAAATATTTATGTGTCACTTTAGTTCAATACCCTGGAAAAGGCATAGTCATGGATATTGTAGTAGCTGACATCCCTCGTAAGTATGGAATTTTGTTATCTCATTCATGGGGAGCTAAACTATAGGAATCTCCACAACTAGACATGTATTACACAACAATATCATTTTTTGGCCAACCCAAGAAACTTTACAGAGATACATTAATGAAATGAATGGTTGGTAGTGTAGAAAGACCTTGAAATTATCATATTTATTCTACACCTACTGATATGGACTCCTTCATTTTATGTAATTCTAAAACATGCATAGAGAACAACACTGAACTAAAACAAAAAAAGAAAGCACCAGATAGTGGCAACATTTTTCATGAATCAATGTGGCACCTAGATTTTGATGGATCAGTTAACAAATTAGGAGCATGAGCAGGAGTTTGGATACATAACATGGAAAAAAATCATGCAGAAGGTCATGCCTTTAGATTAAATTTCAAATGTACAAACAACATGGTTGAATATGAAGCTCTGATTTTAGGACTGCATATTGTTAGAAATTTAAGATCCAAAAGAGTGTCAATCATGGGTGACTTTGAGTTAATTGTGAAACAAATAAGAGGATAATATTATGTATATAATACAAGGTTAAGCCAATATAGAGAAACAATTTTAGATCTGATTAGTGAACTGCTTGAATGCGACTTTGCTGCAATTCCTAGAAAATAGAACATGCAGGCACACAATTTACCAACTTTTGATAGCACTTGCAATCTGCCTTTTCAAGAAAATCATAAATATACAACAAAAGTTAAACACAGGCCTACAATACCAGATAATCTAAAATATTGGCATATATTTTCACAAGATGAACGGATTTATCATTTCATGAATGCTGAACGAGAATTTCAGAATTGTAACATAGACACAAATTGTATAGTAGATCAAACCATATATAGTGAGATTGATATAAATGTTTTAGATGTAAATAACTTATATTTTACTAAACCCACTAAATTTACTCAAGTAGAAATAGATAATTTAGAGAAGGTAGAGATTGAAGAATTAGTAGATGATGATTCTGACATTTTAAACCTAAAGAACAACTTTTTACCTAAGGGATTAGCCCCTTTAGAAGAACTTTTTGATTCAAATGTTGTTGCAAGAAAACCAAAGACGGAATCATTAAGATATGATATTGAAGAATGCAATATAGGAACAAAATTAAATCCTAGGATGATAAAACTTTCAAAATCATTACCTCAAGAAGAAAAAGTGAAATACATATATTTGTTTAAGGAATTTCAGGATGTATTTGCATAGAGTTATGAGGACTTAAAATCTTATGACACTAGCATAATACAACACAAACTACCCATAAAAGAAGATAAAAATCCTTTCAAACAGAAGCTTAGAAGAATCAATCTAGTTTTAATGCCTTTAATTGAAAAAGAGGTTAAGAGAATGTATGAAGCCTAGATAATTGCACCTATCAGATATTCTGATTGGGTTTCAAACCTAGTTCCTGCTAGGAAGAAGATAGGGGAAATGAAATTGTGTGTTGATTTCCGGAATTTAAATAAAGTGTCCTTAAAAAATAACTACCCTCTCCCGAAGATGGATCACATTTTACAGAGGGTGTTTGGTTCTTCCAGGATTTCATTGCTTGATGGATTCTCTAGATATAACCAGATTTTAAGTCAACCAGAAGACCAACCTAAAATTGTTTTTGCTACTCCTTGGGGTACTTTCATGTATGTGAAAATTCCTTTTGGATTAATGAATGTAGGAGCCACTTTTCAAAGAGATATGGATATAGCTTTTGCTAAAGAAATTCATGATTTTATTGTGATATATCTAGATGATGTTACTATATTTTCAAAAACTGATAATGAACATCTAGATCACTTAAGACAAGTGTTTATCAAATGCAGGAAATTTGGTATTTCTTTAAATCCTAAAAAGACTCTATTTGGACTTAAAGAAGGTAAATTGTTAGGACTTATCATATCTAAAGAGGGAATTAGAATAGACCCAACTAGAATAGAAGGCATTCTAAACATTAGTCATCCTACAAATATTAAAGAATTGCAGGCTTTATTAGGTAAAATCAATTTTCTCAGAGGATTCATTTCAAGCCTAGCAGAAATAATTAGAGAAATCAATAACATGTTGAAAAAAGAATCAGTACTTAAATGGACTGTGGAGGCTACACAATCATTTGAATCAATCAAACAAGCCTTGACAAAAACACTGGTCCTAATAAGTCCTGATTTCAAAAAATATTTCATTATTTTTTCGTTTACTTCAGAACATACTATTGTTGTAGTCTTACTGTAGAAAAATGATCAGGGCTATGAGCAACCCATTTCTTTTTTTAGAAAAACTCTTAGAGATGCCACTTTAAAGTATAACATAATGGAAAAGCAGGCACTAGATTTAGTGAAGGTTATCAAAGACTTTAGAGTGTACATCCTGTATTCACATATCATTGCTTATGTTCCAAATTTAGTTGTGAAGGACATTCATTCTAACTTAGAATGGGCATTATGGTAAAAGATGAAAATGGATTGCCACCATTTTGGAATATGACATATAAATTAAGCCCACCAAACTCATTAAAGGTCAAGGTTTAGCCAAGCTCATGGCTGAATCAAATTTTCATGCTTTAGATATAAATTTTATTGCCCAATTAGATGATCAGGAAGAGATGGCGACTCCATATATCAGTGAAGCCTTTTTAGAATCAGCATGGTATGCAGATATCATATTTGTATTACTAAATTTACAAGCTCCACCTGGATTATCAAGAACTAAAGCTATATTTTTAAAGTTAAAGGCAATGAAATTTTGTATCATAGACAATGCACTGTTTTGGAAAGATCATGGTGGCATATTATTGAATTGTTTGCTTAAAGAAGAAGCTGATAAATTTTTGGAAGAATTTCATGTAGGTGACTATGGAGGACAACTTTACTGGAATTCAACTATAGATAAAATCTTGAGGGCTAGTTTTTACTGGCCTACACTGTTTGCAGATGTGAAAAAGTATGTAACCTCCTGTCACAAATGTCAAATCTTTGAAGGAAAGAAAAATATACTACATTTTCCCCTTAAACCCGTCTCCACAGAAATGCCTTTTCAGCAATGGGGTCTTGACTTCATTGCTGAAATTCACCCTCCATCCTCAGCCCAACACAAGTGGATTTTGACAGCCACAAACTATTTCACTAAGTGGATAGAAGCCATACCTTCCAAGCAAGCCATTGATACTATTATAATCTCATTTTTAGAAAACAACATATTGTCAAGATTTGGATGCCCCCAAAAGCTTGTTACTGATAATGTAGCTACATTCAAGTCCAAAAATATGATTGACTTCTGTAATAAATACCATATTACCCTTGGCCATTCCACTTCTTATTACCCTCAAGGTAATGGTCTTGTTGAATCCTCCAATAAAAGCCTTCTGAACATCATCAAGAAACTACTAGAAGACAATAAGAAAGCTTGGAACAAAAGGTTAGTGAATTCTTTATGGGCAGATAGACTTACCACAAAGAAGTCCATTGGTACATCCCCTTATCAGCTAGTTGATGTATGGATGGTGTTTTTTCATCTTCTTTAGGAGAACCAGTGATGAAAATAATACAAGAATTACAAGTAGAAACTAATGATATCCAAAGAAGGATAAATCAAACCATACACTTGCAGAAAACCAGGGAAGATGTCTATCTCAAGTCTCAAGTTGTTCAAGAGAAGATTAAAAATATATTTGACAAGAAGACTAAGGAGGATGATTTTTATATAGGTGATGAAGTTCTTAAGTGGGATTCCAGGAGAGAAGAGAAAGGTAAACATGAGAAATTTTATTTCTTATGGAAATACCCTTAGGTCATTTATGGTTAAAGAGGTAACAATGCATTATTTTTGAAGGAGTTGGATGGATCAAATCTACCAGGTGGACCTATCAATGGTAGAATTATGAAGCATTACTATTCCCCAAAATAACATTAGTTCACTTTGTTTAATTTACTCATTGTACATAAAATTACAGATTTTATATTGGATTGGATGTTTTTTCTAGTAAAGTTGAAGCCCAAAGAGAAATTCCTAAGCTTTGAAAGACAAATTATCATATGAATGAATAATGCAAAGCTCAGAAAATAGTTTCAAGGTCAGCAATAGTCAAATTCAAAGGCCACTAGTCTCAAAGTTCTTGACATTTCACTAGGAAATTCCATCCCCATGTGGAGCCATTGTTAGGGTCGTATTGTAATAGGATTTATAATTTTTTATTTGACTTTCATTAGTCTTGTAATATGTACATACTTTTCTTTTTACAAATTGTTTTCCCATATTAGAAAAAAAAAAAAAAAATTAAAGAGGGTAAAATTCCTAAAAGAAAAATCAAGGGACTTGAAAGAAAAAATATCAAAAAGAATATAAAAATGGACCCCAAACAAAAAAGAGATAAAAATAAAACTTGGAAGTGATGCAAATCCAAATGACACTACTATTTACTTTTACTGCAAAAAATAAATATTGTATGCAACTTGTTAAAATGACACAATCCATGAAGGTCAAACTACTTAGTCTTGACCTATCATGCTTTAAATTTCATGTTGTTAGATAGAGAATAAAGATCTAGCCAAACAGTCTAATATTGACAGATTAGTAGTTAGGTAGAGAATAATAAGGAGCTTAACAGTTTAATCTAATCCCTTAGAAGAAATAAGGATAGAATTAGTTAGTTTGATGTTTTAAAGAAAAATGGATAAGGGTTTCCAAGCTCAGATGCACCCATGTAAATGAAGAAAAAATGTTAGGGTAGCAGATGGGTAGGAAGAAGTAGTTTTTCACAAGCATGGATATCAGAAAATTAGCCATTTCATTTAACTAATTCCCCTTCAAAAATCATCCCCTTGTAAAAATACCCCATCCCCTCCATTTTTATTCTTTCTCATTATTTAATTCTTTTCCTCCCTGTAAAAAGCCCCTTTTCCTAAGTTAAAAACACATTTTACTTAAGAAAAGTGAAACCCTTTAACTAATTCCCTTTTTATTCCAAAATACCCAAAAAACCCAAAAAATATTTTTATCCTAAGTATAAATGCTTAAATGATATATCGGGACCCAAAATGAAGAAATTCACTTCCAACATGATTTTTACACTATAATTAGTATATTTTACATATATCTTACATCTCGCAATTACATTTAATTTTATTAACATCTAACCTAATGTATTAAATCCCTGTATAAACCTTTACCCCGTATTAATTAAATCCTTTATGTATATTTCCCCATCCCAGGTTTTATTTATAACCTATAGTTCTATTTCCCCCACATGTTATTAATCCTGGTCCTGCTATGTATTATCCCCACCAGTTATAACATTACACTTACCTGCATCCCATTGGTTATATTATAAACCTCAACCATATCACATATCGACCAATCACATAGTTATGTACTGGGCCCCATGTCATCTGAACTCGCGACTCCCTCGCATCATCTCAGCCTTCAGATCTTCACTCACCAGATCAAACAACTATTAAACTATATGGTGTGTTTCATTGCCCGAAAGATAATACACCCCAAAATTTGCTAAAAGAGCAGTTTGTAGGTTTCTCCTCCCTACTAAGTGTCAAACTTCATTCGATCACATCATTCAAAACATTATTGCTTACCACCTTTACTCATTGCGAAAACCATTCGGTGGTTTTCTTCTGCTAATTGCGCAAACTGCCTTGTCAATTCAAAATTGACCGCCCATTAATGCATTTAATATTGATAAAAATGCATAAAACTGCCCATTTGCACGCTTTTTCACCTTTTTGTTATATTTTGCACTGAAGAGGCACTGCTAACTAGTTTTTTCGCTACCAGATCACATTTTCGACCTCATTTTAAGCCAAATTCACCATAATTCGAAGATCTTTGATAATACATAACATTTCATAACCGAATTGAAGCATATAAAGATCAGCAGAAGATTCATAAATCTTTCTTCCACCTCAGAAACCCTACTACACATAAAATCTTCATTTTTCCACGTATTCTTCAAAGTAAAAGACCATATTCCTTGATTTAAAGAAGTAATACAGCCAATTGAATCATTTAGGATCCTTAAGCTAACCAAGAAAGCCCTGTTACTTCTAAAAAACCTTTTCTACATACCCTAATCTTTCTTTTCACAGATTCTGAGGTTCAAAACTGTTTAAAATTACAGAGATTGAATAAACTGAAGAAGTTTAAGCCTCTGTAGATTTGAAAAAATCCTCCTGTGCCTTTAAATATGTTTTATGCAGACTCTAGGTGTCTTTTTACCAAATTCGAAGGTCTTGAGACTTATTTTTGTCATAAAGATTGCATTATAGGCCCTAGATATATTTTTATAGAAACTCTAAGGTCTTGAGATTCCCTTTTATTACATAAATGAAAGTTTAAGTTAAGTGAGCAATTTTATACCTTTGCAAACAAAATATAAGCCTCTATTACAAATCCTTTTGCAAACTATATAATTTCCAGAGGTGCTCCTACAGGCCTAAATCAATGTTTCTAAAGTCAAAAGAATAAAAATTGATAAATCAAGCAAAGCAGTGGCTTCTAAAAATATTGTACCTATCAGTTCTCTACAACCCCCTATTGTAGATATAGAGCACATTCCATTAGCTGACACAAACTTCAAGATTACTGATATAGTTACATAATTCAACCTTCTTGAGCTCCACTACTAGAGCCAAAAAAATCCATAGATTAGGCTGATAAAATTTTCACTTGGGAGTCTAATTTACAAAAATATGTTGTTCCTCATACCTTTCAGTGTTGAGAAGTCATTAGACTCTATCAATATTGTTATTTACCTGATCAGAGAGAAATAATAAACCCTAAAAAAAAATCCTATTTATCATTACTGTTGAGTCAATTAATCATATGCTATAGATATATCCCAGGCCTGATGAAATCCCTTTATCCATTGAGGCCCTCACTCATCTACACCTGAAACTAGACTTCCCCAAGATGTTCCAGATATTTCAAACCTTCATGCCTTCTTTTGTAGAAATTCCCAAGATAAATCCTCCATACCCTTCTGCAAAATTCACTGAAAGGACAAGACATATCATATCCATGTTGTCTTTAATTATTGGTTATTTCACAGATGAACATGCTGATGTAGCGGTGCTAGGTTTTTTTTCCACTTTCACACCTGGTCAACCTCCTGATACCATTTTTAATTTTTCCCAATATCTTGCTGAAAATATCCATGAGCAGTTGGTCAAAATTCCTTCTTAAGGTGTTTTCAAGTATTCCTCATTCTTATTCCACATGTTCTTATAATTTCAAATTGATAAATTTAATATAAACCTTCAAAAGCTTGATGTGGAAGAAAATCCTCAATCAGTTATTTTTTGAACTTCCTTGATAAGGAAAAAATCCAATGAGTTCACTTATACATATTTTACTGATTTCTTCATTCATCCCATGCTTAATTTACTGAACAGTAGCATGCAACCAAAAATTAGTGAAGAAATTAAGAAGGTCCTCCAGTTGTCAGAACACAATAGGACAGGGGATTGGTACTTGTACCAAAATCACACTGAAATAAGAGTATATGGAGAAAGTCTGTTTCCATATAAATTGCCTAAATACCTCCCTATGAGGTTATTTTCCCTTGAATACATAAGGTAGATTCTTAATTCAGATGCAATTAATTTCTTATCCGCAAAGAAGAATACATAGTTCAAATTGAAAAATCAGGTTAGCCCTTTTATCTGTAACAATAGAGATGCAGGTCTTGAGGCAGAAAAATGTTTACAAGAGTTTAATTCAATAAAGGTTTCCTGTGGTATTATGATCCTCTTGGAGTGATAATTAAAATGAGAGTTAAGTGTAAAATCACTCCATATGTACATATGAAAAGAAACCAGAGATAGATCAATTCTCCAATTAATCTAAATGGTTGGAGAATACCTTGGTGGAGGAAGAGAAGCAAAGTGATACTAGTAAAACTTTGCAAACTCCAGCCCAACAAGACATGAATGTAAAGAAAAGAAGAGAGGAAGGATCTCATACTGCAGAGACTACAATAGAGACCAAGTTTAAATTGAGATACAGTAAAAATCCAGAGCTAAATCCTGCTAATAAATAAGTGGAAACAATAGAGGTAATTGATATAGAAATAGTAGCAAAGGACAATGCACCTCCTACAATAATTGAAGAAGAACAACAACCTACTACTTCAAATACTCATCTCATTCAAAGAAGCACAGTATTGAAGTTTCTTCATCTAAAAAACCAGCAGACAAGGATATGGATATCAAAGAAAGGTACAAAGAAATCAAAGCCAGAAATGAAGAAATTAAAACTAAAATATATTCTCAATATCTGAAACAAGCTCCTAGCATCTAGAATAGACTACTTTATACCTTTGACTATAAAAATAAAAATATGTAGATGAAATTTCTTCAACCTATAGTTCAAACTCCTTAGTCATCCTCTTATTACAAAAAGACATATTTTGAAGTCTTGACCCAGGATATTCATGCTCTGGACCAAATTGAGTTTCATAAGCAGGCAGGGGAGATGATTTATTCTACAATGACCACGAAGGCCATGAGTGTACAAAAGCTACAAAACACTCTTGAAAATATCAGAGATCAGCTCAAATTGGAAAAATCTTCTTCACAGGAAAAAGAAACTAGAATTAAATCTTTGGAAGAGTTAGTAATTGAAGTAGGATATGATCCTAAAAGTGTAAAATTTGTATAGGAATTTATCAAGAAGAAAAATGCAGACATTGTTGCATTAAAGAAGCAACTAAAGCTGCCCCCTACAGAAAATGCTTAAGCCAAGGAAGTCTTATAGGATACAAATAATAAATATAAGATGATGAATCTCAGATAAAGGAAATGGAGAATGAAATGCACAAGTTGGTCCAAGAGAAAAAGGATAAAGAAGAAGAAATTCTAGTCACAATGATTCTTGTAGTTACTATTGTTGTACCTTCCACAATAGCTGAATCACTGGCACCTACAGTCCCCATGGCTACAGAATTACCTGTCACTTCATCAACCACTTCAGCCACATAATCTTCAACAACAAAAACACATCGTTCAGATAAAGCAAGAAAGTTGGTAAAATCTATGCAGGACATGTATATTCAGACTAATGAGATAAACAGAATTAAAGAGAAAATTAAAATTCTTGAATATGAAAAGAAACTTTCGAAGATAATGCATAAGAATGAAGAACAAAGAGAAAATATATTAAATGATCAGTTGAAGAAGTTAGAAAAAAATCTAACATTGAAAGAATCTATGGCTCAAATCAGACAATAACTATGTGCCAATATCATTGAAGCAGTCAATGATATTTGGCCATCTATACAGGTTATATATGAGAAAAAAGATTTAATCAAATCAACAAAAGAAGAAATCCAGAAGACCAAACAAGAGCTTGGTAAGAAACCTGAAGAAGCCCTTGAAATCATCAAGTTTCTAAATTCTAAGAATATGCAAGAGCTAGAAGAAATTCGTATTAATGATAGAACAGAGACCGCCCTAGAAGTTAGGAAGATATCTTCTAAAAATAATTTTATGATATAGTTAGAGGGAAAATGCCAAGACATGGAGGTGGCTATTACAAGTTTTATGATGAAATTTGATGTTCTAAGGTAGAAAGGCCTTCCAAATCCATTAGTTATTCATGAAAAACTAATGAAGCGGGATGATTATGACAAGAAAATGAGAGAATTTTCCAAATATCAGGTTAATTTTCCTACCTCACATGGTATTCCAATAGGGAAGGTAATCTATAATAATTTGGAGAATTTTTTTTACCTACAGCATGAGGTGAAACACATATTTGTCAACGAGCCCACATTCTCAAAGTATACTGAATCTGATGAGATTTTTAGAAGGATGATGAAGATAAAACTACAAGAGGCTGAACTTTGGGAAAATTTGACTGATTTACTATGAAATCAGATTACAGTAAGTACCAAACAGTAAAACAAAGCTTTTTTTTTCTACATTTACAGTTACAGAGTATCAAGATAAAGAGTATCAGTTCAAGGTTAAAGTTTAAAATTACAATGCAGAGATAAAGTTGTTAGCATGAAATACACCTCATTGTCTAGCTGCAGCCTTCATTGAACAACAAAGAGAGAAAGTAGTAACAAAATCAAGACAACAAATAAGTAATTTCAATAAAAAAGGGACAACCAACATTAGTTAGAAAGCTGTCACTATCTTCTTGCATGAAGATATTTCTTTTCCATGAATAATTCCTAAGTTTGTTTTAGGATATTTTGTAAAGATTTTTTTTATAAATACTTCTCATCTATAAGTATTGAGTGTAGATGAATTGTTGAACACTTCTATAGTTATACTATTCTGAACCTAAGGGTGATTGTACCAATTTCAAGTCAGTAGACTAGATTAAAGCAATAAACATCATATTACAGGATTCATGTGTTGGGCCACAACAGTGAAGTATTTTCACTTGTTTCTTAGTCAATTTCTTATGTTTTTTTCTTTTTATCAATACTTGAATGTGTTCTAAATCTAAATGATAAATCAAGAATTGTTATTTCAGAATATGTTAAAAGCACTATGTCTTAAACTATTTATCATTTACATGTTTTCTACTGATATATAGACTAAGGAACACATAATTTCTCCCTAGTATCGATTGACCCCAACTTTTTCACTCATTATTCAGATTTGAGAACCCTTAATTTCTGTCTTACCCCGATTGAAACCATTTTCACTATCAGCCTTGAAGATCTGAAGTAACTCAGCTATCTTGCCCTGTAAACATTTTCCTTTAGAACTTGATCTTGATTTGACTACTTGACACATTGACTCCATTATCCCAATGGAATACAGAACTACATCTATCCATCTAAGTAATAAATTTCACCACCAAATAAAATCAAAATCCAAAACCAATTTTCCCTACATAACTAGCCTAAAATCAATTAAATACAACAAAGATAAATTATATAGAGAGAGCCCTCTCTGAGCATTATGAAGGCTAGATCCTAAGGCTTAAAAGTAGGTTTGTGGTTACCTCTAATATTATTTAAACTAAAAATAAACAACTCTCGAGAATTATTAGGGTGATGACATGGGGTACACAGAAATAGCCCATAATTATCGTGTGTATTTTCCAAACAATAGAATGATCGTTGTGTGACGGGATATAAAATTTGATGATGGGAAAACCATGTGGTTGTCCCTTGAGAGGGAGGTGGACTTGCATGCAGAGGAGGAACTTTTGGTTCCCAAAGATGAGTCTCAATATGTGGATCAGCTACATGAGGAGGTTCATGGAGTGGAGAAATCCACTCATGCAGAGCCATCCATCAGAAATGACAGAAGGCGCACCACGGAAGCTGATAGGCTGAGACTTGATGCTGCACAGAATGTAGGAGCCCCTACTTCACATCGTAGATAAAGACAGTCTCCTAACCGATTTCCTGGATACATGGCTCTCATGAGAAAATGTATTGTTATTGAACCATCTTCCTTTCAGGAAGGAATGAAATAGCCTACTTGGGTTGATGCAATGGTGGAATAGTATGAATCCATTGTCAAAAATAGTGCATGGGAAATTGTCCCAAGACTGGTTGACAAATCCATGGTAGGTTCGAGATGGATATACAAGGTAAAGCAAGCTTCTGATGGGATTGTGGAGAAATACAAGGCCATATTTGTGGACCAAGGCTTCTCACAGATCGAGGGGATATATTATGATGAGACTTTTTCTCCTATCACAAGGTACTCTTCCATAAGATCCGTCCTTGCACTCTTATCGCAGATGGGCTGGCGCATTGATCAAATGGACGTGAAAAATGTGTTTCTCAATGGGACCATTGAGGAGGAGGTGTACATAGAGCAGCATGTATTAAGACTCAAAAGAGCGATGTATGGGTTAAAGAAAGTACCCTTTTCTTGGTACACTCGGATAGACAGTTATTTCACTGGACTGGGCTTCACCAAAAGTGAAGCAGATGCAAACCTATTCCAGATTTTGGTTGAGGGTAAGCTATTGATCATTTTTCTTTATGTTGATGATCTAATTTTGACTGGTGATGAGCAGTTGATACACTCATGCAAGGAGGATCTTGCAAGGGAGTTCGAAATGAAGGATATGGGCCTCCTTCATTATTTCCTTAGATTGGAAATATGGCAGCAGGATGGTGATCTCTTTGTGTCTCAAGGAAAGTATGCAAAGGAGATACTGGGTAAGTTTAACATGGAGAGCTTCAAACCCATGGATACTCCTCTTCTAGGAAACTAAAGGAAAGAGGATGCTACTTCTGGATAGGTAGTGGATGCTATTATTTGTCGACAGTTAGTATGTTCACTAATGTATCTAGTGAACATGATACTGGGCATTTTCTATGTGGTTAACCAGCTGAGTCAAGCTATGATTAATCCTACCAAGCTCTTTTGGAAAGCGGGGAAGCATGTAATAAGATACCTAAGGGGCACATCAGAGTATGGTGTATGGTACATATAGATGAATGGAGTGAAGTTGCATGGCTTCACAGATGAAAATTGGGCTGGTAGTCTGTCGGAAAAAAATAGCACATCAGGGGGGATCTTTAGCATTGGGTCGATAGCAGTTTCCTAGTACAACAAGAAAAAATGATCTGTGGTACTCAGTTCAACAGAAGCGGAATACATGGCAGCAAGCCAAGCTACATGTGAGGCTATCTAGATGATAAAGATCTTGGTTGGTTTTTTTGGTTCTCAGATGGATCCGACAGTGATTCATTGTGATAATCAAAGTTGTATTAAACTCTCAATTAATCATATGTCTCATGATAGGTCCAAGAATATAGATATCTGGTACCATCATCTCAGAGATTATGTGCAGAGGAGGATCATGTTGCTTCAGTACATTCTCACCAAAGATCAGGATGCAGATATTCTAACGAAGGCACTCACCAAGAGAAAATTCGAATACCATAGAGGCAAGATCGATGTAAAGGATAATCCCTTTCTTGTTGAGAGAGAGTGTTGAGATTCAAAAAAAAGATTCATCACCCACATTAGTGCATTAAGCACCTGGTTGCATTAAGCACCTACACTAGGGTGGGGCCCATAGGGATATTTTTGGGTGCATGTCTATTTGTATTATCTCTTAATTTAGATGGACATTAAACCATAATATATTCTCAATGTGGACTTGAAATAGTTAACTAAAGTGGAGAATTTAGTTAGCTAGTGAATTTCGAGTTAGAGGTTGGTTGGTGGGACATGTAGAGTAACTCTAGTTGTAACAGAGTTTGAAGTGCAATGGTGCATGAGTTTGTGCAAGTTGTAAATATTTTAACTTAGTTAAGTGAATTGAACTCAGTTGTGCTAGTTGTAAGTGAAGATACAAGTAGTGAGAGATCAAGTGAATTAAATATTAATTAATTCACATGTACTAATATCACATGCAATTGAAGATTTATTATTATTAGTTTCATAAATGTCAGATCTAGTGGACACCCAGTTTATTTCTAGGTGAAAGGGAAGTTGACTATTAGCTGTGACATTATCTGCTTGCACACATGAAAGTAAACACTCATTGGATGTGCCCATGATACTTGCGCAGTCAAGGCAGGCAGGATTTCATCAATTCAGGGATTGCATTCAACATGGATTACACAGTGAAGGAAGGTTGTCTGGAGGCAGTAAATTGGCTAAGGAATTTGCCAATATTTGTATGATAGTGTGAGAAAATTATCCAATGTATTGAGGGATCTTGTGAGAAGAGTTTTGTATGTAATTATTTCATGATCCATGATATAATATACAATAGAAGATAGTGGGGTTTTTAGCAATTATTTTTCCCCAGGAAATTATTTGTGTTGTGTGTGATTGATCTTTCTTCATGTTCATGTGATTAGCAATTGTGTTTTTAATTGCGCAAAATATTTGTAGAATAAATTTAATATTTAACTTTAGTACATTGTTAGATCAGGTGAATCCAAGATATGCATGCTTGTTATATAATTTCTACATCTTGTATCACTTTAGAACAACGAGGAAAATTAATGGGAATGACTTTAGAATGATGGGTAGATGTTGGAAATGGATGATGGTGATGGATTGAAATGGCCTTGGTCATGTTGGAGAATCTAGGAAAAGGAGGTGAAATCTTAAGTTTGACTTCCCTTGACTAAATTTTTTATCAACTTTTTCTTATGGTGCTAACTTATTTTTATTTCTTATAGAGGTTGGAGAGAACTTTGGTTCATCAGAGACATATACCCAGAGAAAAGAATTATTTTTCCTTTTCATTTTTTCATTTATTTAGGCCTACTAGCTGCCTCAATGAGGTTTTCAACTAGTGGGTCTACCTTGGTGCCTCAAAGGAGGTTTTCACCTAGGATATTTCTCATTTTTTCTCTTTTTTTTCCAACCCACTAACCGACTCAAGTAGATTTTCAATTAGTGAGCCAATCTCAGATGCCTCAAAGGATATTTTCACCTGAGATTTTATTTTTTCCTCTTATTTTATTTTCCTTTTTTCCTTTTTTTCTTTTATTCCTCTATCCTACTCTACTTGCAAAAAATAAAATCTCTTTCAAGTATATGAATACTTCTAGTGGAGCCATGTGCATAACAATATGACATGTAAAATCACGTGTAGGCTCAAAACATATGTTTTGACATGCACCTTAATATGGGAGACCAACTGCTTTGACTTTGATGATGCCAAACATTGTTGAAGAGAGTGATAATCTTTCTTAGTGATTTTCAAGAACCAAAGTTCAGTATAAATGTGATTCCCTTGGTTCACTTGGTTCACTTGCTCATCTAGGCCATTCTTCATGTATTATTTTTTCGTGCCATTCCAATAGTCTATTGTTTTACGATTAGTTTCTTGAACACATAAAGTATATTATTGTAAACATAGCAAAAATTATTCAATATTGGGCTCCAAAGGATGCTCTTTATCAAATGTGGTCCATGAGTGTTTAGTATCCTCTGTATCTTCTTCTTTTGGATGTTTTTCTTCAATAGGAGCAATAGAATTTATTATTTGAAATATTATTCCTGATCCAAGATAAATATCAATTGTATCAAGAGGATTTGTTTGGATATTCTATATATCAACATTGTAAGTGGTATAAGTTACTTTGTTGCTTAGGTTTGGAAATGGTTGTGTAGGTAGTTGATCGGGAGTGTGTATTTGAAATGGCTGTGGTGGAGGTGGATGAGATAGAAAGCATTGAGTATGGTATGGAGGATATTGAGGATGTTGAGGTAAATATGGATCACCCCATTGAGGAGTTTGGTGTTGATATGGATGAAAAGGAGAAATGATTGTTGAAAATGGCAGCAAGAAATATTCTAATTTAATTTTTCCTTGAATTAAATTAGAAGAAAAATGAAATTCCACATCTCATGACAACTTGTATGAGTTAACTAAGTTATTTTGACTTAGTTGGTTCAATTAATTTGAGGCAAGGGCTTAAATTGAGTCATGTAGAGTGGCTCCTACTTTTAGGAGCCCTAGTTGAGTTTATTTTGAGTTATAATTAATTAATTAATTTTATCTGAGTTAAAGTCAGTTTAACTAGTTCCAACTATTGGAGGAACTAATGGGAGGTCAAGTAGTGGGGTGTGTACTCTATGATCAACCAATTAACTGATAAATTAGCTATAAATAACTCAAGCATGTGTGATCTATGAGTTACCTAGTTGAGATTGGAGTTTCTAACAACCCTAGTGAAAATTCCATGTAATAAAAGTTAATAAAGGAAAAATAATAACCATGGTTATGGGACACTTATTCAAGATGAATGTTGGGAAAAACATCCTAGTGGGTGTTCACTTCGGTTTATTATGGCTAAGTAAATTGGAAAAGGAAATTTCTAAGGCATTTGGAAAGAAAAGTAGCATTAATTGAGAGTTTATTTATGAAAATAATGGAAATTAGGAGAAAAGGAATGTGAAAGGCCACAGGTTGCATGTGAGGAGTAAAATGAAGGAAAATAATGGAAAATGAAGAAAATAGAGGCTTAATTGATAAAAAGGCTTATGAGGATTAGTTGATACCTTTTGTCATTTCAGTTTTGGAGCTCTCTCTCTATTATCTCTCTCTCTCTCTCTCTCTTGGAAACTTAGAGTTTTCATGGAGCACTTCAACATTGGAGCAAGAAAGGAAAATAAGGTAAGAAGAAGCAAATATCAAGAAATGAAGAGAAGGATCAAGCAGGTACAGTGAGACTCTTTTTAGGTATCGATTTGCATGTGTGGTTTCCTTGCTATATTTGACATGCATCGTATTTCATGTGTGTTATTGATTCTTTTTCTATCATGGGCATGGGTTTTTCCAGGCGTGATAGTGTTTTTAGTCTATCCTTTCCATTTCCAGATAGCCATGGTGTGACAGGGTTCTCATGTTTTGGTTGATTTGGATTTTCAGATGGATTCGAAGATGAGTGAGGTGGATCTTTGAATGAAAGAACACATGGCCTAGTAACGCCTAAAGTAGACTATGGGTTGTGGTAAAGCCAGTTGTTGTGTTACCTCAATGGGCTTAAGAATCCTCGACCGATGAATGGTGGGATATACGGTAAAGCCTAGAGGTGGGTGCTCTCTATCAGGCCTACGAATCCCAGGATAGGGTATACATTAAATATTGGAGGGTGGAGTCGCAATTAGGGCCTAGTGATCTGGTGTGAATTGTGGTAAATGATAGAGACTAGGAGAGCGGAAAATTCCTCATGGTGTAGGTGGAGAAATTTGGTGGCATCCATGATTGTTTTGGCGTAGTGATTTGGTGGAGATCATGGTAAATCTTGTTATTACATGTTTATTGTTTTTCCCTAGTGATCTGGTGTGGATTGTGGTAAATACTGGTTTCTATTGATGATGGTGAGGTGGTTTAGCCTCGGGATGCCCTGGTTGGTTATTTTGTTTTGAGTCCCAAATTCATGCTTGGAATATGGCACGAGGGTGATTGGATGAAGAGAAATTTGGCTCAACCAATCTGTGGTTGGGTGGAATGTGGTAGGCCCCTACTGGGTCATATTTTCATTTATTAATTAGAGGTTGTTTCCTTGGTATTATATGCAATTGTACTGGTTATATATAGATTATATGGCTGATGTATCCTTGATATTTATATTGTTATTATGTTGGTTATAAGTATGTATTATGACAATGATGATGGATGCCTCTCTTTATTTTTTTATTTTGAATGAATTAACAATGAATATATGACCTAATATATGATAACGAAGCTAATGATATAAGGGTACAATTCTTCTTAGTGATTATCATATAAGTATGAGACCCCTATGCTCATATATGTTGTTTAAACCTGTAGATTACATATTTTTGACATGTTTGACGAAATTACTATCATGGATAGTAGGGTCCTAGTCAAGTCCTTATTCAAGTAAATGAATTTGTATCATTATTTTGTTGTTATATTTAATTTCTGATAATTCCATGGAATTGAGGGCAATGACCTGGGCTCTGGGCCTAAAAAAGTGGCACAGAAATCAGGGTCACATGCTCAGAACTACTAGGAAATGTCCTCAGTAACAGGCTGAGAACTACTAGGAAAATTCCCTAGTCACATGCATTCACATGTTGTGTGTGCGACTAGAGGCTTCCAGTTTCACTCTTTCCCATTCGAAAGGGAGTGATTGGTGGATTGATTCTTGGAAAGGTTAGTTTTATTCATAGGCTAGCCTTCTAAAAGGATGTCATGGCCCATGGGTGTCCTGTAGCAATTGTAGAAGGTCTATGTAGTTGTGTGGTGTCGTTTCCACTTCCTTAAGGTGACATTGGTGGTTGAATCATATCATAGTAGCCTCTCGTGACATGTTTACCTTGGTTGGATAGTTACTTGGGTAGATATGGGAGGAGGGTGTTACAAACTTCAATGGAAGTGTACTATCAGTTGTATAATCATCCAAAATGTACAGGTGGTGCATGTAGTCATAGGAAGGCCTATGATGTGTTGCGCAAATCTAATTTAGGATTTATATTAATTAATACGGGTCTAATTCCAAAGGAAACAAGGACTTGGGAAAGTAGAAAATTGGTTAAGTATTGGCCTAGGCTTGTCTAGGAAGCAATGAGACAGATAAAGATAGTGCAGAGGTTACTCTGGCTCATTGTAATATTATCATATTTTCTGACTAATGCAATATACATATAGCAATGTTTTTAGTTGTGGCTTTCCCCAGGAAATCATTGCGTAATGTGTTGATTGAATTATTTCTCTTGTATGCTTCGTGATTTCGTGATCATTTATTGTTTCCACAATTGGTAGAGTAGATTCAATTATATTATTTTAGTAAATTACAATTAGCAGTTTGAATCTACAAGGAATTTCTACACGGTATCAGAGTTGAATTCACTATAGAAGAGAAGAATACGAGTTTGGCCTTGCAGGAGGAATAATGTATATCTATTATCAAAAGCTAGCAACAGGATCAGGATGTCATTCTATGGTCTCACACTCGAGTATGCCCTTGTGGTTAACTCAAATTTCATTGCTTGGAAGGAACAGACAGAAGAAGTCATGGAAGATAATGGACTGAAGGAATATATTGATAGCAGTGTTCCAAAACTAGAAATTGTTGATGCATAGAATCTAGTAGAATGGAACAAGAATGTATCCAAGGCACGAAGTATATTACTCGATGGATTTCAAGATCATATTTTATTGAACCTCCACAGGAAGGAGACTCCATACGCAATGTGGAAGTCCTTGATAAACTTGTTTTAGAACATTAGTGACCACAAGAAGCTGGCATTGAAGGAAAATATTTGGAAAATCAAGATGGAAAAGGGAGACACAATACCACGCTACTTGAGCAAGTTCACCCAATGTAGGGATGAGCTTGTGAGTGTTGGTGTTATAGTTGCTGAATATGATCTAGTCATCCTAACACTTATAGGAATTCCTAAGAGTTAGAACATCTGCCAGGATTCAGTAAATGGAAGGGAGAAGTTACCAGAGTGGGAGTGTTTGTGGTCCAACTTGGTGTAAGAAGAGATAAGGTAGAACACCAGAGATGGAACCTCATCCAAGCATGAATATGAGGAGAAATGTGCCTTGGATTTAAAGGTAAATGAAGGGAAAGGGATGAAATCCCAATCCAAATGAGATTCTAGTTAGACATGAAATAAGAAGGATTTGTCGAAGATTAAAAGTTTTCATTTTCATGAGAGAGCACACTATGCCACAATTTTTCTGCACAAGAAGGTCAACAAGAAGCCCTCAGGAGGAGCAACAAGTGAAGCTCTTGCTTCACAATTCAAGTTGGATTTCACCCTCGATGCATGTATGGTGACATAAATGATGGGTAGTGTGTGGTATCTGAATAGTGGAGCCTCATTCCATATGACCGACAAAAAATAATTCTTCAGTGACTTAAAGGAGAAGTACCTTCAGATGCACATCGATATGGGAGATGATGGAAGGTATAACACGATCAAAATTGGTGTGGTTAATTTTCAGAGGGAGTTTTGTTCTCCTCTCACATTAAAATATGTCATATATTTTTTGGGTCCAAAGAAGAATTTAGTATCAGTTTCTATGTTGGAAGAACATGGCTACAATGTGATATTTAGAAAAAAAAAGGCTTTCCTTTGTCACGTAGCCACCAGAGAAGTGAAGCATATTGAAAGAACCTCTACAGATTGGATGTAGAAGATTGTGCTACTTTGAACATGAAAGCAGAGAAGGTGTAGATCCAAGACATCAATGAATTATAGCATAGGTGACTTGGCCATTTTCACCATGGAGCTTTGAAGATCATGTAGTAAATTTCTAGAGGACTTCGCAAGGGTGCATTAGATCAGGGTGATACATGCAAAGGGTGTACATTGGGGAAGTACACCAAAGCCAAATTTCATGATAAGGACAATCAAGCACAAGAGATCCTTGAAAAATTTGACTAATATGTGTGTGGACTGTTCTCAATAGCCTCCATGGACAAGCACAAATATTATGTGATATTTGTGGATGATTTCTCACATAAGTGTTGGATTTTATTCATGCAGAAGAAAGACCAAAATTTTGTGAATTTAAAGAACTTGTTTAGAAAGACACAGGTAGGAAAGTGAAGGCTCTCAGGAGAAATAACGTTGGATAATATGTGTCGAATGAGTTCAGGAAATTATGTGCATTAGAAGGAATTTGAAGAGAGTTAATAGCACTCCATAACCGATAACAAAATGGGGTTGCTTAAAGGAAGAACATAGGTATTGTGGGAGTTACACGAGAGATGTTGCATGATGAGTTCCTATCATTGCACTTGTGGGTTGAAGCATGTAACACAACGGTATATGTGTAGAACATGGTTCCTCATCAAATTCTTGGGATGAAAACACCAGAAGAAGTTTTTTTAGGTAAGAAACTAGATGTGGCCCACTTTAGGATATTTGGTTCATCGGTTTACTATCATGTTTCCAATTATGCACCAAAAAATCTAGAACCAACAGTTGATTTGGGCATATTTGTGAGGTACAATGATACACCTCACAACTATCGAGTGTACCTACCATCTCACAGGATGACAGTTGTTCATAGATATTGAATTTCGATGAATGGAATGCTATGATATGTTCTCTTGAGAGGGAGATTTAGTTACATCCATATGAGGAGATTTTAGCTCCAAAGGAAGAACCTCATAATTTGTGGAGCAGCCACAAGCAGAGGAGCAGAGAGTGGAAGCACCCAATCATGGAGAAACATCGAGAGATGGAAGAAAGAGCACCAAATATGTTGATATATTAACACATGATGCTATATAGAATGTGGTAGCACCCACATCGCAGTGTATGCAGAGGAGTTCACCGATTTGTACACTGGCTACATGGATTTGATGAGCGAGAGTGTAGAGATAGAGCCATCCTCATTCGAGGAAGAAATGCAGAAACCAGTATGGGTTGATGCCATGGTAGAGGAATATGATTTGATTATTAGAAACAATTCTTGGGAATTTTTCCCAAGGCCTGAGGCCAAGTCAGTTGTAAGATCCAGGTGGACGTAAAAGGTGAAGCAAGCAACATATTGGATTTTCGAGAAACATAAGACCAGATTTGTGGCCAAGGGGTTCTCTCAAGTGAAGGGAATTGATTATGAGGATTCCTTTTCTCCAGTAGCAAGGTAATCTTCAATCATATCTATTCTATCACTTTTAGCACATATGGTATTTAAGCTACATCAGATGGATTTGAAGACAAATTTCCTCAACGGAGTGATTTAGGAAGAGGTGTGCATAGAATATCCGGAAGGATTTGAGACCTTCAACTAAGATTCACATGTGTGCAGACTCAAGCAAGTGTTGCATGGATTGAAACAAGCACCATTTTCTTGGTACACTAGGATCGACAACTATTTCACCAGGTTGGGCTTCACCAAAAGTGAAGTAAATTAAAGCCTTTACCATATTGTGGTTGAAGGTAAATTGTTGATAATTGTTTTATATGTCGATGATTTAATTCTAACAAGTGATGAGAAGCTGATAAAATCTTTCAAACAAGATTTGGCCAGAGAACTCAAGATGAAAGACATGGGACTCATGAACTATTTCCTTGGTTTGGAAATTTTGCAAGTAGATGGGGAAGTGGTTGTCTCTCAGGGAAAGTATGCCAGTGAGATACTAAATAAGTTTCACATGGAGAGAAGAAAACCCATGGAGACTCCTCTAGAAGGGAACAGGAGGAAGTAAGATGCTACTTCAGAAGAAGTAGTATAAGATACCATTTATAGGAATCTTGTGGGTTCACCTATGTACTTAGTGAAAACATGACCAAACATGTGTTATGTAGTTAAAAAACTCAGTAAAGAAATCGTTAAGCCAACCAAACTGTATTTGAAGTAATCTAAACATTTGTTGAGATAAATCAGAGCCACCACTCAGTTTGGTCTTTGGTACAGACGAATCAAGCTAGTGAAGTTGCAAGGCTTCACAGATGTGTATTAGGGTGGGATTCCATTAGAAAAGAAGAGCACATCAGAAGGAATCTTTAGTATTGGGTCAACAACAGTTTCTAAGTATAGTAGGAAGCAAAGATCAATTACACTCAATTCAGCAGAAGCAGAGTACATGGTTGCTAGTCAAGAAACTTGTGAGGAAATATGAATGAGGAATATCCTTATTGGGTTATTTGGTTAGCAAATAGATCCTATAGTGATTTACTGTGACAACCAAAGTTGTATCAAGCTCTTAATGAATCCATTTTTTCATGATAGGTCCAAGCATATCAACATCTGGTACCACCATCTCAGAGATTGTGTTCAGAGGTGGATCATGTTTCTAGGGTACATTCCTACAAAGGAACATGATGCGGATATCTTGACTAAGGCACTGTCACGAGAAAATTTCAAGGTCCATAGAGGTAGGATCATGGTATATGATAATACCTTTATTACTTAGAGGGAGTGTTGAGAATGGCACCAAGAAATATTCTAATTTAATTTTCCCTTAAATTAAATTAGTATAAAAATGTAACTCCACGTCTCATGACAACTTGTACGAGTTAAATAAGTTATTTGAATTATTTCATTTAGTTAATTCGATTTGAGGGTATAACTTCAATCATGTAGAGTGGATCCTACTTTTTAGGATCCCTAGTTGAGTTTATTTTGAGTTGTAATTAATTAATTCAATTTATCTAAGTTAAAGTCAGTTTAACTAGTTCCAACTGTTAGAGAAACTAGTGGGAGGTTAATTAGTGGGGTGTGTAATCTATGATCAACCAGTTAACTGATAAATAAACCATAAATAATGTATGCATGTGTGATCTACAAGTTACCCAGTTGAGATTGGAGTTCAATGGTAGTGTATTATTAGTTGTATAATCATCCAAATTGTATAGGTGGTGCATGCAGTCAGAGGAAGGACTATGAATTATTGAGCAATTCCAATTGAGGATTTCCCTAATAAATAAGGGGATAATTCCCAAGGAAATAGCTCAAGGAAATAGGCACTTGGGAAAGAATAAAATTTGTTAAATATTGGCCTATGCTTGTCAAAGAAGCAGTGAGACAGATAAAGATAATGCAGAGATTGCTCGAGCTTTGAGAAAAGCATTGTAATCTTCTCATATTTTCTAACTAATGCAATATAAATATAGCGAGGTTTTTAGTTGTGTCTTTCCCTAGGAAATCATTGTATATTGTGTTGATTGAATTATTTCTCTTGTATTCTTCATGATTTCATGATTATTTATTATTTCTGCAATTGGTAGAGTAAATTCAAGTTTATTGTTTTAGTAAATTACAATTAGTAGTTTGAATCTACAAGGAATTTCTATAATGACATATTGAGGAGGATAAGACCATGAATATCACCCCATTGGGAAGGATAAGACTATGGAAACCAAGGTGAGGTGCTATATGGATACCAAGGTTGAAATTGTGTATTATAGCTTGTATTGAAAGAGGAGGGGTAGTTCACATATTTCTGATATGAGTTAACAAAGTAGGATGCTCCATGCCTCATTCTAAATTATCTACCACATATTCTTCTTCTATCTACACATGATCAAGTGTGGGGGTTTGTGGTGTTGAAGAAATATTTTTTTTATAAAATAATTTTGAATGAAAATTTTAATGCAATGAAATATTCATAATGCAATTTTTAATTTTTGCAGAAAGTATGAATGTAGAAAATAAAGAGGGGATCATTCCATGAAAAATAGAGTGCTTTCTTGGACACCCTCCTCGACAATGACGGAAAAAAGTGATGAGCCCAGTATTACAAAAAGAATGTTCCAACTCCTAAGGCTATGGACATAAATTATCAACTTGGGGTTCACACAAACTTAAGAGGGGTTGTCATTGTATGTGCAGTATACACCTTTCTCTTCATAGTCTCACTCCCTTTGATGCAAGTGAAAGGAAATCTATTCTATTTGAAAAAATATAAAGAACAATGAAAAACAAGAAAATATAATCTATCTTGCTGGAAAATAATTTCCATTAAGGAAAATATATTCTATTTTGTAGGAAAGAAAAGTCCTAGACTACTTTTGCAAGAATGAACACACACTTTACTTAAAGTAAATTGCAGAAAGGAAATCTAGACTGATTGCATAAATCAACATTCAAGAAGCAATCAATATAAGAGATAAATGGCGACCTAACCAAACGTCAACTGAACTGAAGTGGTCTCCAAGATTACATAGGCTATGAATCTACTTCTACCAAAAATTTGAACTGAATTTTGGCAAGGAAGATCTAGAAAACAAATTGCTACATGATTCTACAGGATTGCTACTAGAATGCTATTTCTCGAGTTAACTTGCTAAATGCCAAGGAAAATAAAATTAAAATGAGATGGGAGAAATTTTATTATTAATTATGATTTCCTAATTCTCCAATATAGATGGAAGCATTCGAAAATTCCATTTTTAACATGTGCTAAAAAATAGAAAAATATTACTACTCCAAAAACTAGAAATTCAGGAATTAGTGAGCTAGTTAACCTGCAAGATGCCTAACCTGATCAAGTGAAAATGATATGGGGTAAAAAATTCTATTAACTTGATTTTTTTTATGACTCGATAAAAGTTGTATAAAATTGAATGAAGCTCATTAACACGTTGTAAAAATTAGAAAAATATTGCTACTATTTTGCTACAAGAGACTTCTAGAAATTCTATATTTTTGAAATAGTAAACCAGAAAAAGTAGTTCAATGATGAATATGAAGTTTCAAAGTTGTTATAAGGATGATTCATGCCTTTCCCTTTGTAAATAACCTAGAAAAAAACTCATTTCAATCATTTAACCAATATAACCTACAACAGACGAAGCATGAACACTAAATGCAGACATAAGAGATGCACATGAAAAAGACATTAAAAGGAAATAAAGAAATTGTACAATAGGGCTTTGAGGCTCCTAGGATGGGCAAGCCCAAGGATACTCAGAGTGCTATGAAGGAAACCAAGTTTTAGAAACTAAAAATGACACCAAACTTCATTATTTGAATAAATCCAAGCACATTTTTGCTAGAAATGAAAGTAGAGTTGATAAATAACAATGTTTCTCCACAATAATACTAAGAAATACATTCCCATAGAGGAAAATTTGGATCGGTACTTATACAAATTTATGGGGAAGAATTCTCCTTGAAAGTAGGAAAACGTCCCCTCCAAAATCCCTCAAAAAATGGATTTGGTTCCCAATAGTAGGAATATTCATTTAATTACAGGGAACATGTTCCTACATTTTTCTCATTCACTGGAGCTCCAAAATATGTTAAATAATTTCATAATATCTTGTTCATTTATTATCCAACATTGGTCCATCATGTAGCAGGGATAAATTACCTATATTATCTCATCCTCCAAATCTTCATAATCTTCCCAATATTATCATGATATTCTAGAAAAATAAATAATATTAGGCACATAATATGTAATTATCTCTAAATCTTTCTAATGAACATATTAAAGCTAAAAATATGTCATCCAATGCAAAAGGAGAGTTTAATGTGTTGAAGAATGTTCATATGGGCATTAATTTGTATTTAATTTGGAGGCCAGTCGCAACTACTCACTATAGGCTACAACTTGATTGAGGCACAAACCTCAAAGATATGCAAGCTTCTACTTATTGTAGGCTCCAACTTGATTGAGACACCCACCTCCTTCTTCAACTTCTGATGGAACTATTTTAATAATATTTCATATTGGATCCACCTTCTCTTCATTCAATATAAATATTCAAAATGAATAGACTATATCTGTCATACTGCTATAAACAACAAAACATACTTTGTCCATACTCTACTCCAACCTGTTCATCAATTTGGTCACATAAAACCCTTCTTGGAACCTTTTCTCACCATATACCCAAAGCCAACTACAACCTTCTAATAAGCATCCAAAACACATAACAATGATTTTGATCATTAAATTTACATCATCAAGACTTTCCATGCCTCTAATATTTTGTTCACCATTAAACCCTGATCACCATGTTTCTTTCAGAATCCAATTTTTCCTTAAAACGAGCCCAAAAACCTCCAAAACCCATATAGAACTATGTAAAACTATACAAAAATCAATAATTATACATAATGATAGAATCATAGCTGATTATAAAAAATATCACTTTACAATATCTACAAAATGACAAACTCATTAGTAGAATGGTTAAATTTTGTGCATCAATAACGCTTGTATATAATAAAAAATTGAATGTATCTAACTGATCTCACACCCTAGATCTACAATGTGAAAACCATACCATATAACCAGCTAACTTGTATATTTATCCATAGTGGGTGGTAGAGGTATTTCTATATATCTGAAGACCCATAACCTAAAACAAAAATTATGAATATCCTTATTGGGTATTAACCACTGAACATCACATGAAGCATAACCACCCAAAGGCTCGAAATATCAAATATATCAACCATACCACAAAACAAAAGAACCTTATTTGTACCACAAATGTATTTTTGAATGGAATCATTGTTTTTGTTGAGTTCTTAGTGCACACACACACATATGAGTGTTACATAGAGCCAATGCTTCAAGGGATCACCTCGAGCCGACCATAATTCAATATAACCATCATTCATAAACAAATATACCACATATAATCAGGGGCTTATCCTATCAATGATGTTACCATAACCATGTGACTTTGAAATTGGAAAACAACCCATTTTCCTTGACCATGTGACCTATTATCACTCTACTAATTCTTAGGTCATGGGATTTTGGTTTATAGTTAAATAAACCAGGGGTAACCAAGAACCTCTTTTAGAATTCAAGATCTAGCCTTCCCGAGTTCTTGAGAGGGATATCTTCTTAAGATTTAGCTTTGTTTTGTGATGGATTTTAGGCTAGCTATGAGTGGAAAATTTGGTTTGATATTTTGAATGTTGTTAGGAATAAAGGACTACAAGGGAAACCATAGAAATATCTACCTAACCATTGGGAAATGGAGTCAAATTTATAGCAAACAAGACTAGAAAACTAAGGTCAAAAGAACAAATATACTAAGGGAAAGATAGGTGATATTCAGAGGGTTTGAAAAGGATATTTTGATGAAGTGGTATGATCTGGACTAAGGGCAATTAAGAATCCTTAGATCACATAAAAGGAAGAGGGAAATTGAGGTCAAACGAGACTAAAGAGCAATTAAGAATTCTAAAGTCTGGAAATCAGCAGAAAACATAAACATGAAAACTAGTAAAAATAGAGAGCTTTTTACACTAATTCTATAATACCTTTCCCATTTATTCATTTAATATGGAAAATAACACAATATTTATGAATTAAACTTAAAGAAATAAACAATGAAAACTGGAAGATGCAATACTCATCTGATCAGCACGAGGATCATTAGTTATGAAGTCTATTTGCTTCAGTTTCCAACCTGTTGCTTCAAATTAACTCACATAAAATCCTAATTTTTCAACAAAAATGTCTATATTAGTCTTGATAATTTTATTCCACCCAAAATACTTCAAAGAGTGAAGTATTTATACAAATTCTAAACTAGAATATCTTGAAAAAATATCAAGATTGGTTCACAATTATCTCTAACTGTTTTACATAAATAGAAATTAAGTAAAGGACACTCAAGACTAATGCATATATTTTGCCCTATTTTTTATGGATAGGTGATTGCTAAGAGGATAATTCTAATTTTATCTAACTCTTAGTTGATGATGAGGCATCCAAGTCACTAACTATTTCCTTTCTTTGTGCATTCTGCTCTAGAAATTCTGCAAACTTGGGGTCCAATGATATATTTTTATTTTTCAATCCATATTAGATACGTAAAACATGAATAGGTTATTGTGGATGAATATGTTGGTGAGATAAAGCTCTTTCAGTTTCCTAAAATTCCTCTCCAGCTTTTCACAATAGGCTCTGCAAAAGGATGTGTAAAACAAATATTTACAGAGTCTGAAAAAATAGCCTGTAAAGATGTGCATGTATCTCTCATTTTGAAATAACTGTGCAAAACGTGAGATATTTTTTTGTATATGGGTCTCTTAGGAACAAAAACCTCCTTCAATTTTGTATGATTTATTTCTGATTGGCCACAATCTTCTTTGCAACATTATGACTTAACAAGAATTTTCTACAAAACATGCTCTCCAATATTGTTTAATATGTCCCAATCCATAATGGTTGTTATAAACGTGAGAGAGGTTTTTGTATATGGCCCTCTTAAGAACATAAACCTCTTCCCGTTTTGCAAAATTCATCTTGGATTGGTCACAATATGTTCTGCAAAGAAATGACTTAAACAGGAAATTTGTGCAAAAAATGTCCCTTCTTGCTCTCTTTTTCATCTTTTCATCTTTTTGTTCTTTTAACTATTTTACTTTCACTTTAGATAAAATTCATTGTTGGTGAAAGTATTTTCATCTCTTTTTACCATTTTACTGCCTCTGTATTTACTTTTACCGTTTACCGTTGACTGCTTTGTAACTTTGTTTTAACTTTCACTCTGACTTTTACCTGATACACTTTAACCACTGATACTCTTTGACTGTTATGTTTTCAGTGTCATTGTGAATTATGATTTAAATTTTACCATTCATTATGCAAACTTCATCATTCTGCTCTCTCTCTGTCTTGATTTTATTCTTTCTTTATATACAAATTGTTTGTTGAATGAAGATATTGAGTTAAAATCTGAGAATTTGGAGAAAACAGTTTTATCAACTAGTATTGAAACTGTTGGCCCAAATCCATATTTTGATAATAACCTGCAAAAATAAATTTTTTTTTAATGAAATCCAGGTCTGTAGGGAGGTGATTGAAGGCTTTTTTGAAATTCCTATGGAATGAGATCTATTTGTGGAGGTTTAACTTAGTTTTTTAGGAATTTTGGGTAGCTGCTGCAAGATTAGACTGTTTTCAGGAGTTATTTTCTTTAATAGAGATGAAAATGAGCAATTTAGGCTAAGGATGGCTTATTTTGGGCTTTTCTTACTCAATTAGGTTTATCTGAAGATGTAAAACTGGCATAAAACAAAAAAAGGGTTTTCTGAATGGATTTAATGGAAAACAGGGATTATCAAGGTAATTCAGAGGTTTCAATTGTTCAGATCCTTGAATTTAATCTTTAAACTGTGAAAATTGAGGAAATTGGCTTTAAAAAGGTTCACAGTTGAAAATAGGGTTTTTTGGTCATATCAGCTTCAAACTCGATGCTGTGAGTGGAAAACTTCAAAGTCTTTTAAATGCGGTCACTGTGGTAAAATTTTGTTTCAGGGAGAAAAATTGACTATCAAAGGTTTAGATTTCGTTCACAGGGTTTGGGCGCATTTTTCATAACAGGGGAGGGGGTAAACAATACATAAAACGATGAGAAATTAAGGTAAAACCTTAGATATTTGTCATAATATGTATCATTTATTTCAGGTCATAATCAGTGGCGGGAGCGGTTTTCATTTTGAATGCGAAAACCATTTGGCGATTATCACATTTCTCCTGGGCCTGAAACGGTTTTTGGCTTTTACAATGCGATCCAGTGAAATTAGGACACGTAGTGGGTGGTGGTTTCATAAAACAGCTTTTTTCGCAAAATTTTTGGGCAACTTCGCCCGATCACTTTAGAAATGTGATATGGGATCCACGCCGTCAGATTTGGTTGAGTGGATTGAACGGTTAATATGCGTCGGGAAGCTGCGGGGAAATAAGGTGGGACCAGGTACTATGATCTATGCTGTTGATTTGGTAAAATGAGATCGATGGTTTAAAATTAATCCGATAGGAAATGGTAGGGGCGGGGGAAGGATTTATCGGGTTTAGTTTGGACCGTCAGATTAAAGGGATTAGGATGATTGAAGGGTCAGGAACGAATGCGAGTCTTTCATTTATGTTTAATGAAATTTATGTATAAAAGGATTTTATACATGGAATGGATGGGTCATTATATTAACCAGAGTTTAATATTGTGGTAGGGGAATATGTATCGGGAAAATGGGATAAGGTTAAAGCTTTCACCATGGGTAAATCTTATGGGGGGAAAGGTGAATACACTTCCTTTTCTTCGTTGTTATATATACACATTGTGTAAATAAATAGTGAATTTTCAATATTATTTTTATTATATAGTTTCAGATTTTTCAAAGGCCTAAAACTATAGGGGAGAGGGGATATATTTTTTATGGGTAGTTTTGTGTCAAAGGGATAACTTTGAGATGTTTTCCAACATGTTCTTAATATCTTTGACACAAAAGCATATATTAAAAGGGTTTTTGGGATATTAAATAAAAGGGAACTATATTAATAGGAGAGGGTTATTTTCTAGGGAATTAATAAATAAGTTAAAGTTAATATGACAAAGGGGATAGTGGAAACTCAAAATACATAAATATAACTAATAAAAGTGAATTTTTAAAGCAAAGCTTTATTATCATAACTTAATCACTTCAACTTAGGATAAAATTTCATTTTGAGGGTTTTATACTTCATGATAGGAAGTTAATCAAATAGGCCTTTAAGTAATATTTAAGTAAGAAAAGGGTTCTCACTTATGAATTTAAATGGTAATGAGTGCATGAAGGGAAAATGATGTGATTTGTGGGATTAATATAGACATTTAACATTTTTAACTAATCAGCCATAGAGCCTTGGGTCCGTTCCCAACAGAAGTCAAGGAAATGCCTTGAGCCTTTCTAACTAATAGTTTAGAATGATAAATGGCTATGGGGAAGGGAAGTTATTTGTTTGCAGCCCTGGCGAATAATATTTACAGTGATGTTTCTCACCTTCTTCAACCTACCCAATCATATCTTCTAACATTTTTTCCTTCTATTTTAATCAGGTGCATTTGAACTAGCAACCTTACAACCTTTTATACTTTTTTGAAAGCAATAAAACTATCTAATTCTACACTTATTTCATCCAGGAATCCATATTAAACTGTTGGATTCACTTATTATCTACCTAACTACTGAATTTCCATGATTAAATTATTTGACAATTCTTCATTCTCTATCTAAAACAAGTAAATTGAAACATGATAAGTCAAGATTAAATTGTTCAACTCATCATGGACTATGGAATTTATTGACACTCTACCATAATCAACTGCAAAAAGTAAAGTAGTGGCATTTAAACTTGCACACTTTCATGCTTTATTCATCTTTTTTCTTTTGGGCATATGATTTTTTCTAAGTCCTTTGATCTTTCTTTTAGGACTTTTTTTACCCTCTTTTTTTATTTTTGATTTTTGATTTTTGATTTTTTTACAAAATATGGGAATAAAACTTGCAGAAATCAATGTATGTACATATTTACAAGACTATCATCAGTTAAGTCAAAATTATTAATCCTATATTTATAGGTTGCTAACATGACCCTGTCCTAGGGTTTCATGGTCATCCACATCATGATGTCAGCACGATGTCATTATGCCACATGGAAACCTACGAGGGGTGCCATTTGTCACAAAATTTTGGAAATTTCACCAATCCAAAACAACCATATGTGCATGTCATGTCATAGAACATGGAGGAACCATGTCACTTTTTGATGTCATCACTTCTGACCACTCGGTCTATGCCATGTGTTAGTCGGGACTCGATCTTACATCATCATCTAACCAATTTAACTACACCATGTGTCACCATGAGACTGGATCTTATGTCATCACCTCTGACTAATTAGATATGCCACATGTCATCATGAGACTAACTCTTATGTCATGCCCTTTGAATAGTTCAATTGTGCCACATGTCATGATATTATTAGTCTGGAAAGAGTAATTAAATATCATGCATCTCTATTTTTTATCATGATATATTGTTTAAAGTTTCACATTGTTTAACCATATTAAAAAATGCACAACTTTACACACTCAAAGTCGTTATTTTCCATGCCAATGGAATATCCACCCTCAACATGTGTGACCTCTATAAAATTTGGTGATTTTGGGTTTTGGCCCCATAGTTTAGGTCCTGAACTAATATCAATTTTCAAATGGCCAACATCCAATAGGATTTTTTTTAAGCACATATTCCATTTCAAAGGTCTCTATGAGGAATATCTAATCATGTTATCCATAGATTCATTATGACATCATAACCTTGTGAAAAAATAAATAAACTTCAAATCACTTTCACTTCATTTGATGAGCGTATGAAAGAGATCCAACTATCATATTGCTTCCTTTGATTCATGAATGATATTTTTGTTTCTTTGGACATCCTCTTTGACATCAATGACACTTTTTTTCATCAATGACAACTTCATGTGTAACAATATCCCCCTTTTTCAGTAATGGAAACACCATTATAAATTGATGGTCGTTGATGTCAATAGGCCAAGTTCTCCTTGGAATGCATCAAAATATCCTTTAAATAGTGTTGAGGTCTCCCCCTATCTGACTATGAAGATTCCTCCTTTTTTTTCTTTTGTCAATGTCTACATTCTCTCCTCCAATATTATTTCTCAATTATGTTGGTATCTCCTGCTCCTCTTGTTCAAAGTTTTTCAATGTTTGTTTCAATCTATGAATTCTTTCCCCATTTGACATCAATGGAAAAGTGATATGGTTATCTACCCATGCTTCCATAATTATTTTTGAAGATGATCATGTTAGGAGTAGATTATCCCTTATATTATCATTCTCTATATGTAAATACTTTCCATGTCTATCAATGAGTGGATTCTATAGTTACTATTGAACTTCCTTGTAGATTTGATGAAGTATCCCCTTGATACCATGCTTCCTTTATCTATAAGTTCCTACCAATACTCATCAATCATTGCTAAAATTTCTTGTGAAAATGATATAGTCTCCCTCTATTTCCAATGCTTTTCCAAATATCCCTAGACTTTCTTGTGGAGTTGGTAGAGTCTCCCTTTGTTGCAAGTGATTTTCCAATTGTCCCTAGATTTTCTTGTAGACGTGATAGAGGTTCCCCCCATTTCTAATTTTTCTCCGATTGTCCCTAGATTTTATGTTGGACTTGATATATTCTCCCTCTATTACCAATGCTTCTCCAACTATCCTTGAAATTTCTTGTGGACCTGATAGAGTCTCTCATTGAGACCGTGATTTTGATACTTCTTTAACTATTCTTATATTTTTCGATAGAATCTCCTCCTGATACTATGATTCTTGTCAATGTTGAACCTTTTTGTGAACTTAATGGAGTCTCCCCTTGAGACTATTATTTTTTTTTACTACTCATCCACTCCTTTGATTTCTCTTATCTTAGATGGTGAACCTACATAAATTCTCTACTTGTACATGTTTTCTATCATATACTAATATATATATATATTTATTTTTCCTTACACTAATTTATATTTGATATATAATCTAAACTCCTAATTTTCAATGCAAATGTAATCTCCCCATATGATTTTCCATGTACTACCCTCATTTCAAAGTGATCATTATGCATACATAGTATTTCTTCTTCAAGTTTTAATTCAATAAGTTATGATCTTGAACAAGCCTTAACTAAGGATTATATCTGAGGGGTTAGATCTAAATTTTTTTCATGTCTCATCCTCCATATCATGTTGCATCTTATATTATAGGTAATTACTTCTCTATTAATAATATAATCACATGATATGTGTCATTCATTTTCACATATATAACACGCAATATTGGGCTTCAAAATTTGCAGAAATGACTATTGTGTTCTTATAAATTGATCCATATACCTCAATATAGGAACCTTATCATATCATAGGTCCTACAATATTTTTATTTGTTCCCAAGTTTTGTATATAAAAAATTATAACCAAATAACTTATTCTTATACCTAGAGGTATAGGGCGATCTTACTCTTTTGACATTGTTTCATGGAGGAGCCTCATTTTTTCACTAATTTCCAACACCTACTTCATTGATATTTGTGGATCCTTTATTAATACTATTTGTCATGAGGGGTTCCCTTATTTCATTCTAGTTCATTTCCTTCTGTGAATTGAATGTATCTTGTTACTTCCTGACATCATCCTAAGAATCATTGAAATGAACATGCTTGGGATGATTCATCATTTGATTAGAATATTCAAACAAGATGTTATTGGATGTGATGAATTTTTGATCTAGCTTCTTGGGATTACATTCATTTGATACATTTGGAATATCTTTATTCTTGGATGTCTTTCAAATTCCATAATATCCAAGACATGTTTTAATGAGAGGAGACCTTTGCATGTTGAGAATGTGATCTAGAGATTTGGTCTTTTTATGAAGATTTAAGTTGTGTTTAAGTTACTCCAATTCTTCTTTAAAAAGTTGTTCCTTCCCATTAAACTATTCAAAAAAATATATATTTATACTTTTAGCTTCCTCTATCTCAACCTTGAGAGTAAGGACGCTCTCCTGATTCAAATTTTTGTCTTGGAGTTATTGCATTAATTAACATTCCCTCTTTCAAAGAGTTTTGATTTCCTTCAAGAAATTTTTAAGTTCTCCTAAATAATCTATTTTTGCTTCATGTTATTTTGTTTCAATTATGAACAATATTTCACCTCTTTCATCGTTGATAACACTTTCATTGCTTTCGTAATAAATTTCTTCTTTTGAGTAGAAATTTTTCTTATTGTCATTGTTGGCTTGAGGGGTCCTGACCCAAGTTTGGTGTGCAAGGTTTGCCAACAAACCCCTATACTACTGGCCCTTTCAACAGTGACCTACTTGCGCAGGCCACAGTCTCACCCGAAGTAGTATGGGTGGGTGTTGGAACCAGGTTTCTGCACCCTGAGAAAGGAAGGGTAAGGCAAGAAGGGTTGCGTTATGTTCAAATTATCTCTGCGCAGGGTCAAGTATATGTCCAATTGCATCCACATGCACTAGATCTATAATTAGAAGCTTTTCATAACCTTAACACAGCATTACATACCTGGACAGAACAGATCTAGATTCACTTTAATACATAGACTTTCACAGCATAATATAACCAAAGAAGAATAGATCCAATCATTCAATATACAGACCTTCGTAGCGCAAAGACAGAGAAATGCATAGCACATTAATTATCAACAATTCATTAAATATTACTCACATATTTAGATCCAATAATCTTGCATATTCATTCATTCATTACCCTTACAATTTCCTTCCCAGCCTGCGCACATAGAAGTAGGGTCTTCACACAGCTGGATTAGGATCTCCGCGCACACAACTAGCAGGAGTCCGTTCCCAAAAAACCCTAACAGATCGCTTACATAACGGATCACAACAATAGCTTAGCCAATTCTTACCTCTTACAATCCGAAATTCCTCTCTATTTATAACAATCTAGCTTTAACATTCCTATGGTCTGCAACCAATGGTTTTCGGACCCCTAGTTTACCCTTTAATCCCATTAAAATGCTTTTCGGGGCTTTGACCCACCCCAAAACCACTGCGTTGTACTAAATATAACAAAAATAACCAAAATGGGTTGGTTTTGTAGCTTGTTAGGAGATCCCGTTCCAACAGTCCCCCAACACAATCTTGTGACTCTTCTTGAGTCACTTTGGTGGCGTGCCTTTAATCTGCGCGTGTAAGGTAGCCAGGGAGCGAAGGAGGGGTGGAAGCACTTACTTACTTTGGGCCACTGCATGTTGCGCGATGTTGAGCATTGTCAGAGAAACAGGCCCCTTGAGATCCAGACCAACGCGTTCCAACAACCGGTGGAGACGTGCAATTTTGGATTGCGCATCATGTGCAAGCTGGAGTGCAGCATCAGTCCATGGTTTCAACTTTTTGTACGCAACCTTCTTGGAGTGACGAAGGTCCTCAATCTGGTGCATGGCGGCCAGGTGTTGTGCATGGCAAGGGGGAGGTATGGAGGCCCGAAGTAAATCTAGAGCATCTTCTGCCTATGTCAACTCTCTTTGGACATGCTGAAGCATGGGGTGGTGCAATGCTTTCATCCAGATTTGTGTAGCCTCTTGAAATAATTGGGCTCCCTGCGCCAGTTGTTCCTGAATAGTGTGTGTGGCATTAGTGACCACAGAAATTCACTGGGCATGTTCTTCCGAGGTCAGGTCATACTGCTTGCATATTTCTTGGCCGCGACGGTGTACCTCTTGCAGTACGCTGGCTGACAGGCTTCGTAGTTCTATAGTAGAGCGCTGTGGTAAGTTGACTTGTATGTCCCTAGAAATCAATTTAAAAGTGACAATGTGGGGGAGTAAACATATGTTGCTTCTAGCGGGCAGGGCCTAGAAATGGTGGAGATGTCATAGCAGGTTTCGGTACCGCAAAGTTCCTACCAAACTTGGTTAGCAGCTAATCCTTCCAGGAAGCCTTCATGCACTCCTATTGCTACACCCAGATTCTTCCGACCCTCTTATCTGTTCCTCCTGTGCGTTGGGGTCCATACCAGAGAGATGAGCGACATGAATCATAGAAATTAGTAGAAAGAAACATAAGGTAGGTAGCCAATATCGCTTGACAGTTGAATAAATAGCGCGATCCATCCTCTTCCAGCCATTCGTGCCCCAATCTAAGTTACTTAATGGAAATGTAGGTCGTAAGTGGTGCGTACCCTTGATCATAAATGGTGATATTGATAATCTACCACTCTTTTCCAGCATTTGTAAGTGTCTTTTCACATTAACTCTGGATGAGCTGATATTCCTCTTTTGTATCCAAGGTAGCATCGTCGTGATGTCAGGGTGTGGCTGATGTGTCGGAGGTCCTTTCGTACTTTGACGGACAGTTGACACACAGTGAGCCTTTAAGTTGATCGAGAGTATTTTCGAGGTAGTTATGTCATTCGTGGAAGGATCAATTTTTTGCAGGACAACTGCGTCAGACGTCCATAGGTGATTTAATTCTTTAGTCATCTGTAAATTCTCTCGAATACTCATGATTGGAGACAGGTCCGTAATCTGGTTGGGAAAGGGTTAAGCGCACCCTTGAGCGAGCAGGTCACCACGTGGGTCGGCCGATTTTGGGGCCCATCTGGCTAAGGGGGTCTCTATACACAGGATTACCCTACTCCAGTAGTTCTTCCGAGCAGGGGAGACAGGTTCCTGCATAGGTGATTCATACCAAGTTAGTGGTAGTGCCTCAGACCTACATTCCGTGGACCCCTTAGGCTTCATAGGCTTCAGAGTGTCATTTGTGGCCTCGTGGCAAGGCAAGGTTTGTTCCATGGTAGAGATGCGACGGAAACTTTTGACAGTCTGAAGGCTGTGAAGTGCCGAAACCTCATGCAGTCGGCTCTGCCAGTTCTCCAGCTCTTCATCAGAGTCAGAAAATCATTCACTGTCCTTTTCCCAATGGAGAAACCCTTCATCCATGGGTTTAACCCGATCTTCATCTTGCACAGTGATCTTATAGATATGATCTAATTCTTCCTTCGTGTGGATAGTCTCAGTATACCGGGCACCTTCCGTGGGATCGAGGGGTACTATGACACACGTACTTCTGCTCTCAAACACCATGATTCGTTTCTTTATGTTTAAAGTCCGCATCTTCAACTATCTCAATCACTTCAAAGTCAGCTAGGACCCTTGCCCCTGCAATTTCAACCATAAATTTTGGTAACCTTCCCAAGCGAATGATTTTCTGCTGATTTTCCATGCGCAGCTGGATAGTGGACCATTCCAATTTGGACTTCCCCATTCATTGCCATGTCTGCTTAGGCAAAACATTAGCATTGGATCGAAGATATAAGATAACCTGATCCATTTCATAGTCCCCAATTTGTGCAGTCAACCACATTTCCCTCCCTGTGCATTTCTTAGAGCTGTAAAGTTTTTGCACGTCCTTGGTCTCAGGGATCAAGGTGGGCTGAGCTGCGCAGGTGTTCATTAAATCTAGGAGGTTTCTTATGGCCTGCAGGTTCTTGAGTAATTTCAAACATGCCTTCAAAAAGGTCTCAATTTCTTCCTCGCCTTGAGACTGCGTAGGGGCTGCTGGTAGTGCTTGTTCTTCGCAGGGTACCTCTTTTCTTTCCTTGGTGTCCAACCCACGACGTGTTATGACCTTTACACTTGGATCTGCTTCTCTTAGTTTATTTTTAACCCTTTGTATGTTCTATGTAGGGGTAGGTTTCTTTTTCTGCATTCTGGCTATCAAGATCGGGCAATATTCTACCTCATGGTCCAGATGTTTGCAGTATTTACATGATGGTCAGGTGGGATTAAAGAATTATCTGGAAAAGTACCCTATTTATCCATAATTATAATAGATCAGCTGGCCTTGTCCTCGGCCTGCACTTCCTCCTTGGTCTCCTCTGACTCTGGTCGGGGATCCTCCAAAGTGCGCAATCAATCTGGGTGACACAGGCTCTGATTGTACCCAATATAAGTTCCCACGATCTATCATCAGGTCATATGTTCGACAGTTCTACTCGTCATGTCCTACGGATCGACAGAATCGGCACCATTTTTGTTTTAGCTCCGGGACATACTCATCCAGCCGAGGATAATGGTTCGTATCATGGAGGCCCTCTACCCAAAAATCATCGCACCATAGCGCAAATCCACTTGATCCTAGTCGCAATAGGGAAGGCTCCCTACTTACCCCTGGGCGTAGCAGGCTAGGTCCTCCAGCTTGGATATAATCAGTCAATAGAGGGCACTGATACACCAGAGACTCGGCAACGTATACACCATAGATCCACGCAGATGTATTTTCCTCTCTCTTTTCGTAGTTTATGTATCTCTAGGTTCATAGCTCCAATTTGCTCCTAGATATGTTGGACTCCTATCGAGGTATCCTCTCGGGGAGAATCTTCGACAACTTTCTCCTCCGATTCGAAGGTCTACTGATTGATTGGCGTGCGCAGGTGAGGTAACAACATGGTGATGAACCATTTCGTATGTTGTCTATCATCATACTCGAACCCTCCTTCCCTAATCACCTTCTTCAGTCGTTGATCCGCCTCCCACACTGACTCAAACACACCCTGTTTGAATTCTTTTACATCTGCCACTAACTAGGAATAGGACTTTGGTTTGTGGAATTGTTGCTTCAGAGCATTCTTAATATCCTAAATGGAAGCGGTCCCATTCTGGGAAACTTATCACATATACCAGTCCAACGCCCTATCTTCAAAGGCTAAGGACAGCTGCGCCCTTTTGATTGTATCATTTTCCACATTCTGCGTAGTCTAGACAGAGTCTGCAATGAACCAAAATCGATCCATGTCCTCATATCCTACTCCCCTGAAGGTAGGTAGTTTCAGATGTGAAGCCATATCACTATCCAGGGATGATTTTATAGGTGAGTTCTTAACCATGCGTGCCCTAGGTGGTGATGTGGCTGGTTCCTTAACTGGGCTATAGGCGGCCCTTCCCTCGTCAAGGTTGGTCTGATAATACTTACCACTACGTTTCGCACTCCCTTCTAGATCGAAGGTCATTCAGTCTATATGGCTGCATAGAATGCTCTTTTCACACAACAACTTCTTGACCAGTAACGGTAACGTCCTCAGAAACTTACCCCGGAATCCTTTGAAGAATTTTTGCTCGACCTTAGAGTATGATACAGATTGGTCAATGGAAAACTCTCTCACAAAGCCTCCCAGCACACTATCCACCCAGTGATCCACCATGCGTGTAATAGTGTTATCGGTTCTTTCTAGCTGTTCAATCAGATCGAAAGTCCACTGAGTGACTCGCTCGTCCTTCCAGCACTTCTAGAATTATACCATCCTAGCCAGCCGCTCCTGAAGCTCAATTGCAAAGGTTACAAAGAATATTTCGTAGCTTTCAGTAAGAACGTACCTATTCTTCCACCTTTATGCCGTTAATTTCTCGCTTCAGTTTTCTCTTACTACAAACTCCTGGATCTTCCTTTCGAACTAGTCCCCGATCTCTTCTTTTTTAGGCTTCCAGTATTCTCTTGTCATTACCCAATCCCTTTCTTAGATCTCTTCAGGTCCCGACAACGGAACCATTTGTTGGCTTGAGGGGTCTTGACCCAGGTTCGTTGTGCAAAGTTTGCCAACAAACCCATATACTATTGGCCCTTTCAACAGTGACCTGCTTGTGCAGGTCACAGTCTCACCTGAAGTAGTATTGGTGGGTGCTGGAACCAGGTTTCCGCACCCTGAGAAAGGAAGGGTAAGGCAAGCAGGGCTACGTTTTTTTCAGATTATCTCTGCGCAGGGTCAATTATATGTCCAATTTCATCCACATGCACTAGATATGTAATTAGAAGCTTTTCATAACCTTAACATAACATTACATACCTGAACATAATAGATCTAGATTCACTTTAATATATAGACTTTCGCAGCATAATATAACCAAATCAGAATAGATCCAATCATTCAATATACAGACCTTCGTAGCGCAAAGATAGAGAAATTCATAGCACATTAATTATCAACAATTCATTCAATATTACTCATAGATTTAGATCCAATAATCTTGCATATTCATTCATTCACTACCCTTACAATTCCCTTCCCAGCCTGTGCACATAGCAGCAGGGTCCACACACAGTTGGACTACGATCTCCGCGCACACAGCCAGCAGGAGTCTATTCCCCAAAAACCCCAACAGATCACTTACATAATAGATCACATCAATATCTTAGCCAATTCTTACCTTTTACAATTCGAAATGCCTCTCTATTTATAACAATCTAGCTTTAACATTCCTATGGTCTGCAACCTATGGTTTTCGGACCCCTAGTTTACCATTTAAACCCATTACAATGATTTTCAGGGCTTTGAACCACCCCAAAACCCTTGCGCTATACTAAATATAACAAAAATAACCAAAATGGGCTAGTTTCGTAGCTTGTTAGGAGACCGCGTTCCAACAGTTCCCCAACACAATCTTGTGACTCGTCCCGAGTCACTTTGGTGGCGCGCCTTCAATATGCGTGCGTAAGGTAGCCAGGGAATGAAGGAGGGGTGGAAGCACTTCCTTGCTTCAGGCCACTGTGTTTTGCGCAATGTTGAGCATTGTCAGAGAAGTAGGCCCCTCGAGATCCAGACCAACGCGTTCCAACAACCAGTGGAGACGTGCAATGGCACACTGCGCATCATGTGCAAGCTGAAGTGCAGCATCAGTCCATGGTTTCAACTTTTTGTATGCAACCTTATTGGAGTCACGAAGGTCCTCAATCTAGTGCATGGCGGCCAGGCACTGCGCATGGCTAGAGGGAGGTGTGGAGGCTCGAAGTCGATCTAGAGCATCTTCTACCTCTGTCAACTCTCTTTGGACATGCTAAAGCGTGGGGTGGTGCAGTGCTTTCGTTCAGAGCTGCATAGCCTCTTCAAACAATTGGGCTCCATGTGCTAGTTTTTCTTGAATAGTGTGTGTGGCGTTAGTGACTGTGGCAATTCACTAGGTGCGTTCTTCCGAGGTCAGGTCATACTGCTTTCATTTTTCTTGGCCGTGACGGTGTACCTCTTACAGTACGCTGGCCGACAGGCTTCATAGTTCTATAGTAGAGAGCTGTGCTAAGTTGACTTGTATTTCCCTAGAATTCGATTCAAAATTAACAATGTGGGGGAGTAAACATATGTTGCTTCTTGCGGGTGGGGCCTGGAAATGGCGGAGATGTCGTGGAAGGTTTCGGTACCGCAGAGTTCCTGCCAAACTCGGTTCACAGCTAATCCTTCCAGGCGGCCTTCATGCACTCCTATTGTTGCACTCAGCTTCCTTTGACCCTCTTATTTGTTCCTCCTGTGCATTGGGGTCCATACTAGAGAGACGAGCGACATGAATCGTATAAATAAGTAGAAAGAAACATAAGTTAGGTAGCCAATACCGCTTGACAGTTGAATAAATAGTCTGAGCCATCCTCTTCCAGCCATTCATGCCCCAATCGAAGTTACTTAATGGAAATGTAGGTCGTAAGTGGCACATACCCTTGATCATAAATGGTGATATTGATAATCTACCGCCCTTTGCCTGCATTTGTAAGTGTCTTTTCGCATTAACTCTAGATGAGCTAATATTCTTCTTTTGTATCCAAGGTCACGTCGTCATGATGTCAGGGTGTGGCTGACGTCTTGGAGGTCCTTTCATACTTCAACAGACTGTTGACACACGGTGAACCTTTAAGTTGATCGGGAGTCTTTTCGAGGCAGTTATTTTGATCATGGAAGGATCAATTTTGTGAAGGACAGTTGTGTTACACAGTAATTTGTCACCGTCCCTGCAATCCTCGTCCCGCACATTGGAGGGCTCATTTCGTGACCTGTGAGAAATGACATGGCTTGAAACCACTTTCATGACATCCCTCTGAACAAGAGCTTTCATTGCCATGAAGACATCTCCTTGTGAAAAACCCTAAAAATGGCCCTTTTTTCATTGGCGCGGGCAGACAGTTCAATACCCGCGCCAATGGGGAAAATCCTTCAAAGAGGCCGTGCCAATTGGCGCTCTGTCCCAGAGTCACACTCACGCCAGCCAATTTAAGGAGTGTTTTTTAAAAATAAATGGCGAAAGTTTCATCCTAACCAATTCATGAACTGGTATCTATCTTGAGTTGGGAGGTTTGGCTCCGGATTTCCATGTAGAGGAAGTGGTTTGCCACCTCTCATGGAAGCTTCCTTGAGGATAGGGCCAATCCCATGATTATAGGGATCCCAACTCCCCTTCCTCCATCTATAAAAGCTTGCCCATCTCCATTGCAAGCTAGTCTTTAAGGCTCCAAGTTCCCAAGAGCCATCAGAGCCTTATGCTGCAAAAGCCTTGATTCATTCCCTTAAGGCCAAATTCAAGCAAGGAGATTATTGTCAAGACATCCGAAGAGAGAGGCTTGTCCCATCCCCGACAGGCGTTTTCGAGTCGTGTTCCGTTGGCGACCCTCCGAAGGAGAATTCAGCGTCAGGGCTATGGTTGTATTATTCTTTGATTGATTAATGATAAGAGACTATTGGTTATGGTTCCACTCTTGTTGTTGATTATGATGTTGAGTTATATCTTCTCTGACTGACATATAGTTGCATCTACTGGATTTTATGCTTGTGTTTGTTTTGTTTCTCGCGTGTGCAAGTGTCTGATCACAGAGATCATGAGGATTGTGATCTGCCAGAGCTAAGGAACGGGAGCACTACCTTCTCTACGAGCAACATCGTTGGATTCCAGGTAAGCCTTCATCGCTAGTTGGTTTATTTTCCATTAGGAACCTGCACTATAGCGTGAACGATTGTTGCTAGACCCGGTCTAGGCTAGTAGGGATCGCCTCTATCTGCAGAGGGGATTTACCTCCACAACAAGTTGCATGAGACGTCCATAGGTGATTTAATTCTTCAATCATCTGTAAATTCTCTTGGATACTCATGATTGGAGACAGGTCCGTAATCTGGTTGGGCAAGGGCTGAGTGCACCCTTGAGCGAGTAGGTCACCATGTGGGTCGGCCAATTTTGTGGCCCATTTGGCTAAGGGGGTCTCTATACGTAGGATTACCATACTCTAGTAGTTTGTCCGAGTAGGGGAGATAGGTTCCTATGTAGGTGCTTCGTACCGAGTTATTGGTAGTGCCTCGGACCTACATTCCGTGGACCCCTTAGGCTTCGCAGGCTTCGTAGTGTCATCTGTGGCCTCTTATCAAGGCAAGGTTCATTCCATGGTAGAGATGCGACAAAAGCTTTTAACAATCTGAAGGCTCCGAAGTGTCGAAACCTCATGCAGCCAGCTCTGCCAGTTCTCTAGCTCTTCATAAGAGTCAGAAAAGCATTCACTGTCTTTTTCCCAATGGAGTAGCCCTTCATCCATGGGGTTAACCCGATCTTCATCTTGCGCAGTGATCTTATAGATATGATCTAATTCTTCCTTCTTGTGGATAGGCTCAGTGTACCGGGCACCTTCCACGGGATCCAGGGGTACTATGACACGTGTACTTCTGCTCTCAAACACCATGCTCCGTTTCTTTACGTTAATAATTCCCCCCATGTCCATTTCCCAATCTAATTCAAGGAGCGCAGGGTAGGGGTCCGCATCTTCAATTATCTCAGTCACTTCAAAGTCAGCTAGGACCCTTGCCCCTGTAATGTCAACCATAACTTTTGGTAACCTTCCCAAGGGAATGATTTTCTACTGATTTTCCATGCGCAGATGGATAGTGGACCATTCCAATTTGGGCTTCCCCATTCATTACCATTTTTTCTTAGGCAAAATTTTGGCATCGGATCGAAGATCTAAGATAACCTGATCCATTTCATAGTCCCCAATTTATGCAGTCAACCGCATTTCCCTCCCTATGCGTTTCTTAGAGTTTTAAAGTTTGGGCACGTCCTTGGTCTCAAGGATCAAGGTGGGCCGAGCCGGGCAGGTGTTCATTAAATCCAGGAGGTTTCTTATCGCCTACGGGTTCCTGAGTAATTTCAGACATGCCTTCAAAAAGGTCTCAATTTCTTCCTCGCTTTGAGACTGTGCAAGGACTGCTAGTAGTGCCTGTTCTTCACAGGGTACCTCTTCGCTTTCCTTGGTGTCCATCCCACTACGTGTTATGACCTTTACACTTGGATCTACTTCTCTTAGTTTAGTTTTAACCCTTTGTACGTTCTGTGTAGGGGTAGGCTACTTTTATTGCATTCTAGCTGTCAAGATTGGGTAGTCTTCTACCTCATGGTCCAGTTGTTTGCAGTATTTACACGACGGTCGGGTGGGATTAGGGAATTCTCTAGCAAAGTGCCATATTTCTCCACAATTATAACAGATCACCTGGCCTCATCCTCGGCCTGCGCTTCCTCCTCAGCCTCCTCTGCCTCGGGACGGGGATCCTCCAAAGTGTGCAGTTATTTTGGGCGACACAGGGTCTGATTGTACCGATATAAGTTCCCGTGATCTATCATCAGGTCATATGTTTGGAAATTCTACTCGTCATGTCCTATGGACCTATAGAATTGGCACCATTGTTGTTTTAGCTTCGGGACATACACATCCAGCCGAGGACAATGGTTCATATCGTGGAGGCCCACTACCCAAAAATCATCACACCATAGTGCAGATCCACTTGATCCTGGTCGCAACAGGGCAGGCTCCCTACTTACCCCTTGGTGCAACGAGTTAGGTCCTCCAGCTTGGATATAATCAGTTAGTAGAGGGAAATGATCCTTTGTGTGACCAGACACTCGGCAACATATACACCAGAGATCCGTGTAGATGTCTTTTCCTTGCTCTTTTCGTAGGTTTTGTATCTCTAGGTGCATAGCTCCAAGTTGTTCCTGGATCTGTTGGACTCCTGCAGAGGTATCCTCCTAGGGAGCAACTTATAACTTCATAGTGGCTTCGACAACTTTCTCCTATGATTCGAAGGTCTGCTGATTCATTGGCATGCACAGGTGAGGTAAAAACATGGCGATGAACCATTCCATATGTTGTCTATCATCATACTCGAACCCTCCTTCCCTAATTGCCTTCTTTAGCCATTGATTCACCTCCCACACTGACTCAAACGCACTTTGTTTGAAGTCTTTTACGTTCGCCACTAACTGGGAATAGGACTTTGGTTTGCGGAATTGTTGCTTCAGAGCATTCTTAATATCCTGAATGGAAGCGGTCCCATTCTGAGTAACATATCGTATATACCAGTCCAATGCCCTATCTTCGAAGGCTAAGGACAACTGCACCCTTTTGATTATATCGCTTGCCACATTCTGCGTAGTCGAGACAGAGTCTGCAACGCACCAAAATCGATCCATGTCCTCATCTCATACCCCCCTAAAGGTAGGTAGTTTCAGATGTGTAGCCATATCACTATCTTGGGATGACGTTATAGGTGAGTTCTTACCCCTGCATGCCCTAGGTGGTGATGTGGCTGGTTCCTTAACTAGGCTATAGGCGGCCCTTCCCCCGTCAAGGTTTGTTCGATAATACTTACCACTGCGTGTCGCACTCCCCTCTAGATCTGAGGTCATTCAGTCTGTATGGCTACACAGAATGCTCTTTTCGCACATCAACTTCTTGATCAGTAATGGTAACGTCCTCAGAAACTTACCCCGAAATCCTTTGAAGAATCATCACTCGGCCTCAGAGTATGATATATATTGGTCAATGGAAAACTCTGTCACAAAGCATCCCAACACACTATCCACCTAGTGATCCACCGTGCGTGTAATAGTGTTATCGGTTCTCTCCAGCTGTTAAAGCAGATTAGGAGTCCACTGAGTGACTCGCTCATCCTTCCAGCACTTCTAGAATTCTACCAGCCTGGCCAGCCACTCCTGAAGCTCAATTGAAAAGGTTACAAATAATATTTCATAGCTTTCAATAAGAACGTACCTATTCTTCCACCTTTTTGCCATTAATTTTCCGCTTCGATTTTCTCTTACTGCAAACTCCTGGATCTTCCTTTCGAACCAGTCCTCGATCTCTTTTTTTTCAGGCTTCCAATATTCTCTTATCATTACCCGATCCCTTTCTTAGATCTCTTCAGGTCCTAACAGCGGAACCATTTGTTGGCTTGAGGGGTCCTGACGCAGGTTCGGTGTGCAAGGTTTTCCAACAAACCCCTATACTACTAGCCCTTTTGGCAGTGACCTGCTTGCGCAGGTCACAATGTCACCCGAAGTAATATGGGTGGGTGTTGGAACCAGGTTTCCGCACCCTGAGAAAGTAAGGGTAAGGCAAGAAAGGCTGCGTTCTATTCATATTATCTTTGTGCAGGGTCAAGTATATGTCCAATTTCATCCACATGCACTAGATCTATAATTAGAAGCTTTTCATAACCTTAACACAACATTACATACCCGGACAGAACAGATCTAGATTCACTTTAATACACAGACTTTCGCAGCATAATATAACCAAAGCAGAATAGATCCAATCATTCAATATACAGACCTTTGCAGTGCAAAGATAGAGAAATGCATAACACATTAATTATCAACAATTCATTCAATAGTACTCATAGATTCAGATCCAATAATATTGCATATTCATTCATTCATTACCCTTAAAATTCCCTTCCCAACCTGTGCACACAGTAGCAGGGTCCGCACACAGTTGGACTAGGATCTCCGCGCACACAGCCAGCGGGAGTCCGTTCTCCAAAAACCCCAACAAATTGCTTACACAACAAATCGCATCAATAGCTTAGCCAATTTTTACCTCTTACAATCCGAAATGCCTCTCTATTTATAAAAATCTAACTTTAAAATTCCTATGGTCCGCAACCCATGGTTTTCGGACCCTTATTTTACCCTTTAATTCCATTACAATGCTTTTTGGGGCTTTGACCCACCCCAAAACCCCTGCACTATACTAAATATAACAAAAAAAACCAAAATGGGCCGGTTTCGTAGCTTGTTAGGAGACCCCATTCCAATAGTCACTTCGCTTCTTATTTTCAGTTTTAGACTTCAATTTTGGTTTTTAATCGCTATATTTCATATTTTAATAAGGACATTTGGAAGAATAATGACCTAATATTCCAAATTAAAAAAAATTGAAAGGGAGCTTACCTTTGTTATTTTTATTTCCTCTTTCCGTCTTCCAGAAAAACTTGGCTTCTTCTTCATTTGAATTAGATTATGCCTAAATTTCATGCTTTTCCCCTTATTTAGTTGCTTGGAATGCTACTTGATTCCATATTTTTCCTCATTTATCCTTATTTCATATGCATAGAGTGTTCCATGAAGTACATCCATAGTCATTTTGTCTACATTTTTCAATTCTTTAATGGTTGATACTTTGGGATTGAATCTTGATGGAAGAGATATCAATAATTTTCGAACAACAACACTATCCTTGAATTCTTAATTGATACGTACAATGGAGTTGAGGATATTGTGTTGAGATTCAACAAGATGACGAGCTTAGTGAAAAGAGTCGCCTTCACTAAGTGGGCTTGCAGGCTATTTTTGGCGCAAGTCTATTTTTAGACATGATGATCATATTTCAGAAGTTACAGGATGCTATTTTTGGATGGTTGATCAAGTTGGAAAAATAGATGAAATTATATTTTTAGAATATTGGGCGAAGTCTATTTATAGATCACTGATCTAAAAATAGATGCATGTCGATTATTATTAGCTCTTAATAATAATCAGACTCTAAATAGAAACTTATTCCCTTGGAGCACTTCAGTTCAATGCACAATTGTGGCACATCAATGGACTGAGGGAATTATGGAATTCCCAAGGGTTTACTAGAGCTAATGCATGGAGGACTCAGTTAGAACTCAAGTGGCAGAGTTATGACACAGTTGGAAGAAGTAGTTTAAGGAGTTGTATTTAGTTTAACTTAGTTAGAATCAATTGAGCTAGTTGTATCTAGTATAACTAATTGATACACTAGTGAGAGTGGATTGAATTAATTAGTTAATTAATTCACAAATAATAACTCATTAATCAACTAAACAATATAGCAGTTAACTATAGTGCATGGCAGTTTCAGTGGAGACCCAGTGGAGAGGTAGGTGAAAGGGAAAGATAGACTATCTGTTGTAACTATAGTGATGCATTGATTGCATCACACACACATTGGATTTTCCAATGAGGATTGCGTAGTTAAGGAAAGGGTAATTCGAATTCATTCAGAGCTATTCTTTAGCAGGGATTGCGTAGTGGAGGCAGGCTAGCAGGAGGCAAAGATCAGTGCATGGATTTGCAAGATTGGTCCTGATTAGTGTATGACGATTGTACTGTACTAAGAGCTTGTGATAAGCTTTGTATGATATTGTCATATGATCTCCATGTTACATAATATATAGTTGGTTTTTTCAGCTTCAGGCTTTCCCGGTTAAAAATTGTGTTATGTGCAATTGATTATTTTTGTTTATGCTTCACATGTGTGTGCGATTAATTTTTCTGCAAAAAGATTAAGTGGAATAGATTCAGTATATTGCATAAAGTTAAATAGTGTGAGATCAGGTGGACCTAGGACATATACATGCTTAGTGCATATAATTTCTACATGGTATCAGAGCATTGTTGATTGAATATTGCAATTGTGAAGTGAGTTTGTGCTGGTGGACAATTCGAATTTGCTAAAAAAGATTCTTGGTGTAGAAATCAAGTATACATTGAAATGTCTTTCAACAGTTTGAGATTGGAGTATGCCCTTGATGGGAGCTCAAATTACATATCCTGGAAGGACAGGATGGAGGTGGTGTTGGAGGATAATGGGTTGAAGGAGTTCATTGATAGCGATGTTCCTAAGCCGGGATCTAGCGACGTTGCATTACTTGATGCATGGAAAAATAAGACAACAAAGACGAGAAGGATTCTGTTGGAAGGTATGAAGGACCATATTGTGTCTAGCCTTCATGGGAAAGCCACTCCATTCTTAATGTGGAATGATCTTATAGACTTGTTCCAAAGCGAAAGTGACGAGAGGAAGTTGGCGCTTAAAGACAAGCTCAGAAAAATAAAAATGGAGAAAGGTGACAGTATTCCAAAATAACTCATGGAGTTTGTCCATTGCAAGGATGAACTGGGAAGTGTGGGGGTTACTGTTGATGAAGAAGACTTGGTGAGCTTGGCTCTTCTTGGGCTTCTGAAGAGTTGGCATAGCTACGAGGACTCTGTCAGTGGACGGGAGAAACTGCCGGGATGGGAGAGACTTTGGTTGGATCTTGTGCAGGAGGAGATAAGGTGGGGTACGAGGGATGGATCTTCATCGAAGAATGAAGATGAAGATAATTGCGCTTTGGCTTCCAAATCAATGAAATGGAAGGGGAAGAAAAATCCTTCAAAATCCGGTGCTAAAGGCAAGAAGAAGGATTTTTCCAAAGTGAAGTGTTTTCACTGTCACGAGCATGGACATTTCACCACTAACTGTCCATAGAAGAAGAACAAGAAGTAGGATGTTGGATCTGAAGTTGGAGAGGCCTTAGCCTCACAATTTGAGCTTGATTTCTCCTTGATCACTTGCTTGGTTTCAAGTTGCATGGGATCGTGTGGTATCTTGATAGTGGTGCGTATTTCCATATGACGGGAGACAAAGAGTTGTTTAGTGACTTGGAGGAGAAGGACCTCCAAGTGCTTATAGAGATGGGCGACGATGGTCAGTACAATGCGACTAGAATTGGGACCATTACCTTTTAGAGGGAGTCCGGTAATACATTCTTGTTGAAGAATGTTATGCATGTTCCAGGTCTGAAGAAGAACTTGGTCTCAGTCTCAATGCTAGAAGACAGAGGTTATGATGTTGTTTTCAGTGAGGGAAAAGATTTCCTTCGACATAAAATAATGGGTAAAACCAAGAAGATAGGGGTTTGAATTAAGAATATCTACAAGCTAGAGGTAGATGGTTGCGCTGCAATGGTGGGAAAATAAGAAGAAGTGGTGAGCCGAGATGAGGGCGAATTATGGCACAGGAGATTGGGCCATCTTCACCATGGCGCTTTGAAGATTTTGCAGAAAATTTCTACTGTACTTCCCAAGGGTACTCTTGTGCAGTCATATTAGTGCAAGGGATGTACTATGGGTAAGTTTGTGAAGACCACCTTTCATGAGAAGGAGAACTGTGCTTCGGTGATCCTGGAGAGAATTCACACAAACGTGTGTGGACCTTTCTCGGTTGCTTCAACAGCAAAACATAGGTATTATGCTATATTTTTTGATGAATATTCTCATAGATGATGGATCTTATTCATGCAGATGAAGAGTGAAACGTTCTCAAAGTTCTGTGAGTTCAAGGCATTGGTGGAGAAGGAGTCGAGGAAGTAAGCGAAATATCTATGGAGCAATAATGGTGGTGAATACATCTTGGGCGAATTCAAAGACTTTTGTAGCAAAGAATTAATTCAAAGAGAACTCATAGCACCTCATAACACATAGCAAAATTGGGTCATGGAGAGAAAGAACAGAACGATCATGGGTGTTGCACAAGCTATGCTTGAGAGGGAGCTAGACTTGCATGCAGTGAAGGAACTGCTTGTTCCAAAAGATGAGCCTCTAGATGTGGATCATCCACAAGAGGAGATTCATTGAGTGGAGGAGTCCACTCATGCAAAACCAAACATCAAACAAGGCAGAAAGCGTACCACTGAAGCTGAGAGACTAAAGCTTGATGCGGCACAGAATGTAGGAGTCCCTACATCACATCACACACAGAGACAGTCACCTAACCGATATACTAGATACATGGCTCTATGAGAAAGTGTATCGTGACAAAGCCATATTCTTTCGAAGAAGCAGTGCAAGAGCCCACATGGGTAGATGCCATGGTGGAGGAGTATGACTCCATTGTCAGAAACAGTGCTTGGGAGATTGTTTCAAGGCTGGTGGGAAAATCAGTTGTAGGATCAATATAGATCTACAAGGTAAAGAAAGCTGCTGATGGGAGCATTGAGAAGTATAAGGCAAGATTTGTTTCCCGAGGCTTCTCACAGATTGAGGGGATTGACTATGAAGAAACCTTTACACCTGTCACACGGTATTATTCCATACGGACCATCCTTGCTCTCTCAGCGCAGATGGGTTGGCACATTCATCAGATGGATGTGAAGACTGCGTTCCTTAAGGGGATCATTGAGGAAGAGGTGTACATTGAGAAGCCTGAAGGATTTGAGATCTTCAGCAGTGAGTCGCATGTGTGCGGGCTCAAAAGAGTGTTTTATGGGCTGAAACAAGCACCCCGTGCTTGGTACACTCAGATCGACAGCTATTTCACTGGACTTGGCTTCACCAAGAGTGAGGCAGATGCAAACCTGTACAATATAGTGATGGAGGTTAAGCTTTTAATCATTGTACTTTATGTTGATGATTTAATACTAATAGGTGATGAGAAGTTGATACACTCATACAAGGAAGATCTTGCAATGGAGTTTGAGATGAAGGATTTGGGCCTCCTTCATTGTTTCCTAGGATTGGAAATATGGCAGCGGGAAGGTGAATTGTTTGTGTCTCAAGGCAAGTATGCCCAAGAGATACTGGAGAAGTTTCACATGCAAGGCTACAAGCCTATCGACACTCCTCTTCCAGGAAATTGGAGGAAAGAGGATGCTACATCGGCAGAGGTAGTGGATGCCACTGTTTATCGACAGTTGGTGGGTTCGCTCATGTATTTAGTTAATACAAGACCGAACATATGCTATGTGGTGAACCAACTTTCACAAGCGATGGTTAAGCCTACCAAGCTCTTTTGGAAGGCAGGCAAGCATGTCCTGAGATATCTCAGGGGCACATCTGAGTATGGTTTATGGTACAGACAGATGGATGAGGTGAATTTGCATGGCTTCACGGATGCAGATTGGGCAGGAAGCCCAACAGATAGAAAGAGCACATCAGGAGGGATTTTCAGTATCGGATCTACGACAGTTTCTTGGTACAACAGGAAACAAGAATCGTGGCACTCGGTTAATAAAAACATAATACATGGTAGCAAGTCAAAGTTTGCATGTGAGGCTATACGGATGAGGAAGATCATGGTTGGTTTGTTAGTTCACATTTAAGTTAGGTCCACGATGATACATAGACTAGTCACATAAATCGAGTTGCATTAAACTCTCGGTGCACTGTGTTTCATGATAGATCTAAACATATTGATATCTGTATCATCAATCCTGTATCATCATATCAGAGATTATGTGTAGCGGAAGATCATGTTGCTTCAGTACATTCCTACGGAGGATTAGGATGCAGATATTCTAACGAAGGCGCTCACCAGGAGCAAATTCGAATACCATAGAGGCAGGATTGGGGTGAAGGATAATCCCTATCTTGTTGAGAGGGAGTGTTGAGATTCAACAAGATGATGAGCTTAGTGAAAAGAGTCGCCTTCACTAAGTGGGCCCATAGGCTATTTTTGGCGCAAGTCTATTTTTAGACTATGTCTATTTTTAGACATGATGATCATATTTCAGAAGTTGCAGGATGCTATTTGTGGATGGTTGATCAAGTTGGAAAAATAGATTAAATTCTATTTTTAGAATATTGGGCGAAGTCTATTTATAGATCACTGATCTAAAAATAGATGCATGTCGATTATTACTAGATGCATGTCGATTATTATTAGCTCTTAATAATAATCAGACTCTAAACAACAAATTATTCTCTTGGAGCACTTCAGTTCAGTGCACAGATTTGGCACATCAGTGGACTGAGGGAATTACGCAATTCCCAAGTGTTTACTAGAGCTAATGCATGGAGGACTCAGTTAGAACTCAAGTGGAAGAGTTATGACATAGTTGGAAGAAGTAGTTTATGGAGTTGTATTCAGTTTAACTCAGTTAGACTCAGTTGAGCTAGTTGTATCTAGTCTAACTGATTGATACACTAGTGAGAGTAGAGTGAATTAAATAGTTAATTAATTCAAAAATAATAACTCATTAATCGACTGAACAATACAGTAGTTAACTACAGTGCATGGCAGTTTCAGTGGAGACCCAGTGGAGAGGTAGGTGAAAGGGCAACATAGACTATCTGTTGTGACTATAGCGATGCATTGATTGCATCACACACACATTTGAGTTTCCAATGAGGATTGCGCAGTCAAGGCAAGGGTAATTCGAATTCATTCAGAGCTATTCTTCAGCAGGGATTGCGTAGTGGAGGCAGGCTAGTAGGATGCAAAGATCGGTGCATGGATTTGCAATATTGGTCCTGATTAGTGTATGATGATTGTACTGTACTGAGAGCTTGTGATAAGCTTTGTATGAGATTGTCATATGATCTCCATGTTACATAATATATAGTTTGGGTTTTCAGCTTCAGGATTTCCCGGTTAAAAAATGTGTTATGTGCGATTGATTATTTTTGTTTATGCTTCACATGTGTGTGCAATTAATTTTTCCGCAAAAAGATTAACAAGTGGAATAGATTCAGTATCTTACATAAAGTTAAATAGTGTGAGATCAGGTGGATCCAGGACATATGCATGCTTAGTGCATATAATTTCTACATATTGTATACTCGAAGAAAATATGAAGCAATATCCTCATATTCTTTCATATTCAAACCTTTAAATTGGGCCCCGAGAGATTGCAACTTGGCTTATTTTACCTCTGTCCCCTTTTCATAATAAGTTTAAGCTTGTTCCATACATTATGAGCTAATTTACATTGTAGTACTTTGACAAATTCTAAGTTTTATAAACTACTTAGAATCATATGCTTATCTTTTGTATTGGATGTATAGAGTTCTTAATAGTTGTATCTATCATAGAGTATCATGAAATTTATACTCAATTTCTATAATTTCCCAAATATTAGTTCACAAGGACATGAGATATGTCTCCATTATTATCTTTCAAAAATCATAGTTAGATGCATGAAACATAGTAGGCTTTCCTAATGCTCCTATCATTGTCTTATTTTCTTAAAATCAACCTTCCAGTAGTAAATTGTTCCTAAAAAAACCCACTCTAATACCACTTGTTAGACCATAGAGCACACTAAGAGGGGTGGTGAATCACTGTGGTGGAAACAAATTTTATCAATTAGTAATTATGTAGGAATGTAACATAACCATTTTCAACATATAAATAAATAGAAAAATGCATCAAGAAGCCATCATCACATCAACACAAAAGGACATAAGTTTTTACGTGGAAACCCTTATGGGAGAAAACCACAATTTCTTCTTCTTCTTCTTCTTATTATTATTCTTCTTATTCAATTCATTACAAATATTTTTAGGCACTGACCTACTGTATGAACCCACCCCCAAGATATGAAAGTAACTACTTGTGGTAGGCTAAAACCTAATTGAGGCACCAACCTTTTTGAGGCACCAACCTCAATGGAGGCACCCACCTCCTTCTTAAACTTCTTGTGAAATTATTTTCATAATATTTCAAACTAGATTTTCCTTCTCTTCAATAAATATAAATATTTTATCTAAATATAGTTCTACTACCATATTACTATCAAAAACCCATCATACCCTATCCACACTCAATTCCAACCTATTCATCGATCTGGTCACATAAAACCCTTCTTGGAACCTATTCTTTCCATATACCCAAAACCAACTGCAACCTACTCATAAGCCTCCAAAATAGATAACAATGATGTTGATCATGAAAAATACATCATCGAGAATTTTCATTCCTCTAGTATTATTCACCACTAAACCATGATCATCCTTCTTCTCTTGGAATCTAATTTGGCCTTAAAATGAGCCCCGGAACCATATAGAAAAATATAAAAAAAAAAAAAAAATTAATCATTCTATAGAATGACAAAAACAAGGAATATTATACAAAATAGCACTTTATGTGCTCTACAAATTTACTAACTATTCAAAATATTGGTTAAATTTGATGCACCAATAATCCCTATATAAAATAAAATTTAATCGAGTCTAATTAGAATTCAACCCATGACCTATGATACACAAACCATACCATATAATCAACTAACTTGACTACATAGTCGTAGCATGGGGGAGAGGCACTTCTATATATATCCAAAGGCCTATAGATCGAAAACAATTGTGAAAACCCTTCGTGGGGATTGACCATCGAACACCACATGAAGAATAACTTCCCAAAGGCACAAATCATCAAATAGATCAACCATACCAAAAAATACCATAACCTCGGGTATACCATAGTTATATCATAAACGAACTCATTGTATTTGTCGAGGTATATATATATGTATATATATATGTATATATATATGTATATATATATATATGTATATATATATATATACATATATAATTGTCATTGATAAACTAAAATACCTCGTATAATTAGGGGCTTAACCCATCAGTAATGTGACCATAACCATGTGAATTTGAACTTAGCGCACAGCCCCTTTTCTTTAATCATGTGACCATACCATGTGATATTTTCCTACGTTTCCATGGTCTTATACATGATGGAATCAACATTATGTCATCATGCCATGTGGAATCCCATAAGGGGTGAAATGTGTCACCTAAATTTGTACATTTCATGAGTAAAAAATGGCCATATGTATCTACCACATGGTAGACCCTAGAGGCACCATATCACTCATTGATGTCATCACTTCTGACAACTCAGACTATGCCCTGTTCCATCATGGGACTTGCCCTTACATTATCACCTCTAACCAATTGAACTATGACATGTATTAAATTGTTACATGATTTCCTTTGACTAATTTTATTATGCCATGTTTCATCTGGGATTGAATCTTATGTCATCACCTTTGACCAATCAGACTGCACCACATGTCATCACCTTATTCATTTGGTAGGAGTGGTTAAATATGATGCATCTCTATTTGTGGTCATAGTTATATTTCCAAAAGTAGCACATTGTTTAACCATATTAAATAGTGTGCAAGTTTACATGCCTAAAGCCATCAATTGACCAAGCCATAGAGGATCCACCTTCAACATGTGTGACCTTTAAAAAATTTGGTGACTTTGGGTTTTTTCCCCATCGTTTAGGTCTTGGACTAATGTTTATTTTCAAATGAGCATAACTTCTGATTTGGGAGGATTTTTTCATAGTGTGATATACAAGTGGAAAGGTCTTGGAAAGGATTAACCAAAAATGTTATCCATAGATTCATTAGGACATCATAACCTTATAAAAAACTCAATAAAATATAAGCCAATTTAACTTCATTTGATGAGGGTATGCAAGAGTTATCACTGTCATATTGCTTCCTTTTATTCATGAATGATACTGTTTCTACCTTGGACATCCCCTTTGACATCAATGACACTTGATTTCATTAATGAAAACACTATGTGCAACAAAATTACCTTGTCCAGTTCCAACAACAAGGCTTACACCTAACATTCACTCCAACTATGGAAAGTGATCCATAATTTACGAACCCTTAATCAGTGATAAAGTCAAATCAGATCACTATTTATTTTCTATGAAATCGATATGTATGAGATATTATTTATACTTTTTTTTATTAACCAAATTAAAAATTTTACAAATATGATGGGTGGATTGAATAAAGGATTGAAATTTTAACCATGTATAGTTTTTTAAATATGATCCTATTGATCAACAAGAAAGCACTACCATTACATAAATAATTCCCCCCATTCAAAATCACATTGTTTATCTCACAACATGATCTACCTAGTATAAAAAGAGTGTTTTGTTGAACAACACTTGGCCAAATCAATGAGTGCAACATGCAAGTTAGAAAAGGATCTTTTGGCCCCTTCTCATCAATAGTCATTTCTAACTTTTAAAGCCATTTAGATGTAAGAAATATACCCATTCAAAGGAATAGGCTCAAAACCCCACTAAGGGATTTTAATTGCGATTATCTAGGCATAGTAGTGTTCCAATCCATTATAAACTCTTAAATTTTCAAAACTATAAGATTCTCAAATGAGACAAAGTCAAGAAAAGGTTTCTTAATCAATACAAGGAATGAAAAATTCATGAATTCCCCCTGTAGGGATTCTATAGCTTTGAATGTTAGGATTATCTAAATTAACAATGAAAATTTGAAATAAATAGCAATCCATCCACATGGAAAGATGCCATATTTCCTTAAAAATTATGTCTCTTGGTCAAAAGAAATTGAAAAATTAGAAATATATCTACTTTGTAAATAATAGATACACATAAGTACTATTTAAAATATATTGATAGATGCTTTTTATTTAATTCATGGGGAATACCTCTGCCCTTTTGTTTTATTTGTTTTGGTTTTTTTGGTCTTTTTTGTTTTTGTGTGTCAATCCTTTTAGGATAAGCAAAATAAAAATAATAAATTAGTATATATGGGAAAAAAATAAGGTGTTGGTTCACTCTACCTACTAAAATGATGTTAGAAACAATAGGTTTGATTATAAGGAAACCCAATAGTCACCCAAACTTAATGTTACATGCCTTTAGCCTTCTACTTAGGTGTCTGTCGACGAGGCGTACCAATTCCCACATCAATTTCTGGCAGGCCAACTACCTCCCCTCTCATTCATTCCTTGATGACATGGGACCCTCTAATATATGCTTCCTCTTATACTTTCTAGATTTTGTTTGGCTTGATTGTTTGTGTGTGTGTGTGTGTGTGTGTGTGTGTGTGTGTGTGTGTGTAGTGTTCCTGCTCACCTTTAGTTTCAAAGTTGTAGAGTTTATTACTTATATATTTTCCTTGATGATTGTTTCACTCACCTATGTTCCTTTGCATGGAGCTCAAGTTACCCTTGACAATTTCCATGATAATGGAAATAGCAACCGAAGGGCTATAATTAAAAATTTTCGTTTGAATATCTGTAAAGAAAAGGCTTCCATAGAATATGATATTATGTATCATCCTTAACTTCAAATCTTATTTAATTATTTTAATACTCAAGAGCTATATTTAATTCGTATGCATTTATATTTATATCATCCCTATGTATATGAATCATGGTTAATGTTGAGACTTTATTTATCCACTCAGGTCTTCTAACCATGGTATAATTTTGAAACCTAACTCTATGGCCTTAGTCTTGGGATAATCCATATAAAAAAAATTCTCGATCCTTGAATTAAGCATTCTTAGGTAGGGTAGGTCTAAAGTATCATTGTGATAACATGTCAAAGGGACTTATGGTCTTGTTGTGCTAATCAACAACCCCAATTATTTTAGCAATAGTTACCTTAGAAAATATTGGGGACCCTTTTTATTTTTTTAGATTTAAAACAAATAAGATCCTTAGAGTGATTCATTACATATAAATAGGAATAAAAAAGGGACAAAACCTTAAATTTTGGCCTTAAAATCACTTATACAGAGAAATATCGCATTAATGCAATCACAAGACCACAATGAAGCACATATAACTCCTAAAATGTCACTTAAAACATATTGCAATATGATATGTATGAGAAAAAGCACTTTTATAAAGGGAAAATAAAATTTTCAAAGTAAATTCTATAAGGAAATCTTACGGGACCCACTTACTACACATAGACCATCGCAAATCGTATTTCACATTTCACTAACTCTATCCTGACAGTCTTATTGTCGTCCTTCATGTTTTCCCGATGCGATATACTCCATTGCATTTCATTTCCACAAACATAAACACTCTTCCCCGCCTAACCATTTTCACCAATGCGATATAGTTTATTGCAAATCTCACACCGCACATTCACCAACTTAAACACTTCGCACTCCATCTATTTTTGCCAATATTGCGATTGTGTTATTGCAATTGGTAAAAAACTAAGGCGATCGGTATTAAATGAATATTTACACATGAGAAATGTTGCTACACAACATATCTGGTTTTAATACGAAAATTATTATATGGGAACATCAAACCCATATCACCATTAATTCCATAACTTAATGGTTTTGTTGCCCATACCTCCATAATGATTTTACTATAAGAAGCATTAAATTCATATCTTATCAACGTGCCAAGT
>CM076583.1:1052338736-1052450548 GCA_034641835.2 Pinus albicaulis
ATCTGGTTTGAGGAGTAGATAAAATGTCGAGTAAATTTTTTTTTAGTTTTGTCATCTAGGATCACTTTTCCACCTCTGAAAATCCCTAAAATCTCTAAAAAGCGGCGTAGATTAGTGGATTTTGCCCTGTTTTGGCACCTGCACTCCAAACTCCTTTGAATCCAGCCAATTCCTTCACTGCATATTTTTATGTCTGCTTTACTGACACACTGTAAAAATTGTATCAGTGATAGGGCTCCTACCATTGAGCACGACCCCAATCTTTAAAAACCTCAAATTTGGATTTTCTAGCAAATGGGTGCATAATTGGTTAGTGGCCCTTATTGCCACTTCTGTAGGCCTAAACTCACAAAATTCTAGCTTACACATTCAAACACTTTTAAATGCAATCAAGAGAAACCTTTTTCCATATGGACATTTGGTTAAACATGTTGTGTGCAAATTAAGTAGTAAACCCTCATACAACAAAATGCACAATGAAAATCCAAATGAGCATCAAATAATAACTCAGCCAATTTTTTATTTCTATTAGTTACAGAATTACATGCCAATGCTTCTGATTTAGATCCTGTAAATACTCCTGCAAAATGACACGCTTGGCTGAATAATAATCTCCATTGTTGAGCACTAATAAGAAACCTAGATGACTCCTCCTCTAGACTAGCTAGGGTGGTTGAATCTCCCCACCAAAACTAGTTTTGATTGTGAAAATTCCAAGTCCTAGATCTGGAATTCTACTGCAACACATTGAATTACTTCTAAGTTCTACTTGTAAATTATATTAACAAGTTATTTTGCAGATTACTTCTGAAAACATTGAAGCAATTACTGAAACAACCTTCACTTAATTAAATTTAGATGCGGAAATAAGAAACTGAGCAAAAGAAAAACATCACACAAGACACCATTATTTTTGGACAAATGTCCCTAGAAAAATCGAATGCGGGAAACCGGTGCAGCAGATCTGAGGGTTTTATTATTAAGCAATAGTTATATCTGAATACATCTCTGAATGTCTCACTGGATAATTCAGTTACAGAGAACACTGACAGAGAAAAAATAGTGAGAATACCTCACTATGCAAGTCCCAGCTGATCCGGTAGTTGAACTGACGAAATCCCAAAACCCTATGTGTTGCCTCTGTGCTGTAGCTGCGTAGGCCTGTGTGGGGACTTTTGATGGACTGCGTCACGCTATATGTGTGATCTTTTAGCCCTCAGGAAAGTCAATCCCAACCCTCCCGGCTCAAAATTTCGATTTCCCAGCTGAATTCAAATTGTAACTCGGAAATGTTGCGTTGCCTCTGCGTGTGGCTTGTGTGGCCCTGCATCACCCCTTCCGGGTGTTGCGTCACCCTCTCTGGGCTCTGTGCTGCTTCCTCTGCATCTTTCTCTGCCTCTCTGCTAATGATCCTTAGCCCTGGAGAAGATCCTCCTGCCAAAAATTTCTGTGCTCCTCAACTGCGTGAAGAATCTCTAGATCTAGTTTTCCTCTGAGCATTTCTCACTATAGAAAATTCGATCACTTGATCCTCTCGGTGTGTTTTCCAAATGACCCTCAAGCCTTCCTTTATAGTCTTCTCGTTGAGACTTCAACGACCGAGGTTTGATCTCCAATCAACGACTAAGATTATATTTAGACTTGATCTGCTTTTTCTAGAAGTTTCACCCACAGTTTAAATTAATACCCATTAATTATTTTAATTTCCTAAGTTAGACTTAGGGTCCTCATTAAAAATAATTAATTTATCAAATAAAACTATTTCTAGGTGGAATTTCCCAAAACAATTTATGGGTTATGTGGAATACATGTGTTTAAGCCTCTCCACAAAGTTTGAGACTTAGAGCACATCCGATGCTACCACAAATCAACACTCTCTCTTAGCGAGGAATGTGCTCTAGCAAATATTCCCTGCTGCACACTGCTCTTACTCTAAAGCATCTCCCTATGTGCTGCTGATGTCTGACATGCCGCCCATCAATCCCTGTGCTATTGCTGCAACCATACTGTTGCTGACCTTGCCACGTTCAACATTGCATCCGTACTGCAACTTCCTCTCAAATGATGCATTTGCTGCTAGCACTGCCAACTTTGCACTGCAGCTCAGTTGCTGAGAGAAGCAACTGAAAACATCCAAAATTCTGAACAAGTGTTCAGGATACATCTCGATGCTGAGACTCTGATTGTTGCTAGACCCATGTTGTTCCTCTAAAGCACTGCGCTGTTGCTGCTCTGCACTACGTTCCTCTGCGCTGCTGCAACTATGCTCTGCGTTGCTCAGATTCTTGCACTGCTAACCACTGCATCTATCGCTCCAATACTCCTTTGCATCACTGAAAACTCCTCCAGCCTACTACTGATAATCTTTGGCACCCGTAGCAAGGTCATGATCCAAGAGGTGGGCTCCTCAAGGATCCTGCCCAACTGACGTTCTTGCGTGGGAAGTGATGGCATACACATCCTCCTCGATCTTTGCGGGCACAACCTTCGGATTGTGCTTCTCGTCCTTGTCCTTTTTCTTCAAAGGACACTGGGTAGCGTAGTGACCAAGTTCACCACACCTGAAGTACTTTATCTTCAAGATGTCTTTCTTACGTCTCCGTTGCTCCTGCTATCCCTTGGATGCAAGGGCTACGTTTTCATCCTCCTCCTGCTTCATCTTCGATCCACTGCCACTGCTGCTATCAAGTTTACACTTGACCAGGTCCCTCCTTAGCTCTTCTTGTTGAAGAGTAGCCCACATCTCTTCACAGCTCGACAAGGTTGCTTTGTGTAGGATGCTCTGGACGAACACCTGCCATTCTCCAGAGACTGCGTTAAGAGCTAGTCTCACCATTGATGTAGGAGAAGGGGTGGCCCCCACTGCTGCTAGTTGATCATGGATTTCCTGAAGTTTTGACAGGAACGAAACAATACGCTCCCCTTTCTGCATTTGCATCATCCTCAGTTTCTGCTCTAAGTACATCTTCTGCTGTTTGGAAGAGCCTTCATACAGTGCTGCCAAGGCATCCCACATCTGCCTGGCTGTGTCCTTGCCAGCTATATGGGACACAATATGATGTTTGACTCCATCAAGGAGTAGCCTTTTGGCCTTCGCCATATCAGCCGTGTACTTCTTCAGCGGATTTGGATCTACAGGTACAACTACGCTACTCATCACGAAAATATTGAGATCGTACTTATCTAGAAGGCATGTGATTCTTGCCTTCTAGATCACGTAGTTGGAGGCTCCCTCCAACCGGTCCTGATCTCTAAGCCTGTGAGCTACCATGGTCGTCAAGAAAATGTTGAATCAACTCCTCTTCTTCCCCCTTTGCGCAACACTGGCTGGCTTATGCACTCCTTCTGGAGTTTGTAGATCTGCCACCCGGATCTGCTGCTTAGATCGTGGAAAAATGAAATTCCTCGGCTAGGAACTTCTTGAGGAGGAAAATTCCCTCACTGTGCTTCTGCTTCCTCTTCTGACGACTTTTTGCGTAGCAAAAAAAATTTTGCCCGCAGAAAAGTACGTCCCACCATCTTTGCGCTACTCCCTCTGGCTCGACAAAATTCTGAACTGGAAGCCCTTACTCTCTGTCAACTCACTCAGAGAGAGACTTTCCTAGAAATTTCAACCTTCCATGCCTGGACTCCGCAATCCCTCTAGGGATTCGAATTGTTGCTTTCTTTAGCTATTTGGCCTCTTGCTCAGCACTGGATCTGCCCTTCTTGTTTCACCGACAATGCTCCACAAGCTCTGATACCATGTGAAAATTCCAAGTCCTAGATCTGGAATCTTACTGCAACAAACTGAATTACTTCTGCTTGTAAATTATATTAACAAGTTATTTTGCAATTTACTTCTGAAAACATTGAAGCAATTACTAAATCAACCTTCACTTAATTAAGTTTAGACGCGGAAAAAAGAAATTGAGCAAAAGAAATAACACACACATGACACCGTTGTTTTTGGACAAATGTCCTCGGAAAAACCCAATGCGGGAAAATCAGGCAATAGATCTGAGGGTTTTATTATTAAGCAACAATTATTCTGAATACATCTCTGAATGTCTCACCAGACAATTCAACGATAGAGAAAGATAGTGAGATTACCTCACACTGCAAGTCCCGGTTGATCCGGTAGCTAAATGGTTGAAACCCCAACACCCTCTGCGCTGCCTCTGCGCAGTAGCTGTGTAGGCCTGTGTGGGGACTTTTGATGGACTTCGTCACCCCTTCTGTGTGATCTTTCAGTGCTCAGGAAAATCGATCCCAGCCCTCCTAGCTCAGAATCTCGATTTCCTAGCTGAAATTTGGACTTCTGCTTAGAAACTGCGCTACCTCTTCATGTGGCCTGCGTGGCCCTACGTCACCCCTTTTGGGTGCTGCGTCACCCTCTCTGGGCTTTGCGCTGCTGCCTCTATGTCTTTCTCTGCCTCTCTGCTAATGATCCTTGGCCCTGGAGAAGATCCTCCAGCCAAAACTGTCTCTGCCCCTCAACTGCGTGAAGAATCTCTAGATCTGGTTTTCCTCTGAGCACTGCTCACTTCAGAAAATTCAATCACTTGATCTTTTCAGTGTATTTTTCAAATGACCCTCAAGCCTTCCTTTATAGTCTTCTCGTTGAGACTTCAACGACTGAGATTAGATCTCCAATCAACGGCTAACATTACATTTAGACTTGATCTGTTTTTTCTAGAAGTTTCACCCACAGTTTAAATTAATACCCATTAATTATTTTAATTTCCTAAGTTAGACTCAGGGTCCTCATTAAAAATAATTAATTTATCAAATAAAACTGTTTCTGGGTGGAATTTCCCAAAGCAATTTATGGGTTATGTGGAATACATGTGTCTAAGCCTCTCCACAAAGTTTGAGACTTAGAGCACATCCGATGCTACCACAAATCAACATTGATCAGCTCGGGTGTATGATCTCAACACCGAAACCAATCTGGCCAGATTAGCTAGGGTGGATCTCGCACCACCAAAACTACCCTCCACACAGGTTTGCACCCAACCTTCAAGCTCTACGAACTCTCAGGTAAATTAACAAAATCAATATCCAAATCAACATCCATTCATACCCAAGAGCAAGCTCCAATCTTCCTTTAATTGCAATGGCTATTTGAATACCATGGGTCATCTGAATACCATGGGTGATTGCCATGGGTCCCCTTTTTTCCCCTTTGATGATCACTTGGAAAGGGACATGACAAAAGAAAATGTGGTGGTTGATGCTTTATTGAAGTAGTTTGAGGAGGAAGGATTCTTCTTTGCATCTTTACCCTTGCTAGGTTGGTTGGAGGAAGTGCGTTGAGAGTGGTTGGAAAATGTCACTATCATTCAACTCATCCAAAGGCTTCAAGAAGAGACCCTCTCTAAGGGTATACATGGCAACAAGATACCTTGAGGTATAAAGGGTGCAATGTTTTGGTAAAGAATGTTACCCTAAAGCAAAGGGTGTCAGAGGAATTGTATTCATCACCTACAATGGGTCACTTTAGTTTTGATAAAACCTATGAAGAAACCAAGTGCTTGTTCTTTTGGGAAGGAATGAAAACAAACCTCTAAGTTTTTGTAGTAACCCATGACACTTGCCACAGAAACAAGGGTGAGACTAAAGATGCCAAGGGCATTGCAACCACTACCGATTCCAAAAAATATATGAATTGACACCTGTTTGGATTTTATAGTGGGACTCCCCAGATTGGGTAACAAATCAGTGATCATGGCAGTAGTCAATCGTCTTTCCAAATGTGCTTATTTTTGTTCCTTATCACACCCATTTACCCCCTTCTCAATTGCCAAAGTCTCCATGATTAATTTTTTGAGTTACATGGTATGTCCACCTCTGTTGTCTCAAATTGGAACCCTACCTTCACAAGCAAATTTTGGCAAGAGTTATTTAAACTTTAGGGTACCCATATAAACATGAGAAATACCTACCATCCTAAAACAAATGGTCAAACCCAAGTGGTCAACAAGTGCTTCAAAACCTTTTTGCAATGCTTTGCTTCTGAAAAGTCACTCCAATGTGCACAATTGCTTCTCCTTGCAAAATGATGGTAGAATACCTCTTATCATGGAGCTACCCAAAATACCCCATATGAAGTTGTATATAGCCAAAAACACTTATCAATGACTTCCTATTTACTAGGAAGCTCCAAGTTTCAAGTAGTGGACAACACATCACACTAGAGAAGGCATTCTGAATCTCTGCACACTTAAGGACAACTTGGTTACGGATCGAAATAGAATGAAGTAACAAGTAGACCAACATCACTATGAATGTTTTTTTGTAGCGGGGGATCAAGTGTTTCTTCATCTTCAACCCCATAAGCAAACATCATTGAAAGACAAAACACCTCGAAAATTAGCACCAAAGTTCTTTTGACCCTATGAGATCATCTAGCACATTGGACAAGTGGCCTACAAGTTGGCTCTTCTAGCCCAATCCAAGAACCATCTAGTATTTCATGTGTCTTGTTTGAAGAAGGTTGTGGGATCAAAGTGCAAGGTGCAAACCAATTTACTAGAACCTGATGAAGAAGTCTCCATTTGGCTCCAAATAGAAGCACTATTGGATACTAGAAAACATCAATTGCATTGGCACACGGTCAATTAAGCATTGATCCAATGGAAAGATGTGTAGCCTGAAGATGCCATATTAGAACCAACCATGATTTTGTAAGAATTTCCTCATCTTTAGCATTGATGCCAATGTTTCTTTTGAAGGGAAAGGACATGTTAGGGTCCTACACTCATGGTTTTAAAAACTGGAACCAAGTTTTGAACCGGTCACCTATCTAATCGGGGTTCGAACTAATATTGGATTCAATGAATTAGATATGTAAAAGAATATTAACTTTTAATGATTTTTTATTTTTTTATTTTTAAGATTTTAAACCATGATTCCAAACCATTAGAGACAAAATATGCAAATTTTTTTCATCTATATACCATGTAAGAGTGAATATATCAAAATGGAACAGAGTGCAATACATATCAACAACAAAATACATAATCAATGAGGTTCTAAGTGGCCTCTAGAGTCCAAAAGCAATGCTACAAATTATTGGGCCACTAGCCTACTACAAATCATTGATCAACATGATCACTCATCAAACTCATCATTGATTCGCCACTACTAGAAATGGGATCATCAACAAGAGCTACATAAACATCATTTAGCTTAAAGTCTTCTGACTTGGATTGCTCAACTTTGTAATATGGTAGAAATTGAAAAAGTTTAACATGCTTAACCAGTGATTTTGGTTTGGGTGAAGGGTTCATCTCCTTAACCATCTAATATGTAGAAAAAGCTTCACATGCCTAACCAATTATTTTGCGTTGAGTGAAGGGTACATTTTTGTTAAGGCCATGGTAGAGGAGTTCAACAATCAATACCACCAACTTCAGTGAAGTTCAACAATCAATACCACCAACATCAAGGTACATAAAAGGCTTCATGCTCTTGATCAAATGCCAATCCCATACCCTCACACATGATAGAATCAAATGGAAACATTACAACCCCCAAAAACCTGAAATCTTGAAAACTATTAAGTCAGCTGGATTTTGAGCAAGATCTAAAATTCTAGTTTCTCCATATGAAATCCAATTAGGTCGAAACCATTCTCAAACATCCTGATTCAATTCATGATAATCATAAAAATTTAAGTAAAGGATGAAAATAAAAGTTAAAGAAAATGTCACTTTTACTTTAAGAATTTTACATTACCATTGATTGCAAGCATTGCTAGGGTTGTGTTAGGATTTTTGTTTAGATTTAGGGTTTAGGAGGGGGAGGTTTGGTTTTATGGCCAAGGGGGGATGTTTTGGAAGGAAAAAACTGCTGGTTTCCTCCAAAACCACATGAAAAACCGCCATCAGTGGTTTTAGACTCCCCCTAGAAATGTGAGATCTAACTTGGCCGGTTAGGGCCAATTTGTACCAACTAGGTATCAAACTGCCCAGTTTGGTCCTTAACCGATACAAACGAGCCCTCCAACTAGGTTTTTCTACTGGTTTGTTACTTGGGCCTATTTGACCAGTCGGTTTGACCGATTTCTAGTTTAGAGTGGCAGAGTTTTAAAACGATGCCTATGCTAATCTCCCTACTTTAGGCTATGTAGGATTTAGTTAATTGATGCATGTGGCCATCCTCTTTGAATAAAGCCTGTTAGGCAGTAGTGGATAGTTATTTAATGTAAGCTCACTAGGTAGTTCACATCCATTGGTGATGAGACCACAAGTAGTTATGGTTTTTCTATTGAAAGTCTATTCAAAGAGATGGGATGCAAGTGAACATTGCTTTCTTTCTACTAATTATCATGATACAAGAATACATTTTTATATTTCAGCTTATTTTCTCTTGTATCCGATTTTCTACAATTATATTCTCTATATAGTTGATTGTGTTTCAAGTTTAAGGGTTAAGGAACACTACACTTGTCGAATCCTAAGCCAGTTGAGTCTGAGTGTGACAAATTTGGTTTTGTATATTTGGATCTTATTTCCCATACCACAAAGGGAGGATGGTTGGATTGAATGGTGGAATTATGCTAATATGGAAATCACCATGTTCATTTGTGGTTACATGCAATAGCTCACAACTCATTGTTGGTCATGTCATAAGGCCACCAAGGAAGAATTTGCAGAAACGTCCCATCTACTTCAATTTACACCATGTAATGAAGATATAAAACAGAGGGTTTCCATTTATAGATTTTTTGAAGGTAAGTGAAATCTGTCGAGTCTGAGATAATCAAATCAAAGCAAGGTTGCATTGGATTCAATCAAAGATCAACCTACTAAGGCTTTTTACCAAGCCCTCATTACCAAAAAGGCAATAGAATGACTTGCATCCCTTGGGAGCATGTGTGGTTGATTAGATGAATAAGAGGATGTTGAATAGAAATTTGTTGGGCGCTACCATACTATTTTTCAATCACAGGGGTTGACGAAGGAACATAAGCTGGTCATGTGGCCTTGTATTAATATTGTACCTAGGCCTATTGAACAAGAAAAATGATGTGACCATGCGTTGACCTTACTTGATTTGATCGAAGCCTTGATGGTAATGGTTGATGACAATTTCCCTGAGCTTGATAGATACCAATGTGATTTTTAGAAAGCCACATGTGATCTTATTGGGCTAGACCTCCTAAGAGAGTTCAAGGAAGTTGTTGGAAAGGATCCGTGGGTGCACTTACTAACAAAGGTTTGATTAAGTTTATTTCCAAAGCAAGAGACTTTGATCTTATCACCAATTGGTTGTTGATCACGTTTCAAATGTCTCATACAGGATTTTGGCGAAAGTCCTCGCTTTGCAAATCAAATGCATTCTACCCAAGCCCATCAAGCCAAAGAAGAAATGTTTTATCAAGGCATGTTTACCCTTGACAATGTCATCATTGTTTGGGAAGTCGTGGTGGGCTATATGCTTGGTTCTACAAGGTTTTTTCATCAAATTTTTTTTTTCTTTTTTTCTGAAGGCATATTATCAAGTTGAATGGTTGTTAATTCTGGTATTGCTCAAAGTTTCTTTCTCTGAGTTGGAGAAATTCCATTTACAAATGCAACTGCGTGCCTCTCTATACATCTAGTTCAAGTTAGAAGTTGTAGGACTATTCAGGTTTATTAGTCAAGGTATCCCATTGGCACCAACACTATATGTTCTTATTGCAAAGATCTTGGGCTATTTTTCACAAAAAGTTTCACAAGTGATCATTAAGGGCATTCCTCTCCAAGGTTACTTGGGAGCAAGAGTGAAAACAGGGAGCGAGAGCGACATTTTCAGAAGCTCCCGGTTCGGGAGCAAATTTTTATATAATATATTTTTTTTATATTTTGATGCATATAAGTCAACAAAAGCATGCAGAATGATGAATTAGATATACAAAACATAAAAACATAGATTGAACCATATAACATCAGTCATCTAGAAGTTATAATCTTCATCAACCATGTTCGCAAGTTAGTAACATACAACATATCGAGTCTCATGATTCATCAATCTTAAAGTCTCAAGCTTTCAAAATTCAATACATATCATTTATCATCATTGACCACCAAAATTATATAAAAATTCTAACATTAAATGAAATGTTATAAAATGAAATGAAATGAAACAACTTTCAACTTTCACGAAGCATCATATTCATAATTCATTACCAATGAGTTATAATTGCCAACTTCAAACTTCAAACTTAAATTGTCATATATTGTTTACAAAAATATCATAATAAATATGAAAGAGTCAACAATTATAAAAACTACTAGAAACTAGAAAAGACAAGTAAATATATTATCTATTGCTAATGCTTGGAAGTTGGGCCTCTTGCCACCACGAGAAATGTCTAATTTTTGAGTCTTGTTGGAAAATCAAGACCTTTCTCATTAATATCACCCTCTAAGCATTAATATCCAGAGGTATCTTTGTCATTACCTCTGGATCTGTATAGGGATTTTTGTCGTTAATATCGCCCTCTAAGCATTAACATAAGAATCAAGATAGAAAAAAAATAGCATGTCAAGTCAAGATTTTGTTTGAGTGATGGGTACATTTTTAGTAGGGTCATGATAGAGGAGTTCGACAACCAATGTCACTAACATCAAGGTACATAGAGGGATTGGTGCTCTTGATTAAATACGAGTTCCATACCCTAATACATGACCAAATCCAATGGAAACATTGCAATTTGTGAAAATTCCGAAATCCGAAATCCTACTGCAACAACTGATAATGTTTCTTCTATTTGTTAAATTAATTAAACAAATTATTTGTAGTTTCCTACAGCAAATATCGAAACATATACACTATAGCCTTCACAAAATAAATACTGTGGAAGAAAATAAATGCTGGAAAATTAGAGAAATTCTAGCACACACATATAGATATTGTTTGGTTCTTTCGCTCTGCTACTCCATTCTGTTATGGATTGTATGGTTCTTTCCATTCTCTTTTGATGCCTTCCCTTGCGCAGAAGTCTGTGAAATCTTTATCCGTGTATTCTCCACCATTATCTGAACGTAGCACCTTGATCTTTTTCCCTGTCGCGTTTTCTATGAGAGCCTTGAACTCTTTGAACCAATCAAAGACCTCATCCTTGGTCTTTAAGAAATAGATCCAGGTCTTCCTGGAATGATCATCAATAAATGTGACAAAATATTTGCCACCGCTGAGAGCTCTAGTAGACATAGGGCCGCAAATATCTGAGTGTATCAATCCCAACATGCCATTTGCTTTGTTGTTACTTCTGGGAAATGTTGCCTTTGCGTACTTGCCAAGTACACGTCCTTTACACACAATCGTGTTCTATGATGAGAACTGGAATTTCTGTTACAGTTTCTCTGAGCATCCTAAGTGCTCCATGGTGTAAATGTGCCATCCTCCCGTGCCATAGTTCGTTCAACTCCTTCCCACTGCTATTATCACTGCCTATCAGTGCCATTGGAGAATTGATCTACAACCTATATAACCTGTTGCTCCAAGCTCCAATCTGTCTCACCTTCTTCCAGCTAGAGTGTTTGAAATACACTTTCTTTCCTATGAAGTGTACATCGTACCCCTTGTCCTGTAACTGGGACACTAAAATTAGGTTCATACCCAATCCTGGCACATGCAGTACATTAGTAGCGCTGGTGCTGGTTCCTGTTTCTGTCTGAAATTCTATGGTGCCTCTCCCTACCGGAGTACACTTAGTTCTGTTGCCCATAGTGATCGGGAAGTCCATCTGCTCCTCTTGATAGCTAGAGAATTATTCTTTAACTCCTGTCATATGAGCTGAAGCTCCACTATCAATATACCAGACACCAGATGATGTCGAACCTGACAAGCACGCGAACTCATCCTCCAACCCGAAAGATAATTCTGAGGCTTCTTGATTGTTGATTCTATCCATGATTTTCTGTGCTATTTCTCCCTTCCTTCCTAACGCTGATTTTGCTGCTGCAAAATACTGCGTCCCAGCTGAAGATATGCTCTGCAAGGAAAATTTTGCTGCTCCCTCTGCCTCTAACAATATTTGGTCTAGAAAATCTAGTTTCTTTGTCGATTCTCTCAGAGAAATAGAAATTTCCTCAAAAAAAAATTGTCTTGCTGCCCAAATGGCCAAATGGACTGTGCAGCCTTTGGGGTTTCGAGCAGCTGCTTACGTAGTTCTTCAAAGCTCCTTCCTGCTTGCAACTGAGCTCTTCGGCTTTTCTCTGTGCTCTGATACCATGTGAAAATTCCGAAATCCGGAATCCTACGACAACATTATTTGTAGTTTCCTATAGCAAATATCAAAACATATACACTGCAGCCTTCACAAAATAAATACTGTGGAAGAAAATAAATGCTGGAAAATTAGAGAAATTCTAGCACACACATAAAGATATTGACACAGTTATTTTTGGACAATTGTCCCCGAGAGAAACCCAATGCAGGAAAATTGGTGCAGCAGATGAGGGTTTCTTTATTAATCTTCACTAGTAATTCAAGTACAAGAATTGAGACAACAAAATAGAGGAAAAATACTGAGAGCACTAAATTTCTCACTCCCTACAACGATTCTCTGACCCTGAAATGAACCCTCTGCCTTTACGCTGGTCTCACTATGTCACCCTCTGGGCAGTGACTGCACAATGCTCTGATGTACTACGTCCCTCCTCACGTTGACCCTTCTTGAACTCGTCCTGCACTCCCAGACCACTGCTGATACCCTCTCTCTCTCTCTCACCTGCAACTCACCCACTGGCTCTATCTCATTTGTTGAATTTCAGCCACTGAGAAAATTGATCTGCCTGGGAAACTGAGCAATTGCACTGGTGTATTCTCCATCTACCCATCGACTTCTTCTTATAATCCTCCATTGGAGCACCAATGCCCAAGATTAAAACATAATCGATGGCCTAGATTATTTCCTTGTTGTTCTGTATGAGTTTCTAGAACATTCACACCATGACTTAATTAATTCTGATTAATTAATCATATTTCTTAATTTTAGACTTAGGAAATATTAAAAACTGATTAATAAATCTAATTAAGTCGTCTCTAGATGGAATTTCCAGAAACAATTTCTAGGTTTTGGAGAATACATATATTTTAGCCTCTCCACCAAATCTCGTGGCTAGAACACATCCAATGCTACAAAAACTACACAATCCCCCCAATCCTGAAATCTTGAAAAACTAATAAGTCTTTCGGATTTTGAATGAGTTCTTAAATTCTACTTTCTCCATATGAAATCAAATGAGGTTGGAACCACTCTCAAACATCTCGAGTCATTTCATGGTAATGTTAAAAATTTAAGTAAAATGATAAAAATTAAGATTAAGGAGAATGTCACGTTTACTTTAAGAATTTAACATTACCATGAATCACATATCAGTACTATGGCCATAGGCTTGATCCTTAGGCTTCCCCGCTCAAAAATTATTGCTTCTTTGAAAAAAAATTGCATTTGGAATATTTTTTGCAAAAAAGGATATGGAGCAAACATTTCGCTCCCGGGGTCGCTCCCAAAATTTGCTACCTGCGAGAGCAATTTCGGGAGCGCGCTCTGGGAGTGGGTTCGAGGGGGGAGGGGAAGCCACTCCCCCACAACCTTTTCTCCCTAAGTCGGATGATGGTCGTCAAGTTAATGGACAATTTGCTGACAACTCCTTTCTTACCATTATGGAGGAGGAATATTTTGTGAGTAATACAGTGGAATGTCCTCCATGTTTTATCCTACCTTAGATTCTAAGTTGCAAATGGATAAAATGCAGTGCTATCTGCCAAGCTAAGATGACCTCCTTGGTTGGTTGATCGACATGAGGTGGCATTGGCTTTATCCTAGCAAGGTTTTTAAGTTTTTTAGGTTTGAAGTTTTTCTTTTCAAGCATCGCCAATAGTGGTATTCCTCCAAAGGACTGCTAAGAAGGTTGACGAGTGAATTATAACTCCCATGGAATTGGAAGCCAAATTTCGGGTTTGTTCTAAAGTCCTGGTTGCCATGCATGTCTATTACTCATCTTGTTGGGTTCCCTTTGCTGCGACCTTTTGGAGGCATGCAGAATTCCTTTGAGACTTTCTCTGGGTTGGCCTCCAGGGTAAGGATTTCCACCATGTCAACTAAAGCCAATGTTGCAGCCTAAAGTATTGGAGTAATGTGAAACTTAAAACCCTTGAGGCATAAATTGCTTCATTGTCAGCCAAGTACCTTTAAAGAGGGGCATTGTTGAGGCAAGGAACATTTTCGATTCTCAAGATTGAGACTAGAAGTGCTTGCTAGCATTGAAGGCTAAATTCGACCTAGGCAACGTAGGTGAGATGATTATTGAGAATGTTAAAGAGTTCAATGCCAATGATTTCTTCCTTAAAATTTCCTTGCAAGCCCCTATTGCTTGGTGGTGGGATTGCTTCAAAGGATTCAAAATGTATTGACTAGCTAATGGGTATTATTAGTTAAATACCATGTTTATGTTAAATGTCTTATTGAATAAAGTATGGATGTTGGCTTCTAAACAAACATCTTGGTTGCATTGGCCCCAAATTGCAAAGAATCCTTACTTTGAGTAGGAGAAAGCATCATTTTCTTGGTCCTTGATTTTTGTGGCCTTCCTCTTTTCTAATGCCTTAAGTATCTCGAAGCTACTCAACCCATGTGCCCCTTCTATGACAAAGAACAGACTATGAATCATTTGTTTTGGTTCTGCCCCTATAGTCTATGAATGGGCATCAAACCCATGTGGTCAGTTTTTTTCCATCCACATCAATTACCTAGAAGTTTGCCCTTATTGGTGATGAGTTCCCATGGGCCATTGAATTTCATGCAACATGGTAACTTGCCAGAGCAGATTTTTTTTTCTTTTTTCCTTGAAAAGTGAAATGATATTGTTTTAAAAAGAGTTCAACGTTGCGCCACGTTTACCTAGTTTGACAGAGCAGTAATATGTGAAAATTTTCAATTGAAGATCCAAGTACAAGATGGTAAGATTGAGATCAAGATAGGGAATCTTGGGAGGCTGTCGGAATGTTGGGGTGTGCCTCCTTGCACCATGAGCCAAGTCCCTGTAGATGCTCGAACTTGTCTTGGTTCAATCCATTTTCACAGGTTTGGCAGTCAATTGTGCCATGGGGCTGATCACCTTGTTCAAGAATGTAGAGAGCACCATAGTTGGTCACCTCCCTATCGGCTAAATAATGACAATTTACCTCGGGTCAAGTTAGCCATTTCCATGGGCAAGCAGCTCAGAGAAAGACAGTGATAGAAAGGACTTTGCCTCACGTGTTGATTATTGTACCATTAATAGGTGTGGCACAAAATCAAATGAAAAGAACATAGTCTAAAGAACCCACACAATAGTTCAGAAAATAATGGAAATTCCGGCAAGATTATGACAAAATCTGGCAGAAATTTTTGAAAATATGGGTTACAGCTGTCAAGCTTCAAGATTTTGAGTGCCCCAGGGGTTCTTGATGGTGCTGAATCCATTTCCACCATCAAAATATGATTCAAACACTCCAGCATTCTGATTTTTTGAAATTTTGTTTACTGGATTTCAGCAAGAAATCTACCGTCCGGGCGAATTTGTGGTCTCAGTAGACAATGCCAATGAAAAAGACCCTTTGCCTAAGATGGGGATAGTGCCTAGCATTGTTCAATGTCAATCTCTGTCTTGTCTAGTGGGTCTTTATTTTTGCTTTTATGCTTAAATTGTTAAGTATCCCGATGTGCCTAATTTTTTTTGTTTTTTTTGTTTTGTTTTGTTTCGTGTGTGTTTTAAGCCCCTAGGAAAAGAACTATTTTAGTTTTGGCTAGCTCTCATGGTTGTTTCTAGCTGCTAGCTCATATATTTGTGACCGCCATTGTATGTGACCCTATTTTTATATGTAAAATGCCTCGTATGTGACCTTTTTTTTCTTAATAGCGAAAGAATGTCTTTTATTATATATATAAAACACAAGATCGTTTCAAAGTAAAAGAGTGAGTGAAATTGGATAGCCAAACTAGTTGAAAGTACACATGCATTTCAAGGTGTTATAGAAGCAAAAGAAGGATGGAGATCAGGCAACCCCCACCAAGTGAAGGTTTGAGTACATTACAAAGAAACTAAAAGCTTAACCGGGGCTGTTAGCAGCTCACACAAATGAAGCCCCTTCCAACCTATATTACGTGTAGCAAGCCTTCCAGAATATTGATAATTTGATTTTAATCAATGCTTTTGACTCGTAGCACCTCCAATGGCTCTTATAATCCATTTGAAGTAGGGGGCTGCTCTTGTGTTTTATTATATTTGATAATCTTTTGAGCTCCTTGTGATTGCAACTAATATTCCAACTTGATGAAGGTGAGTTTGTTGTAAGCTCTACTTACTGAAACCCACTTCACAGATTATAAACAAGGGTCCGCTGCTAAGACATTCATGCAAACCTTGAATTTTGCTTTAAACACATGGTATTGTATCCCAGTATGAAGTGTTATTTTCCACCATTTCTACAACATATTGCCATAAATTTTCTTCAACATATACCATAAAGTCTCTCGACGAAGGCATGAATCTGAAAGGAACACCCAAAAATTTAAAGGTCTAACCTGGCTCAATCCAGGCCCACTTGAAGACCTCTGATCTGTTAGGATATTGGTTTACAACTTTACACCGTAGCAAAAGCATTGAGTTCTCCTCCAGTTAATCTTAGATCCCAAGGCACAACCTTTATCACTGGTTCCTCTTCTTCTGCCAACGTTGAAAAGTAGGTGTCTGCAGTTTTTTTATTTATTAGCTGGTAGCCCTTTTTTTTCTGGGAAAAGGATACCATTAATTTTTCCTTCTACCACCCTTGTGAAAATCAACTATTCCTATGGATCAATTGCAACACGTAGAGAGTAGAAGTTAGAGGGCATTTTTGCCTCACTTATTGATACAGTGGAAATTATTCTTAATGACAGCTATTGATTATTATAAACTCAGAGACTCCTACAAATAGAGCCTTGACTGCTAATAAGAAATAATTACCGGAGACTAAGACCCCAGAGTCCAGAATATTGAGAATGGAAGGCCATTCTTCTCTATAATATATATTTTCAGAGTTAATTTTAATTAAGAAAAAGAATTCTGGCATTTTGCTCTAGCCCACTCCATACCTTCCTCGACTGCAGTAAGATTGTCAAGATATATTTTCCGCTTAGAAAATTAGTATTCTCATGGTAGACAGTTTGATGTAATCTACGCTTAAGATGCGGTGATGGAGATTGAGTGAAAAATTAGAATCTTATAAGAGACTGTTTAGATTAATGAATCTCCAGCTAGACATTATTTAAGAATTTTCATCCTTTGATATAAGCCTAATACGCCCCTGATTGATATTTTTCTTTGGAGAGTAGATTTGATAGCTTTCTTTAAAAGGTCCAGACTACTAAATTCCCATGTTGATTTATAAAATTCACTTGGAAAGCTATGAAGCTTTGGAGACTTATCATCTGCTATACCTTTGAAGCTTCCATAATCTCATCCAGCATAATTGGCAAGCCACACTATGTTGTTTGAGTCTCCCGAATCTTGGATGGGAGTTTCCGCTCTCAGGAGTCCTCGTGAGCCGGAAACACTGGTTGATGGACTCTTGAGATGGGTTTTTTTTATTCGCCCCCGCCAATCTAACACAAACCCAGAAACTGCACCCAGGCTTGCTCCATGGGTGTCCTATTGACTTCCTTCCTTCCAGAGGGAATTTGCCGCACTGTCACGCCTGTAGTTCTGAATGGTGTTCACCCATGCAGCACCCAACTTGCACCTTACGGATGGACTTGGTAGTGAAATCATAGACGTCTTTACATTAAACCCTTCCCAAGGAAGATTGCTGGCAATAGAATAGCATGGAGCATTCATGTTACAGATGTTGCTTGGGTTGATTTGGCCAGTAATCTATATTCGGTAGAACTGTGCCATTAAAGTGCACAGCTGTACTCGCGAATTGAGCAGTAGCGTTATTTTATTTTTCCTTTTATGCTTCATAAAGCTGTGGAGGCCAAGGTACATGTGTAGAAAGCTTGTTCCTCAGAAAATTGAAACGGAAATTTCAGTATCTGAAAGTAAAAAAAAAAAAAAATAGTCATTTTTTTATAAAAAATATTTTTCTTGTTACAGGTAGTATCTGTTGCTGCATTCAATGGAGGTGGTGCACTCAATGTCATTCCAGACTCTGTTACTATTGGTGGCACATTTCGGGCTTTCTCGAATGACAGCTTTTACAAACTCAGGCAGAGAATAGAAGAGGTTTGTTCCATTAGTCATTCTAAATTGTACTTTTGCCAATGGTATTTAGATTCCAAATTCATGTTTTGTTGCTTTTAAAATGTATTTTAAGAGACTTGTCTGATATGGTAATCTTTCGCAAGCTTATCTCAGGGTTTAAAGAAACATTTATTCTCCGAGAGTCCGACAAATTATTATTTGAGGCCGCAGCACATACCAATGAATGCTTGCTTAGTTATTTATGTAGTTACAATTGCTGGTCTGTAGTTCAACATTTTAATATATCATGCCTAATTTGGATCTGACATTTGACTTTCTATCACAGGTTATTTTAGGACAAGCTGCTGTCCATAGGTGCACTGCAGTTGTAGATTTCTTTGAAAAAGAGGATCAGTTTTATCCTCCAACTTTCAATGACAAGGATATGCACAAACATGTACACAGAGTTGCGGCTGATGTAGTGGGTCTCCATAATTTTAAGATAGTGCCCCCCATGATGGGTGCGGAGGACTTTGCCTTCTACACAGAGGTTACTCCTGCTGCCTTTTTTTATATTGGAATGAGGAACGAGGCCATTGGGTCAATTCATTCAGGACATTCTCCTTACTTTATGATTGATGAAAATATTCTCCCTACTGGTGCTGCAATGCATGCTGCAATAGCTGAAAGATTCCTTAGTGAACATAAATCCAGGACCACAAAGCTCTGAGAACCTTGCAGTAGTATCACGTTTCCTTTCATTTCGTACATTTGCTACTCTTAGAAAAGGCAGATAACCTTCAAGATGCATTCAAATATAGCAACCAATGTACAGTAGTTCCTTCTTTCATGTGTTATAGGCTGTCTACAAGATCACTCAGAAGTGATCTGAAAATCAAAATTGATATAGATGAATTTCTTCCTCCCAACAGTATGATAGAAGGCCTACCTGAAAGGTTTCTTACACTAGAGGGAGGAAATAACTCAATGTTTTACCCGCGGGGACAGATAACTGAATGTCTTAGTGAAAAATTAAATGGCAATATGTAATTGTTTCATTGTTTTACTTCAGGGTCAATTTTTGGTAATACAAGATAGCAAGTTACTATGTTATGTTTGATAACTATAGGGATATTTTTTTTCAGATCTATTTGTTAAAGTCAGCCTCACTTTTTGCAGATAAATAATTCTCAAATGTTATTTTACAATTACTTCAGTGAACATCAACTTTATTCTTTCTTCTGAGAAAAATCTTTTTCTTTTTTAAAATGTATATTTCATTACTTGACAATATAACTGTAAAAGTACATCAATAATGATACAACATAAATCCAAAGAACAGTCACTATGAACCCAGAGTAGAACACGTCTTTGCACTTCGGCTCCAACCTTAATAGCAAGTCTGGTCTGAGAGTGCTATTAGTTCTCCCAGTTGGACCATCCATGTTGACTTATATCACTGGTCAGAACTATTTTAAATTCTGTATCTATCTTATTAACACAAAGAAGAGTAATTTTTTGGTTCCAGAATGCGATAGATATAAGTGAAGGCTAATTAAGTGTTCCTAAAATGTGCTTTGATTAATTGCATATAGTGTTGGATCCAGAATATCATAGATAACCACTGGGAAATAGCATAAACTTGACATAAATTTCAAAGCCATCAATGGATAAGAGCTTGTAACTAAATAGTCATTTTCAAGACTCTGCATGTGCATGCTCCCAACGAGTTTTTTAAACCGTTGTTATCTGAATTGACTCTCATTTTGCAACCATTTTTCTTTTCCAAATGATGACCGTTAATATGCATTTGTAGGTTCAAACATTGAAGAAACACATCACAAAATACACATTTCATAAGATTGGCAGGAAAGTATCAACAGTAAACGATAGCATTCCAAACACAATAGATTATACAGCCCACAGTCGATATAACTGATATGCATTAGTTTCTGATTGCTATGTAATGAGATACACAAAAACCAATAGTTAATGTGATTAATACATTTCTTGAAAATAGGGTCTAACAATCAAATCAAAATATTTAATAGCTAAACACAAATATCTGTCCAATAAATTTTTGTTTTGGATTTTTTTCTCAAATGTGATCAATTTAGAAAACGATTTCTAATTTTTCCTTGCCTTTGAAAATCTGCTCAACTGCTTTATTTAAAAAAATCATTTTTTCTTAATGATATCCATATCATGATTCATTAAAGACTCATATGTAATATGAACTTGTGATCTAACGGAAAAGTATTCAGTGTTCAGAGCAAACTTGAAAGTCATCTTCATCAATTCACTGTTGCTGCATTTATAAAATGGGATGTTAAAATGTAATAGAAACTTCTCACAAGCTATGAAAACATCCATTTCATTAAGTAACCATAATTGGGGAGTAACTATTGGCAGAAGGAGTAGTATTCGCACAAGTGCAAGTGAAGCTCAAGGGATAAACATGTCACTAAGAAGACTTAGACTCTGTTCCGGACATTGATGGTGCCCCACTCTCGCTACGTTGACAAGGTTCCTTTCACAATATAAAAAAACATTCATATTCCATTTTTAAAATTTGTTATGGATTAGACCCTCTATAATGATAACTGCTAATAATTTTTTATGAAGTACTTTATAGTAGATAATGAAAATGTCCCATCGTGAAAATATATTTGTAACTAATCAAAGTGCAGAAGTTTAAACCAGCCTAGATCCATCTAACTCTGGATCTATCATGCGCCAAGAGGGATCAAATCTCTGAGGTGCAAACCTATTTTTTGAGTGCAAAACTTGAGGAAAGGTTTGCACCTCGAGAGATTTGATCCCTCTCGGCGCATGATAGATCCAGAGTTAGATGGATCTAGGCTGGTTCCAGGAGGCATCAACGTCACATTTTTCAGATTATTGAAATTTTTGTATATTTTTGAGATGTAAGATGGATCAATCATGTGCTGCTAGGGAAAATCTATCAAAGATATGATTAATTTTATCAGTAATATGTAAATATATCAAATATTAATATAATCGTTTTAAATCTGCTAAATATTTCTGAGATTAACTTGGTCATTTTAATTTTAAATTTTCTTAGTTACCTCAGTTCATTGAGATGATAATTATTGTTAATAACTATAATGATGAAAAATGATGAATTTTTTTTTTTTAAATGCAAAGTGACAATAATAGTGTTGAAAGATAGAAAATGTGAATAATAAGAACGTACTCATGTTACAATCAATCTCAAACTATTTTCTTCTACTATTCTTATTTCCTCCCTTGTTAGTTTTTTTATCTTTTCATATCGATTATATGAAAAAGAAAATTTAAATCGTAAACCATTTAAATCTTTAGCTCGATCTGTTGTAGTAAACATGATACCTTGTCTCTCTTTCTCTCCAATATTAATAGCTTAAATTACTATAACACAAAATCAATCTACATTGTTAATAACTTTTTGTGCTTACACTAAAATCAATGCATATTGTTAATCCAATCACTTTAATATTAATGTACCGTCATATATCCAATTACATCAAATCATAAATCAACATATACATTGAAATCAATGCATATAATGCAAGCAATCAAATAAGATTAGAAAATAACTTCTACATTGAAATCAATGCACCTAATGCAATCAATCAAATAAGATTAGAAACCAACATCTACACTGAAATCAATGCATTTACTCAAAGAAATCAAATAGGATTAGAAATCGCCATCTACACTGAAATCAATGCATTTAGCACAAACAATCAAATAGTATTAGGAATAATCTACATTGAAATCAATGCATCTAGTGCAAGCAATCAAATATAATTATAAATCGACGTCTAAATTGAAATCAACACATCTAGTGCAAGCAATCAAATAGTATTAGGAATCATCACCTACACCGAAATCAATGCATCTAGTGCAAGTAATCATATATCATTAGAAATAAATATCTACACTAAAATCGATGCATCTAGTGCAAATAATCAAATAGGATTATAAATCACCATCTCCACTTAAATCAATCCATCTAGTGCAAGAAATATTCTTCCCTCTCTCCACCCTCCATCCATATCTATACCCCCATCCATCTTTTTTTTTTTTGTCTCTATCTCACCCCCTAAACACACATGCTCTCGCACTCCATATATATCATTCTCTTTTTCGATCACCCTCTCTCCCCATCTCTCTCTTCTTCCCTCTCTTCCCCTTCTCTCCCTCTCCCCTGCTAATATCTCTCTTTCCTCCTTTTTTCCTCTCTCTCTCTCTCTCTAGGAACCAACATCTACACTGAAATCAATGCATTTACTCAAAGCAATCAAATAGGATTAGAAATCGCCATCTACACTTAAATCAATGCATTTAGTGCAAATAATCAAATAGGATTAGAAATCATCTACATTGAAATTAAGTCATCTAGTGCAAGTAATCAAATATATTTATAAATCGACATCTAAATTGAAATCAACACATTCAGTGCAAGCAATCAAATTGTATTAGAAATCACCACCTACGCTGAAATCAATGCATCTAGTGCAAGTAATCAAATATCATTAGAAATAAATATCTACACTAAAATAGATGCATCTAGTGAAAATAATCAAATAGGATTAGAAATCACCATCTCCACTTATATCAATCCATCTAGTGCGAGAAATATTCCTCCCTCTCTCCACCCTCCATCAATATCTATATCCCCCTCCATCTATTCTTTTTTGTCTCTCCATCTCACCCCCTAAACACACACGCTCTCGTACTCCATATATATCAATCTCTTTTTCAATCACCCCCTCTCCCCATCTCTCTCTTCTTCCCTCTCTTCACCTTCCATCTATATCTCTATCTTCCGCTTCTCTCCCTCTCCCCCATTAATATCTCTCTTTCCTCCTTCTGTCCTCTCTCCCTCTCTCTCCATCTTCCTTATCACTCTCTCTCTCTCTCTAGAAACCAACATCTACACTGAAATCAATTCATTTACTCAAATAAATCAAATAGGATTAGAAATCGCCATCTACACTGAAATCAATGCATTTAGTGCAAACAATCAAATAGCATTAGAAATCATCTACATTGAAACCAATTCATCTAGTACAAGTAATCAAATATAATTATAAATCGACATCTAAATTGAAATCAACAAATTCAGTGCAAGCAATCAAATTGTATTAGAAATCACCACCTACACTGAAATCAATGAATATAGTGCAAGTAATCAAATATCATTAGAAATAAATATCTACACTAAAATCGATGCATCTAGTGTAAATAATCAAATAGGATTATAAATCACCATCTCCACTTATATCAATCCATCTAGTGTGAGAAATATTCTTCCCTCTCTCCACCCTCCATCCATATCTATATCCCCCTCCATCTCTTCTTTTCTGTCTCTCTATCTCACCCCCCTACACACACACACTCTCGCAATCCATATATATCAATCTCTTTGTCAATCCCCTCCTCTCCCCATCTCTCTCTTCTTCCCTTTCTTCACCTTCCATCTATCTCTCTATCTTCCCCCTCTCTCCCTCTCTCTCCATCTTCCTTATCACTCACTCACTCTCTCTCTCTTCACCTTTCTCTCTCTATTTCTTTCTTCTTACCTCTCTCCCCCTCTCCCTCCAAGTCCATCTCTCTTTCCCTCTCTCTCTCCACTCTCTCACATCCTCTCTCTTCCTTCCTCTCTTTCCCTTTCTCTCCCATCTCTCTCTCCCTCTCTCTCTCTCTTCACCCACCAACTATGTCACTATATCCCTCCCTCTCTCCTTATATCTCCTTCTCCCCCCTTATCTCCATCTCTCCTTATTTGTCTCTTTATCTCAGCCCTAAACATACACGCTCTCTCTCTATCTCTCCCTTGTCACTCCTTCTCTCTCTCCACTTCTCACTCTCTACATTTTTTATTTCCTACATCTCTCCCCCTCCAACTCCATCTCTCTTATCGATCCCTCTCTCCTCCTCTCTCTCAAGTCCTCTCTCTCGTCCTTCCTCTCTCTTTCTCTCTCCCCTAAATCCCTCTCTCTTCCCTGATCTCTCTCTCTCTCTCTCTCTCTCGCTCTCTTCCCTCCAATACTCTCTCTTCCCCATCACTCTCCTCCTCTCTCTCATCCTTCCTCTCTTTCCCTTTATCTCCCACCTCTCTCTCTCTCTTTTCCTTCCAATCCTCTCTCTTCCCCCATATCTCTCTCTCTCTCTCTCTAATCCTCTCTCTTCCCCCATCCCTTTCTTTCTCTCTCTCTTTCCACCCCTCTCTCTCTCCGACTACATTACTATATCCCTCCCTCTCTCCTCCTCTCTTCTTCTCTCCCCCCTTCTTTCCATACATCTTACTTTGTCTCTTTATCTCACCCTTAAACATACACACTCTCTCTCCATCTCTCCCTCTATTTATTCTTAGTTATGTAAACTAATGAACATAAATATTCGTAAATATAAAGCAGATTATGGAGTAAATATGAAAAGAGGTTTTATTTACTTACCATACCTCTAGTTTATTTATATTTTTATTTATTTAACATACCCCTTTTCTTTACTATGGTATTTGGCCCATAGGCTTGTTATATAATTAGATTTTTATTTATAATCCTATTTGATATATTGTTATTTATTTACCTTACCTCTTTATGCCTCTTTTATGTTTATTTATTTACCATACCTCTTTATATCTATTTTATATTTATTTATTTATTTATCATACTTTTTTATACCTGTTTTATATTTATTTATTTACCCATGGTATTTGGCCCATGGTATCAATATTAATTTGTCCCATGGTATTCCTCCCATAGGCTTCATCTAAATAAAACCTCTTTTTAAAGTTTTTTAAAATATAAAAAGGTTTATGGAATAAATATAAAAAGATTTTTTATTTATTTACCATACATCTAGTTTATATATATTTTTATTTATTTACCATAACTCTGGAGTAAGTATAAATTCATTTTACAAATATTTAATTAAAAGAAATATTAAAAGATTTTGGATTTTGATTGTTTGCGTTGAATTAACTCTTTTCATTTGATTTAGGAAATGGTATTGACTTTAGTAAAGAGTAAAGATGTTTAAAATTTTATTTAATTTGGAAATTCAATGTGGTAATTTTTTTGTTAAAGATAAATTTATGATCCATTCAAATTCACGTATATAATTTACTATCCATTCAAATTATATAAATAATACATAATTGTATTAGAAATTGATATATGTTCTAGCACAATGCGATTTTTATTTTTTATTTTTATTTTTAATTTAAAACTTAAGCCGACATTTTGTATGAGGACGTGACACACCTGACATCGGGGTCATATTGGGCTGTAGATGCGCCTCTCGGCGCAACTAGTTAGTTGTGGCAAAGTACATGTCAGGATTGGGTTTGAGGAACCCAATAATTTGATCTTTGAGATTAAAGGTATTAAATGCATGAGATTTGTTTAATATTAATAATTAGTTTAGGTCTATCTTAACACTGAATTTATCAAGTACTTAGGAAAATACAATTTCTGTAGGTGTAAAAACTTGAAGTTTGTATCTTAAAGGGTTCAGTTTCTTTTAATGTTTAATAGGTATGGGGTTAAGATGGATATAAATTAGTTGTAGTTACATGTAACTAAGAAATTGATTTTTTAATAATTCTCATTGTTACATCTTAGATTTACTTCAGTGTACCATATATTTTTGTCACCAAAGGTGATTCGTCATATGGATAGATTGTTGTATTTATTGTATCATGATGAGCCAAAAGTGTGATTGTTGTCGTATTCATGTATTATATTAGGCCATACTCGGATGATTTATGTAAAAGTGTTTGGACTATGTGGTAGCCCAAACCTTTTGTGGTCAGTCATAGCATGCCCTTTTAGTCCCCATTTCAAGATATATATTGTTTTTATAACTTTGGTTGACTATCCCTTAGTTGTAGTAACTTGCTATCATGTCAATCATTTATGATTTGGGTAGGTTTGTGAACATATTGGAATGGATCTATCAGGACACATGATCTAGGGTAACCTCTAGTTTCATTCACTGCCCTTTGTATGTAAAATTGTTGCTTATATTGTAAAGCTTTCCATATCTATTTGGAAGCACACTTATCTTATGCCCTAGCATGGAACCCCATATTTTTCATTGTCACACTTTTGTTGTGGAGTCTTGAAAGAATTTTGTAGTTTCTCATACAATTTCACATTTTTCCGAAGTAGTCTCATAGATCTCAAGGAAGTTCATGCATCTCAAAGCACTAGTCACATTCTTTGAGGCACATTTGGGCTATTTTTCACTTACATGGGTCACCTCTCCACATGCCAAGTATGATTCTAGAGTGCTCTCTTACTTTGTAATATTTTGAGTCATTTATCACTTGATTTAAGGGTGGACCCACACATGGACTTCATGCTAGTTGTTCGCGGATATTATGTCTTGATTTGACTTGGAGGGCCACTTTCCATCCCTTGTGGAGGTTCCTTGCATGACTTGAGGATGTGATCACAACTTGAGGGCATAATTTGAGGACATTTTGTGCGTGATTAGAGGAGTTTCTCACCTCTTGAGGGTTATTTCACATCATACATGAGGGTGTTCCACCCTTGGAGGCTAGACATATGCACTTTCTCCATCGAAGAGGCATCTCATCATAATTATAGGCTTACACTCTACTTTTTAAAGGAATGTTGAGCTTCTTCACCAATTGACCTCCTTTGTGGGATATCACCTCTCATGGAGGTTTTATGTACATGGGGCATGTTTTTCTTGTAGCTTGACTTAGTCTCCTTATGTGGATGATAAATCACTTTTTTGTAATTCTCTAGGATGATTTTAGCATGTTGCACGACTCGTACTCATATAAGACTCATTCGACCATTGAGTCGTTGACTTGTATAAGACTCGGGAACGACCCGTATAAAACTTGTATAAGACTCATCAAAATGCAAAAAATAAACTTAAAATATGGTAAATTTTAAGTAGAAAAAAGAAACTAATGAAAATTCCAGTCCTTATAAAAACCACAATACATGCAATAATTCATAACATCTCATATCTATTGTTGGCTTTAGGGGTCTTGACCCAGGTTCAGTTTAAGGTTTTGCCAACAAACCCCGATACTACTGGCCCTTTCGGCAATGGCCCGCTTACGCAGGTCAAAGTCTCACCTGAAGTAGTATGGGAGGGTGTTGGAATCGGGTTTCCGTAGTACCTTGAGAGAGAGAGAGAGAGTTAATTAAAGTGGGTCCCTTCGGAGCTAACGGACTTGCACAGGAGAAGCCCACCACATAACCCTTTTAACAGTATATCGGCTAAGCACAGATCGTAATTAAGAGGTAACTTGAGCAGAGCATTTTAACCAGAGCTACGCATTCATCATATCGCATCCACGTGTGCATCAATATATCATCATTATTCAGTAAGAAAACATGATCTTAGAACATAAACATAGCCAATAATCATAACACAAGAACACTAAAATATCATCAAAAACCTTATCATTCATTCATATTCAGATCCGACTTACAGACTCTATTACCAGTCCGTGCACACAGCTAGCGGGGTCCGCACACAGCAGGACTGTGGGGTCTCTGCGCACATAGCCAACAGGAGACCTTACCTAGAAGATCGACACAAAAGATCCACAAGTTCGTATTCAAGTTTAGCTTACTTCTTACTTAGCTTCATTCTAGACTCTATTTATCTATCTATTTATAACATCTTAGCCTGCGCTACTTTATGGTCCGCAAATCGTGATTTGCGGACTTGTGGTCTACCCTTTGACTCATTACAATACATCGGGGCTTTGACCCACCCCAAAGCCCCTGTGATAGACCAAGTATTACAAAAATATTACAAAATTGGACCAAAAATGCGGTTGGGGACCTCATTCCAACAATCCCCCAACACAATCTTGTGACTCGTCCTGAGTCACAGCGCCGACAGGGTCTTCATCATTTCCTGGAGCTGCTCAATAGCGACAACCAACGGGGGCAAAACACCTATGCTCTGTGCGGCTGCATTTTGCGCAATATCAACTAGCTTTTGCGAAGTTGGTCCTTTAGTGGCGGCAGTGACACTTTCCAAGGTCTGATTCAACTGTCGCACGACCCCTTCTAACTCCTGCGAAAGTTTAAGAGCTTCATCAACCCAGGGCATCAGATGGTCGCTGAGTACCTGCTTCTTGCGCCGAAGCCCCACAATTTCACTTCTAAGCGCGTGGTTGGTTTGAAGGCATGCTAGTCATTGCACGAGGACAAGGGTGGTCATAGTGGCTTCCATCTGCTCAAAATATTGCTCCTTTTGGTGCAGCTCCTGATCAATTTGGCGAAGGAGGGTCGGGTCACGCTGCACCCGGGACCATAACTCCATAGCAATCTCAAACAATGCGGTGCCTTGAGTGATCTGTGCGGTAATAGTGGTTTTAGCATCCGTGACCAGCGTGGCTCGTTGGGCGAGCACCTTTGGGGGGCTCTCAGGTTGTAGCTTGGCCTACAGCGATGCTATCTAAAGCTCCAAAACGGCCTTAACAACTTGTACCTCAGTCTGGGGTGCCTTCAAAGCAGCGACCAAGCCCTCAACCTTAGCCTGCGGCGCAGTGGAGGTAGGGATTACTTCCGGCATGTCTTCACAGAGCTGGTCTATCAATTTCTCTAACTCAGCTTGCTACCGGATGGCGGTAATGTGTGCAGCCTGGGCCTGGGAAACTTCAACAGCTTTAGTCACAATAGTCTACTCGGCCTCGCTAAGGTGTTGCTGCGCTCGCAGTTCTCAGTGTTGAAGCTCACTGGTGATGGAGGTAAAAAATTCGTGCAGTTGTGCACCCGTCAAGCACCCAACATCAAGATAAACTGAAGGGGATGCACAAAATTGGTTGCATAATTCTACGGGCATCATTGCAAGTGATATGCCGGGGAGCGGGCAGATCCGACTGTCCGTGATGGTGGTCAGGGCTGTGAATACAATCGGCTGGCCCACTTGATGCTGCTTCGCTTGATCCACGCTTGCTTGATTCTGCCTCGCTTGATCCACGCTTGCTTGAAGGGTGTCTGATTTTATCTGGAGAGCCTGTAGCTCAGATTGCAAAACTTCTACCGCGGCCTTGTGCTGTCCTACCAAAGCAGCCCATCGATCCTCAGACGTGATGGTGATGGTGTCTACAATTTTCTCTAGGTCACCCTCCGTCAATGTAACCTCTGTGTCTGCGTCGGGCTTAATAGCTTTACGCTTCTTCTTAGACCCCTTAGGAGGTTTGCTAGTGTGTTTGATACCACGCGGGGACGCTGTGTTTGTGCCACCAAGCCCGTTTAGGTCCTGATCCAGTTGGTACTCTGGTTCAGTCTGCATGGTAGCGCTCTTAGTGATCCAAGTGGATATCGGTGGCCACCCACCTATTCCATTTGGACCCACACCATCAATTCTTGCAGCTTTCCACATTCAGCACAACTTACTATTTTTAGCAGTTTTTCGGGTCCTGAACTTCCGGAGCTGTTTTGAGGCCCTAAACAACGTTTTTTGGGAAAACCTGGAGCAACATCGAGATCGGTCCCGATGTTGCTCACACCGAAATTTGTACTCCTCGGACAGATCTTTCTAACGAGCTATTGAGCACGTCAAATGGAGATCGGATGCCAAGGTTACGTCCCCGGGAAGTTGAACCACCAATTTAACCAAATGGGGCCCATAGTTTTGGCGCTTCATCTCCTAGGGTTAGGTTTTTGGACGTTTAGAGTTCTCCATTGATTCTCAATAATAAATAGGCCCTCGAGCCTCATTGTAACACAGTTTAGAGGTCTGTAGCCACCACATGTCTTCTCGGAGATTTTCTACCAGCACCTTAGCTATTTTATTTCCATTATGTTTGTAAGCATATTTCTGTTATATGATATTAATGAAATGAAGCATTATTTCCGCTGAATCTCTATGTTCATGGTTGTTTATGTATTCTACTGCGTTCCTGCATAAATCTGGATCAGTGGTATTAAAGCGGTTTGCTCGTACTTTTTTTTCCTTTGCATGTCCCTGTTGAAGCCTAGAAAATCTTTGCTTCAAACATCGGGGATAACCACCCGGTCGGGACCTTAGGACAGCTCCTTTTCCGTTTGGTATGGTGGCTCCGACTGGATATAAAGGACCAGTTTCCTTATAACTAAATGGGTTGGTGAGGGGATTGATTTGGATGAGTGAAAATGGGACTAAATTGACTGAAATAAAACTATCTAATTAAATTAAATGCTGATAAAGAAATTATAACACTAACCCGGGTAATTATATGTGAATACAACTTAAGATTGTCCCAATTTTAATAATAACCATGAAAATGTATCATTATTTAAATTGAAATGTGCAGAAACGAATAAAGATAACTCTGTTTAAGAAATTAAACAGAGTTATATTAGCATATTGCATTCATCATTGTATACCATTTATATATGCTTATGAAAGATGACATTTCAATTATACTCATAAATGATATATAAAAGGAAATGTTATGAAAACTAAATATATAAATGATAGAAATTTTTTTAAGCGAATATCATATAACAAAGGAAATCAACAGTGAACAGATAGAAATACCTCATTCATCTTGAAGACTGTCAATGAAATGTGATACTCTAATCTAGTAACTCCGATGTAAAATTAAATCCAAAGGTACAGAAATGCAACACTTCAAAGATAATTTCCGCACAAAAATCACCAGATGTGATCCTTTATCAAATATAAGAGGGAATGGAGTACAGAAATGTAAGCTCCAAGTCCAAAAAATATTACAACTTCAGATCCCTCTCTAAATGCATGAGAGGGATTTAAATAAGAAATTACATAACAAAATCCTACTACTACTGCTACAATCTATCAAATTAAAAACAAAACTGCTATCTTAAATGAAACTGATTCATTGCTTTTCTTTCTCGCTTGATGTAGCCAAGTTGCAAATCTTCAGCATATCTTGGAGCCTCGGTGGATGACTCATCTCGGAATGCAGCTGTCCAGCGTAGGTGGCATCGGAAAATTCTGGAATTAAACAATCGACAGCATTTGAAAGGAATTTAATAGCCATTTGTTGATTGTTTGGCTTAATTAAATAAGTCCACATATTTTCCCAAGATATTGCTTGAAGTTTGTCGATTTTTTGACTTTTATTCACCATTTCTTCTTTCCACCTGTTTTCAGTTTCTTTCACTTTAGGCAAACTACCAGGAACATAGTCTGAAATGAGATTGATTGAATACAAATTGTCATTTATAAATTGCGTGATATTACTCATCATGCTCCTAGCTCTTGATATTTCTCTCTCGGCTTTCATTATCTAATGTTCGCATTCTGTAAACAAGATTTCTTTATGTCTTTCTTCTATCCTAGGAAGATTAGCTTCTCTTCCTTTTTCTGTATCTTGCCAAGTAAGAAATTCAGAAATATTTTCATCAGCATTATCAATTTCTTGTCTGAGAGTAATAATGTTCTGGATCAATGATGAGGTAATATCACAAAATGGTTCTGCCTGTGATAGTTTTGCACAAAATTCATTCAATTGTTGAGATAGAAGTTTATTAGCTTCAAGAGCTTCTGATTTGAATTCACTTAATTTAGGAAAATATTTGAACCTTTCTAAAGCTGTTTGAAATTCCTTTTCTTGTACAATCTTCTCATTCTTCTCATTTTGTAACAAACCTTGTAACTTGGAAATTTCTTCATTCAATTGTTGTTGTTTGCCTAAGACCTGCTCATCAACTTTCTTATTTTCTTTGGAAAGTTGTTCTTCTAATTCTTTGGACTTGAGTTCTTGATCTTGTATTTGTTGTTGCAATTAAGTAATCTTTTTCTGACTTTCCTTAGCTTGCTCTTCAAGTGAAGCTATATGGAGATCTTTCTGAGTCATCATCTGAGAAACTTCTACAACTTTATCTACTGTTGCAGCACTATATGCTCCTGCATATTGGGACAATTTAGTGAGATCCTCAGATGGATTCACTTCAGTATTCTTGTAAAAAATATTCATAAATTCTTCTTGTGGAGTAGAAAACATGTCCTGATCCATCTTCCTTCTTTTTCTTTGTCTTCTAACAACAACCTTATGTTTAGGGCTGTAAAATACATCTAAAGGAGGGATCTCCTCAATCTTCAATACAATCTGCCCTGTCGGATGTTCAGGAATGATTTCGACGTCCTGATCCTCTTGTTCTTTATCTTTATCCTGCAGTCCCAATTGCTGAGCGAATTGATCATATTGTTTCAATAATTGAGAGGAAACATTAAGATCAGCAGAGTCTATAATTTTCTCAGTAGTTTCTTTTCCACCCGATTGTGTGTCTTCTTTCTCTGCATCTGTTCTCTGTTCAATGGTTTTGCTATCCGATCCTCCTTTTTGATTGTGCACATTAGTATCAGTACTTGTGCATTTTTCTTTTGTTTGTGCTGAAGACTGTTGATCAGTATTTTCACCAGATTTGCCATCAGTATTCCCTTTTGGAACATCGGGTTTGCCACCAGTGCTCATCTTTTTAGTATGTACAGTGGGCTGGTTAATAGCTGATTGTGTAATGACTTTATCGGCAAATGTTTCTCCTGGTGTTTTGCTAGATGTATCCTCTGTCTCTGACCCTTGTATAGGAATTCTCAGTTGGTCTAGAGGAACTCTCAACAATCTTTGACTTCTAAATAACAAAAATTTATTCATTTCTTCATGCTGGAATTTAGACTTGGCCAAATTATAAATTTGAGGAAAATCATTCAACGAAACAAACAAATCATCAAACACATCTGGTTCATGCTCAAATCGAGCAATTGAAACTGAAGCAGTAACATTGAAAGCTATCTGTCGTGGATCATACTGTCTCCCTGGAATGGTTGAAAATTTACAACCCTTTATTTTGGCGACTTCCTTTTCGGCATGTTTGAAGTCATTTAAAGTAAACTGGCCACAATTGAATGGGAATGGAGACCACATTCTCTTCTTACTATTGTTTAAAGCTCTGGATATTCCTTCAACTGTTAATTGATAGGAGATTCCCTGGGCGAGAAGTTTGTCTGGAACAATAAGAGGAAGAACATGGGGTTCCACAATACTCCCAAAAATCCTGATGTATGTGAATTTCTCCTCTCCAAACCAATCTCCTATTGAGGATAAGTCAGCTTTAGCTTTGTCTGAGAGTCTAGGAGGGAAGCGATCAAAAATGGTTTGAAAGACAGGGATAAGGAAACCATGACATATTCTATACACATTATCTTGGAAATGAACTTTCCAAAGAAGTTTATGATATATATGAATTGGGGTAGGGTCTTTGGGAGTCCATTTCCATCCTAACAAGGGAAACTCGGAATTAAAACAAAGAGCATCTAGAATATAGGCACAAAAGAAAAAAGGAGTGGAATTTCCAGCGGTTTTATCTTGTCTGTACTCAAGTATTCTATTAGCCATTCTATCAGAAAGAATAACAGCCCAATCCATAATGTCGGAATTGACAGCAGCTAGGATTAGTGGGACCATTTGTATAGAAAACCTTGCTGAATTATGATTGCCAAATAATCTACACATCATGGCAGCGGAATAGCAATATGGAGGTAAGAGGGAGTCTACAGAATACATACCGGATGCTTCATTTCTGTGCTTCTCAGGATTTTTCTTCCAATCTTTGATAGGATCAGATTGGACTTTATTATTATCAGCGAACTCTTTGATAAATTCTTTATTATACACCTTCTGCGGATCTGGAAGGTGATACATTGCCTTAATGTCTTCTGCTTTAAACGACCCAAAAGACACTCCAGAAGCTGAAACAAACGTTCTGTCCTGTATCTTCACACTATCGATGACCCATCGAATTACATCATAATAAGGCATGATGCTCACTCTGGCTGCAATTCGATGCAAAAATGAATTTGCAAGTGTTTTTTCCGTAATCTCAGAGTCGGAATCTGATCTATCTTCGTCTGGAACCGATGCCTTTTCCACTGTGACTTTGGGGTTTTCTTTCTCCAATAGATTGTAGACTCCTTCCCACGTCATTCTTCCGAGCCCTTGGCATGATGTATCTGTGACTAATCTTAGTTTTGTGGGCTTTTCTTTTGAAACTGTAGGAGTCTCAACAAACTTAACAGGAACAACGGTCTTGGCTCTTCTCGCTCTCTTCGACATTTCTGCGTTTGCTATTGCTTCCCTTTGTCTGTGAATGAAAGGGCTTGGTGTTCCTTGGTTATGCAAAACAATAAACTCTCAGTCGTGACAAACAAGCAACTTGAACGGAACGTTTATGAACAAATGATTCGTTATTAATTGGTTTCGTATCGCGCGTAAATGTTCTTTTTGGGTCACACTCACGTATTAAAAACCAAATCATCAACCAATATTCATTCGATTTGCTATTAAATAGCTACGTACAAATGGAGATTTGGCGCTTGTAAAATATTATAATATTCACCTATCCGGAACTTTTCGAATGTAATAAATATCATTTATCAATCGCATCGAAAGTTTTCAACTGGCACATGAATATCATAACACAGATTTATTCGATTGGCCGATTCCGATCGAAAACTTTTCCGATTTCCAATGGTGGGGTCTACCATATAAAATTTAAACGAACAAATGTTTGTTTTTCTTTTGAAAGCGTTTATTGTAATAACGCGCGTCGGATCGAGGAATTTCAATCGACCGCAAAGAGCTTATTAAAGAGTATCCCGATCATGCGATTGCGACGGGTCGCATCGCATCGGAAGTATGTGAATGAATAACTTAAACTTTTTGTGATTGAAGTTTTGCGATCGAATTAATCGCATCGGAGGATTTGGGTTTGTATGTCAAGTTTCTTCTAAGAATTTTCTCCGATTTTCCGATTGCGATTGTTATTTATTGGACTTTTAAACTTGATTTGTTTTTTATGATAAGGTCTTCTATATTGGATCGGATTGGAAGTTTTGAATGTTGTATTTGGTTAGTAAACAAAAGATGAGCTTTTTCAAAACAATGAATCTTTATTTCTAATTCTTTTATTTCTATAAAAAGAAAAAAATGGACCCTATTTCTAAATGAATTTTATTTCTAAAATTTAAGAAAAAGGGAGGGTTGTTGTATAGTACAACAATTGGCGATTCACTGAAAGAACCAATTATCTCTGAAAAAATAAAATGAATACTATATTTTAAGTAAGTAAAGATTTTTAAAGATAATGAAAACTATCCTAGGATAATCAAAAATAAAATCTAACTTATGAAAAAGAATAAAAATTATTTACAATTTCTTTCTAGTTTCTTGAAAATAAAAACATTTTTGGGTTATCTCAAGCTTTGATTGGTATTAATAATGAAGTAAGTGGATTTCTCCAAGTTTGGTTTTATAATATACTCTATTGTCATAGGTATTGCCTCTGCTGCCCGCAAACGTTCATAGTCTCGACAAGGTTACCTTTTAACCATTAACTATTCATTGTCCCATTCAACTAAGATTATGACTTTTTAAAAGATAAATTCATAAGACACATTATCTCATGTTTTTGTCTTTTATTTATTTTTTCTATTTTTAAGAGACATTGTTCTGGTTTGGTAGCCAGTTGATAACAATGCCATTCAATAGTTATAATTAAACTGAACAAGCTGGCTCATGATGAGACCCCTTGTCTTAAATTTATAAGCCATTACCCTGTTTTGATGTGCAGTATTGGTAATGTCAGTTTCATTACTTCTTATGAATATGGTAAGTCGGCTCATGATGAGACCTCTTATCTCTTAAAAATTTTAACATAATTTCTTAGAATTACATTCTAAAAAATCACAACCTAAATGAATGGGGTGAACTAGTTTTATCCTTAAGAATCAATGGATGACAATTTTTTAGAGTTTTTTGAGTACCAAGACTTGAATAATCTTTACTTTTATAGATAACCTCTCTCTACTTAATAAACTTATAATGATTTAAATTTCCCTCAAGTTTTTCAAAAGATCATGCAAATAATTGAAATAATCTTTCAAAGTTTAACATCTTATTTAAAACTATCAAAAGACTATGATCATTTCTTTAAAAATTCTTATTTACACAAAATAAATATTTATAATATTCTTCCTAAGAATTTTTCTACCAAGTAAACAGTCAATTAGAGACTTATAAACAACATTTATTTGCAAAAAAAACAATTAAAAACTTTGCAGAAAGGAATATGTACAGTTTAAGAAGGGGTTACCTCCTTATGAAAAGAATTTCTTCAAGATAAGCCCATTTACAGGAAGATATTCTCTCTTACCTGTTAGATCTTGGAGTATGAATGTATTTGAGCCTATCTTTTCAATGATCTGAAATGGTCCAAGCCACATTTTCTGAAACTTGGTATGCTTTCCTTTTTCTTCATGTGCCTTATCCCATTTCAGAACAATGTTATGAATATTTTATTAATTATTAGTTAGATATAGTTATATTAGGTTTTATTAACTGAAAGGGCATGATCAAAGATCATGCCTCTTCGCCAAGGGACACCTTGAGGCTATTTAAAGCCTAGGCGATCCCTCATTGTAATCATCTCATCTTTTCATCATTAATAATATATATTTATCAAGTTTACCAGAGTTTTTACACTCCATTGGTATCGGAGCCATCGCTCTTCGGGATCTGTGTGATCACCCAGAATTAAGGAATTACAAGAATTCCAGATTGCAGATTTTTTTGCAGATTGCTTGTGCACAACAACATTTGTTAAAGAAAAATTTTTGCAGATTTTTTTTTTACTCAATTCCCACTCTGCGTTCCCTCATAACCCTTTGTTCCCTTACGCTTCCCAACTCCGCTTTCCCTCTGCCGCCCTTCTTCCTTCTGTGGTTCCACCTTTTCCCTTGCACCGTCGACCCACTAGTTGACCATTCTTTCATCACTGTCATCGACGTCCCAAACTGCCTTCCGGTTGGATTAACAGGTTTTAAAGTATCGTTGGAGTAATAGTATTGTGGTAGAAACACCTATTGCGGCACCCACCGATACTGGAACAGGATTGTTTTAAAACAAAAATCGTGAACCGTCGTTGCTCTGCACCTACCCGACGTCTGTCTGTACACTCCGTCTGCACACTCCGCCCAACAAAAACTTACGTTAAAATAAATCGTGAAACAGGTGTGACAGTGACAAATTCGATCTGTTTAAAAAAATTAGTCATCGTTTTGTTTAAAAAAATTCGATTTGAACAAGTCAACGAGTTTTTGGACGACTGCATAATTTTGGACGGCTGTGGTTTAAATCTGGACGGGTATAATTTTTCAAATCGGAAATAAAGCCGGCCACTGCCCACTAAACACGTTCGGTCAGAAAAAATAAAAAACACGTTTTTCTGCACTCCGCCCGTAAAATATACATCACAGTTTTAAACGACAGCAAATAAACACGCGTGGCATCGTTTACGGGCATCAAATATACATCAGCAAATAAACGGCAGCAAATATACATCGATTTGTAAGTTATGTGAAACAAGACATCGTTTACGGGCATCGTTTAAAAAAAAATACAATTTTTTTTATTATATAAAATATATAATATATAATTCAATTGATAATTTTATATATATATATATATATATATATATATATATATTATAATTATATAATTTATATATATATATATATATATATTATAATTTTCATATAATAATTATATATATATAATAATTATATAATTAAATTATATATATTATATAATTTTTAATTAAAAATTATATATATATAATAATTATATAATTTAAAAAAAAAAAATATTATTAATTAATTCAAAAAAAAAAATTAATTAATTAATTTTAAAGAAAAAAAAAAGAGGAGAAGCTGGCAGAAAGATATTCCCCACCTCATACACGCTCGATGTCTTCGTCAATGTCGATGGCGGAATTCCAGAAGAAATTGGGAGATCTTGAGAAACAAATTAATAATAACTTCGAAGAATTTGGAAGGCGATTAGTCGATCTGGAAGGTACAGTTGCAGGGCATTCCAACGACATCAAAAAGATTCATGATACGACAAATCGCATAGAAAGACAAATGTGGCTAAATCATCACGAGACCACAGAAGCAATGAACAAGCAGAACGAAGCAATGAACAATATGACAAAACTCTTCAACAAGCTAAATGATAAAATAGATAAGTTGAGTCAGACACAATCCCCAACATCTCCTAACAGGGAACCAAATCAACAAAACAGTTCCGCAGATTCAGGGAACTCGGAAGAGCATCAGGAAAAAACCGATTCCCCACATCATCAAGAAGATAGTAATGCAGATTTTCAAAACAAGCAGCTCTGGAATGCATTCGCTAATCAATATCCCTTCTTGTTCCACCATTAGCATATCAGCGCAAAGCCAAGATCGACCTACCCAAATTTGATGGTAATGAAAAGAATAGCGTTGCATGGCTTAATAAAGCAGAAGAATATTTTGAGATTTATGACATTACTAGTGATGACGAAAAAATTAAGCATGCTTCCATGAAAATGGAAGGAGAAGCATATAATTGGTATATGTGGTGGAAAAATATGACACTCGCTATCAGTTGGAGGAAATTTAAGGATGCGTTCTTCAAAAGGTTTCAAGGCATAAAAGAAGAAAAGTTCTTTTCAACGTTTATCAAATTACGCCAAAAAGGAGATGTGGATGAGTACACGCGAGAATGGGAGACTTTGGCAACACGAGTACCCGGATTATCGGAATCTCGTCTAATCCAGTCTTACATCTCAGGACTTAAAGTCCACATATAAGAAGAGCTAGAACTACATGAAATCACGTCTGTAGAAGTAGCAAGGCAAAAAGCAAAAGCTGCTGAAAAGAAATTGGAAAGATTATCAAAACCAGAAAAAGTATATTCGAGACGACAGTTTCCTCAATCTGAAAATGTAGATGACACAAAATATGCCCCTGTTCATCTTCGTGAAGAAGAAAAATCTAGTTTGGAAAAACAAAGAATGCGAGAGGGCAAGTGCAAACGTTGCGGGGAACACTGGGACCCTAAGCACAGATGTGCTAATGAAAAAGCGAAGAATCTATACAGTTGTGAAGCAACTAATGACACTAACAGTACTGATTCGTGTATAGAAGGATTAGAAGACAATTTAGAGTTCTCTCCAGAAGTGGAGGGCGAAACTATTTCGCAAGTGTCCTTATCAGCTATGACAGGCATATTACAACCTCAAACCCTAAGGTTAAGAGGACATATTAAGAAAAACAATGTAATGGTTCTAATAGACACAGGCAACACGCACAATTTTCTAGATTCATCCATGGCCAAAAGACTCAACCTCTTTAATTTTCCCATGCCTAATATGAAGGTAATGGTGGCCGATGGTAAGAAGATTGAACAAGTAGGAAAATGCCATAAAGTCAAATTGCAGATTAAAGAATTTCATTTAGAATCTCCGTTCTACACCATTCCATTACGAGGAGTAGATGTCGTCTTAGGAATTCAATGGTTACGAACTCTAGGTACTTATTCTGCCAACCATCAGAAGCAGTTTATAAGTTTTAAGTGGAAAGGGCAGAAATACAAGTTGTATGGATTCCAAGCCCCAGGAAATCAAGTCGTATCTTCCTCTCTGATGACGAAGATGACTCAAATAGGAGCGCCAACATCTACAGTACAATGTCAACAGTTAGAAATGTTATCTTCAAAAGGGAGCCATGAAGAGTCTCCAGAAGTCAAGACAGGATCCGACCCTGTCGATATCAGATATTTTCACTATCCAGATCAACCAAAGATTGAACTCGAGAATATGCTCCACGATCTTTTTAAAATGTGGGAAGCAAGAGCCCGCCGCTCAAGAAACTCAGGCGTTCGTCAACGTTGTCCGTCATTACATATGCTTTGAGGACAAAGCATCTTTAAGAGAGGGGCAATGTTATGAATATTTTATTAATTATTAGTTAGATATAGTTATATTAGGTTTTATTAACTGAAAGGGCATGATCAAAGATCATGCCTCTTCGCCAAGGGACACCTTGAGGCTATATTTAAAGCCTAGGCGATCCCTCATTGTAATCATCTCATCTTTTCATCATTAAATAGCATAGATAATGCTTACTGGTAGTTTTCACACCCAAACAAGATCACCAATTGACAAAATTTTGAGCCGTAGAACTTGGTATCAAAAGAAGATTTTACACGCTTCTGCTGATGTTTTTCATGAATACCTAGCCTTTATCTCATCTTCTTCTAGCTTTGCTGGATTTGATCATATTTCAATTGAATGGATGAAGAAGACTTTCTTCAATAAATCGTACTCAGGGCTAATGATGGAAGAGTTAAATTTGATGGTATCACAACTTCTTTTCCATAAACTAAATTGAAAGGTGAAGTTCCTATTGAAGCTTTTTCAGTGATACGATCAGCCCATAATGCAAAGATTAAAGACTTGTGTCAATTCTTTTGATTTTGATGAATAGTCCTTTTAATGATTTTGATGAGATTTTTGTTAGTGGATTTAGCCAAACCATTACCTCGTGGATAATAATTTGCTGAATATTTCAGTTTAAAACCTCTTTTGACTGCAAATTCTATTAAACTATTTCCGGAAAAATAAGATGCATTATCAAAGAAAAGAGCTTGAGGTACACCAAACTTGGTTATGATGAATTGATTTATGAAATCAATAATTGCATCAGAATTGGCTACCTTCAAAGGAATTGCCTCTACCCATTTTGTAAAGTAATCAGTTGCAGTAAGGATGTACTTGTGCTGTTTGGAAGAATGAGGTACTATCTCACCAATAATGTCAAGCCCCCATTGTTCAAATGGTTGCTCAATATTCACTGGTTGCAAAGGAAAAGCTGGTTTTCTTTGTCTTCCACTTCTGTACTTTGGAAAATTTCGCACTTCCTTAGCAAAGTCATGTGTATCTTTGCAAGTGGTAGGTCAGATGGCCAAAGACAATTATTTTGTGAGTCATGTATCACCTGAAATGACCTCCCCGTCGTCCACTATACAACTCGCAAAACCTTTTTGTACTTTCCTTGGGCTTTTTCAAGACATCTTAATAAAATTGAATCATAATTTTTCCTAAATAATACATTATCAATGATCTCATATTTAATAGCCTTTAACCTTAAATCACATTTTCTCTTATAGCTGAGATTAGAAGGAGCATACCCATTTTTCAAGTAATAGATGAGATCAGCATATTGAGATTCAGAATCTGTAACACTTATCTGACTTACTTGAATATCTTGATTTGAATCTTGATTTTCTGGTATGTTATGAGCTCCTGCTAATTGTTTACAAAAACTTGTCCTCTAACAATATTAGCTGGTTTAATATCAACATCATATTCTTGCAAAGTTGTTACCCAGTTAGCTCGTTTTTCTTCTACTTCTCTCTGAATTAATAATTTCCTCACTGCAGAGAATGGGACAATTATTTTTGTATGAGTTTTCAAGAGAAAAGGTCTGAAATGCTTGATTGATTTAAACAAGGCAAAGGCTTGTTTTTCAACATCAGAATAATTCAGCTCAGCTCCTTGCAGATTTGAGCTAAAGAAAGAAATTGGTGCTTCAATTTTTTGATCATTGAGTTGTGTTAGAACAGCTGCATAGGATGTCTCAGTGGCTAAGGTATACAAAATAAAATCTTTAGAAAAATCCGGGGTACTCAATGCTGGTGCATTAATGATCGCTTGTTTGATTTCTCAAAGGCTTCTTTTTATTTATGCCCCCATTTGAATACTGAATTCTTCTTGATCATATTTTGCATAGGTAAAACAATTGAAGAAAAATCAGGAATGAATCTTTTTACAAAATTGATCTGTCCAAGAAATGATTGCATGGATTTTTTGTTATGAGGTAAAGAAATATCAGAGATCTCTTTAACTCTGTCTGGATCAATGTATATACCATCTTTTGACAGAACAAATCCTAAAAGCTTTCCTTCATCCAAAGCAAAGAAAGATTTTTTTGGTTTAAAGAAATACCAAATCTTCTACATCTTTCAAATATCTGTTTCAGATCATGCAGATGATTGGCTCTTTTCTTTGAAAATACTGTTATGTCATCAAGATAGATAACAACTAATCTATTGATCAAACCCTTAAATTCTATATCCATGGCTCTTTGGAAAGTAGCTCCTGCATTTATTAAACCAAAAGGCATTTTATGATAAGCATAGGTTCCCCATTTGGTTCTGAAAGTGGTTTTCAGCCTATCATCTGGATGTACCAATATTTGGTTATAGCCTGAAAAACCATCAAGGAAGGACATGAGTTCAGAACCAACTAACTTTTGAAGTATTTGCTCCATGGTTGGCAATGGGAAATTATCTTTTTGACATGCCTTGTTTAAATTTGTTGTTCAGTGACAGATTCTTATATCACCATTCTTCTTCCTTACAGGTACCATATTGGAAACCCAATTGGTGTGCCTGACAGGAAAAATGATTTTGGTTTTTAAAAGTTTATTAAGTTCTGATTTGATTTGTCCTTCAAGATTTGGATGAACCTTCCTTAGCTTTTGTTGAACAGATTTAATATCAGGAAGCATTGGAATTCTGTGTTGAATAACCGAGGTATCATATGTTTTTAAATCATCATAATTCCAAGCAAAAACATTTTTATATTTATTCAAGAGTTTAATGAAAGCATTCCTTTCCTCTGGTGTTAAATTGAGTCCTAAATTAACATTTTGACGTTTATAATCAGAACCAAGATTTACTAATTCAAACTTCAAAGTGGAACTCTGAAGTTTGGCATTAGTGACTTTCTTGAATCTGTCTTTAATATCATATAAGTCCTCTAATTTAGCAACAGATTTCGGAATGGGATTTTCATTACCTTTTGAAGAAATTTGTAAATCATGATCCTCTTCATCAATAATTTTCTCATCATAAGATTTCTCTGAAGTCATGAAATTTAAAATATCTTGATCATGATAGAATACTCTCCAGTTTGTAACATTGTCTGGGACAGATGGACGAAAAATTAATTCTACAGAAAATATATCAGCACTGCAATCTTCAGCAGGTAGGAGTTTATATGCAACATTAGCTAACAAGTCAGCTGATGTATTCTGATTCCTAGGAATAGGAGAAATATTTAATGCTAAAAAATGAGTGGTGAGATCTTGTACTAGGGTTTGATAGTGTTTAAGATGTCCTGAAAGGAAATGAATAGTATTCCTAACTTGTTTTATGACAATCTTAATCACCAAAGACTTTCAAGTATTTAACATCCAACCCTATAGCTATAAAGTCTTGAACCAAGTACTATACCGCAAGATTGTTAGTACACTCAAATTCTAGCCTACATGACAGCATGGTTTTCTCTCCATGTGGATCGATTAAAATGCATCCCGCTCCAACTCCATCACAAGAATTTGATCCATCAAAATATAACAACCAAAATAAAGATTTATCTATTGACTTATCTACAATTTCATCAGAAGTATTTACAATTCTGGAATAGTCGGATTGTAAAAAAATTTCTACTTGAGAAACAAAAGTATTTACAGAAAAAGGTGATTGGGGTGCTCTAAAGTTTCCAAGAAATGATTCAGCAGAATAACCTCCAAGAATATTGTTTTTGAATGCCACAGGTTCATTAGGCTGTTCAAATTCAGTGACAGTGTGTGTCATATGTTTTTCTCGTTCGATTTTGATTTGGTTTGGTTTCCCTTTGTAGGGAAGCCACATATGTGAATAATCAGTTGAGATATAACTATTAAGTTTCGTTGGCATCACTCCCTCGCTAAAATTGAATCAAGGTGAATCTGTGAACATCAAGAATCGGGGCAATATATCAATTCTCTGGACAATTCTAGGATCGGAAGCTAATCTGATAGTTACTGAATTGATTTCTCCTACAACTCGAACTTTAGAGCGATCTAATTGAACAATATGAACTGCTGATTTCTGTGGTTCGATATTCAATTTGGCACAAACAGAAGTAGGCATTATGTTGGAGGAAGCTCCAGAATCAATCAAACAATTGTGCAGATTTTTATTGTACATTTCATACGTCAGAAGAAAAGGAGGAGTTTTAGAATTTGACTTTTCTCCAATGAGCACGGTATCAGTAGCATCTACCTTATCTGGTGGTTTACCAGCTCCTCTAGCTGCTTTTGCAACTACACCGCTTGGTAAAGGAGCAATTGGCGTAGCGTTTAATTCTTTCAATAGCAACTTCTGCTGGTGTTTTAGTTTGCTGAGTTCATGTAAGGAATGTTGGCTTTAATCTTCTTTATGTCTTCAACAATGTTGTATTCCATAGGATCTGACACTACTAAAGTCTTTGTTGTTGATGTGGGAGGATTAGAAGAAGATGGCTGATTTTGAGTAGGTAATGGAGAAGCTTTCTTTGCAGGGGATTTGTCTTTGGTACTTGGAGTTGTGATTTTCTTTTTAGGAGCTGTTTGTACGGGCTCTGATGTCGATTTACTCCTAGTACTTACAGGCATAGCTTCTTGTTCTACCTCACTATCAAAATTAGGGAGAATAAAATCCCACATTCCATGTAATTCAGCTATTTCTTCATTCTCATCTTCCTCATCTGACACTAAAGATGTATCTTCTTCTTCTTCTTCTTCCTCCATTCTGTGAGACAGAGACTGCATTAGGAGGTTTAGATCTGTCTTGATTTTTTCGAAATTTCGGAATGGTTTTTTGTAGAAGTTTTAAATTCGACGTTGTTTTTTAATTTCAACCATTTCATTTGACATGGTTTTAAGAACTTTCTGCCAGAACCTTCCATGTCATATGGATCTTTGGCCTTTTTCTTTGAATCATCTTCTGGTTCCCAACTTTCTTTGATTTCTTCGTTACATTTTTTCTTTTTCTTTATAAATAAACTGCTTAGTTCCAGTTCCAGTATTGTTTTCTATACTCTCAAATTAACCCAGGCTATGCAGCTTTCCGTCTTACAAAACTGCTATGTTTAGTGGTAAGGCAATTATGTGTCGATTTTATCTGTCTGCTCACCCGTGGTCAGAACTGCAAAGATTTTGTTCAAGAGTTTGTTGAATCTAGCGTTGAAATCTTTAATGGTCTCTTTGGGTTCTATCTTCAAATTTGAGAGGTCATTGAGTAAAGTAGCTATTGATCGGTCATCTCCACATTTGGTTAAAAAATGCTCTGCAAAACTATCCCAACTTGTTAGAGTGATCCCGAAGGTAATGAAAGTGTACCATGATCCTCGTCGCTTCCTGAAGAGTATAAGGGAATAATCTGACTATAACATCTTCATGTGTGACTCCATTCAAATTTACAGCCAGCATAAAGTTATTGATATGTTCTTCAGCTTGGATGTTAAGATCTGGACTAAATTTTGGAAGCCATTTTCCAGGATTGTCTGGTAAATCATGTAAAGGTGCAGCCATGTTGACTGCCCCTGGAGTAGCCCATGGTCTAGCCATTATCGGAACGACTATTAGAGGAGTATTAGAAACTGGGGGTATTTGAATAACAGTTGTTGGAATAGATGATGTTGAGATCAATGATGACTGAGTAGATGATGTTTGAGGAGATGATGATTGAAGAGATGATGATGAAACAACTGCACTTTGTTGAGTTGTGGTTTTGGAAACATGTGATTGAGTATGAGATGATGAACTTGTATCACTTTCTGTTTCCAATTGAATTCTTTTTGTTTTGCTCTTACTAGGTAAAGGAAATTCTTTCGGAGGAATACCAAGTTTTTCACTTTGCAACCTAGTAAGAGGTTTCGAAGGGATAAATTTTGAGCTTACACTACCTTCAGATATTTCAGATTCCTCAAGAGATAGTGAGAATCATTTCAAGTTATAGATTAAATCTTGAACTTCAGGAGACTCAGGAGATTGCTTGTCTGAATGTTTTGAGATTTTGGTAGTGGGTGTATGAATATTCTCCGCAATTTCTTCTCTAGGATTTTGAATTTCAGAAGAAATTGAAGAAGTTAATGAGGGTGTTTTGCTCTCAGAATGGCCTGTAGATAAAGATTTACTTGCCATTCATAGCTCATGCCCTCCTTCTAGCGCCAAAAATGTTGAAGCCTAGAAAATCTCTGCTTCAAACATCGGGGATAACCACCCGGTCGGGACCTTAGGATAGCTCCTTTTCCGTTTGGTATGGTGGCTCCGACTGGATATAAAGGACCAGTTTCCTTATAACTAAATGGGTTGGTGAGGGGATTGATTTGGATGAGTGAAAATGGGACTAAATTGACTGAAATAAAACTATCTAATTAAATTAAATGCTGATAAAGAAATTATAACACTAACCCGGGTAATTATATGTGAATACAACTTAAGATTGTCCCAATTTTAATAATAACCATGAAAATGTATCATTATTTAAATTGAAATGTGCAGAAACGAATAAAGATAACTCTGTTTAAGAAATTAAACAGAGTTATATTAGCATATTGCATTCATCATTGTATACCATTTATATATGCTTATGAAAGATGACATTTCAATTATACTCAGAAATGATATATAAAAGGAAACATTATGAAAACCAAATATATAAATGATAGAAAATTCTTCAAGCGAATATCATATAACAAAGGAAATCAACAGTGAACAGATAGAAATACCTCATTCATCTTGAAGATTATCAAATGAAATCTGATACTCAAACCCAGTAACTCCGATGTAAAGTTAAATCCAAAGGTACAGAAATGCAACACTTCAAAGATAATTTCAACACAAAATCACCAGATGTGATCCTTCATAGAATATAAGAGAGAATGGAGTACAGAAATGTAAGCTCCAAATCCAAAAAATATTACAACTTCGGATCCCTCTCTAAATGCATGAGAGGGATTTAAATAAGAAATTACATAACAAAATCCTACTACTACTGCTACAATCTATCAAATTAAAAACATAACTGCTATCTTAAATGAAACTGATTCATTGTTTTTCTTTCTTGCTTGATGTAGGCAAGTTGCAAATCTTCAGCATATCTTGTAGCCTCGGTGGATGACTCATCTCAGAATGCAACTGTCCAGCATAGGTGGCATCGGAAAATTCTGGAATTAAACAATTGACAACATTTGAAAGAAATTTAATAGCCATTTGTTGATTGTTTGGCTTTATTAAATGAGTCCACATACTGTCCCAGGATATTGCTTGAAGTTTGTCGATTTGTTGACTTTTCTTCACCATTTCTTCTCTCCATCTGTTTTCAGTTTCTTTCACTTTAGGCAAACTGCCAGGAACACAGTCTGAAATGAGTTTGATTGAATACAGGCTGTCGTTAATAAATTGCGTGATATTATTCATCATGCTTCTAGCCCTTGATATTGCTCTCTCAGCTTTCATTATCTGATGTTCCCATTCTGTAAACAAGATTTCTTTATGTCTTTCCTCTATTCTAGGAAGATTGGCTTCTATTCCTTTTTCTGTATCTTGCCAATTGAGAAATTCGGAAATCTTTTCATCAGCATCATCTATTTCTTGTCTGAGAGTAATAACGTTCTGGATCAAGGATGAGGTAATATCACAAAAAGGTTCTACCTGTGATAGTTTTGCACAAAATTCATTCAATTGCTGAGACAGTAATTTATTAGCTTCAAGAGCTTCCGATTTGAATTCACTTATCTTCGGAAATCTTTGAACCTATCTAAAGCTGTTTGAAACTCCTTTTCTTGTACAATATTCGCATTCTTTTCATTTTGTAACAGACCTTGTAACTTGGAAATTTCTTCATTCAATTGTTGTTGTTTGCTTAAGACCTGTTCGTCAACTTTCTTCTTTTCTTCGGCCAGCTTTTCTTCTAAATCTTTGGACCTGAGTTCTTGATCTTGTAGTTGTTGTTGCAATTGAGCAACCTTTTGCTGACTTTCCTTAGTTTGCTCTTCAAGTGAAGCTATATAGAGATATTTCTGAGTCATCATCTGAGAAACTTCTGCAGCTTTATCAATTGTTGCAGCACTATATGCCCCTGCATATTGAGATAACTTAGTGAGATCCTGAGATGGATTCACTTCAGTGTTCTTCTAAATAATATTCATTAATTCTTCCGATGGAGTAGAAAACATGTCCTGATCCGTCTTCCTTCTTTTTCTCTGTCTTCTAACAACAGCCTTATGCTTAGGGCTGTAAAATACATCTAAAGGAGGGATCTCCTTGATCTTCAATACAATCTGCCCTGTCGGATGTTCAGGAATGATTTCGACATCCTGCTCTATTTTCTCTTTATATTTATCTTGCAGTCCCAATTGCTGAGCGAATTGATCATATTGTTTCAATAACTGAGAAGAAACATTAAGATCAGCAGAATCTATAATCTCCTTAGTCGTTTCTTTTCCTCCCGATTGCATGTCTGCTTTCCCTGTATCTGTTTTCTGCTCAATGGCTTTGCTATCCGTTCCTCCTTTTTGATTATGCACATCAGCATCAGTACTTGTGAATTTTTCTGTTGTTTGAGCAGTAGACTGCTGACCAGTATTTTGATCGGATTTATCATCAGTATTTCCTTTTTGAGCATCAAGTTTGCCAATAGTGACCACCTTTGGAGTATGTACAGTTGGCTGGTTAACAGCCGATTGTGTAATGACTTTACCAGCAGATGTTTCTACTGGAATTTTGCTAGATGTACCTTCTGTCTCTGACCCTTGTGTTGGAATTCTTAGTTGGTCCAGAGGGACTCTTAACAATCTCTGACTTTTGAATAACAAAAAATTATTCATTTCCTCCTTTTGGAATTTAGACTTGGCTAAATCATAAATTTGAGGAAAATTATCCAACGAAACAAACAAATCATCAAACTGATCTGGCTCATGCTCAAATCGAGCAATTGAAACTGAAGCAGTAACATTAAAGGCTATCTATTGCGGATCATATTGTCTTCCTGGAATGGTTGCAAATTTACAACCCTTTATTTTGGCGACTTCTTTTTCAGCATGTTTGAAATCATTTAAAGTAAACTGACCACAATTGAATGGGAATTGAGGCCACATTCTCTTCTTACTGTTGTTTAAAGACCTGGATATTCCTTCAACTGTTAATTGATAGGAAATTTCCTGAGCGAGAAGTTTGTCTGGAACAATAAGAGGAAGAACATGTGGTTCCACAATACTACCAAAAACTCTGATGTATGTAAATTTATCCTCCCCAAACCAATCTCCTATTGCAGATAAGTCGGCTTTAGCTTGATCAGAGAACCTAGGAGGGAAGCGATTAAAAATGGTTTGGAAAACAGGGATAAGGAAACCATGGCAGATTCTATACACATTATCTTGGAAATGAACTTTCCAAAGTAGTTTATGATATATATGAATTGGGGTAGGGTCTTTGGGAGTCCATTTCCATCCAAATAAGGGAAACTCGGAATTAAAACAAAGAGCATCTAGAATATAGGCACAAAAGAAAAAAGGAGTGGAATTTCCAGCGGTTTTATCTTGTCTGTACTCAAGTATTCTATTAGCCATTTTATCAGAAAGAATAACAGCCCAATCCATAATGTCGGAATTGAAAGCAGCTAAGATTAATGGGATCATTTGTATAGAAAACCTAGCGGAATTATTATTTCCAAATAATCTACACATCATGGCAGCGGCGTAGCAATACGGGGGTAAGAGGGAATCAACAAAATACATACCGGATGCTTCATTTTTGTGCTTCTTAGGATTTTTTATCCAATATTTGATAGGATCGGATTGAACTTTATTATCATCAGAAAAGTCTTTGATAAATTCTTTATTATACACCTTCTGCGGGTCCGGAAGGTGATACATTGCCTTAATATCTTCTGCTTTGAACGAGCCAAAAGACACTCTAGAAGCTGAAACAAACGTTCTGTCCTGTATCTTCACATTGTCGATGACCCATCGAATTACATCATAATAAGGCATGATGCTCGCTCTGGCTGCAATTCGATGCAAAAATGAATTTGCAAGTGACCTTTCAGTAATATCAGTGTCATAATCTGAGCTGTCTTCATCTAGAACTGATGCCTTTTCCACTGTGACTTTGGGGTTTTGTTTCTCCAATAAATTGTAGACTCCTTCCCACGTCATTCTCCCAAGCCCTTGGCATGATGTATCTGTGACTAATCTTAGTTTTGTGGGCTTCTCTTTTGAAACTGTAGGAGTCTCAACAAACTTGACAGGAACAACGGTCTTGGCTCTTCTCGCCCTCTTCGACATTTCTGCGTTTGCTATGGCTTCCCTTTGTCTGTGAATGTAAGGGCTCAGCGTTCTTTGGCTCTGCAAACAATTAACTTTCAGTCGTGACAAACAAGCAACCTGAATGGAACGTTTATGAACAAATGATTCGTTATTTACTGGTTTCGTATAGCGCGTAAATGTTCTTTTTTGGGTCACACTCACGTATTAAAAACCAAATCATCAACCAATATCCATTCGATTTGCTATTAAATAGCTACGTACAAATGGAGATTTGGCGCTTGTAAAATATTATAATATTCACCTGTCCGGAACTTTTCGAATGTAATAAATATCATTTCTCAATCGCATCGAAAGTTTTCAACTGGCACATGAATATCATAACATAGATTTCTTCGATTGGCCGATTCTGATTGATAAATTTTCCGATTTCCAATGGTGGGGTCTACCATATAAAATTTAAACAAACAAATGTTTGTTTTTCTTTTGAAAGCGTTTATTGTAATAATGCATGTCGGATCGGGGAATTTCAATCGACCGCAAAGAGCTTATTAAAGAGTATCCCGATCATGCGATTGTGACAGGTCGCATCGCATCGGAAGTATGTGAATGAAATAACTTAAACTCTTTGCGATTGAAGTTTTGCAATCGAATTAATCGCATCGGAGGATTTGGGTTTGTATGTCAAGATTCTTCTAAGAGTTTTCTCCGATTCTCCGATTGCGATTGTTATTTATTGGACTTTTAAACTTGATTTGTTTTTTTTATGATAAGGTCTTCTATATTGGATTGGATCGGAAGTTTTGAATGTTGTTTTTTGGTTAGTAAACAAAAGATGAGCTTTTTCAAAACAATGAATCTTTATTTCTAAATCTTTTATTTCTATAAAAAAGAAAAAAGGGACCCTATTTCTAAATAAATTTTATTTCTAAAATTTAAGAAAAGGGAGAGTTGTTGTATAGTACAACAGTGCCCAATGTGGTCAGGGTATAAGGAGTTATGGCTCGATCTGGTTGAACCCTTGCAAGATCAACGTCGTAAACCTCGACGACCTCCCATGGAGGAAGAAAAGAAAGATGAGGGAGCAGGAGATCCTATCAAAATATTGCTTGAGGAGGCCCTTGAGAAACAAAGGAACGCGATGATGGATAAATTTTCTTAGATCCTTCAACGACTGCCCACCTATGACGCATCTGCATGCAATAGCGACTTTGGAGGCGCCACTCCCTTCAAGGTACACGTAAACTTTGATATTCCTGTATTTGAAGGCCAAATAGATTCAGACGTTGTAGATAGATGGTTGAATTTGCTGGAAGGGTATTTCTCGGTCCATGATTTCTCTGACCGAGAAAAGATTATTTTTTCACTCCTCAAAGCCGCCCCCCATGTCAAAAACTGGTGGGAAACCTACTGTGAGCAAGAGGACGAAGGGGAACCCTCTCTGTTCTCGGCCACACCCACTTGGAATTCGTTCCGAGACGGCATCAAGGAACAATATTACCCCGTGGTGAGCTATAAGGACAAATACATCCAATGGACCACGTTGCGGCAACAAAGGGATCAAGATGTGCACAAATTGACGAATCTGTTCCATACTCTGCGCACAAAATTGGGTATTAAAGATTCAGAGAGACATTTGGTGCTCAAGTACCGTGACTGTCTACAAAAACACATTCAAGAGGAAATGAAGTTCCTCGACATTACATCGCTTGGCACAGCATATCGCTATGCCGCCAAGATCGAGCAGAAATTTAAGCAGGAGAAGCGAGACTTTGGATCCGCGAATCTGAAAGGTGCCCCCGAACCGAAGAACAAGGGGCAAGGACAAAGCAGTGCCACTCAGAAAAACACCACAAATCCAAAGAAGGAAACATGGAAGTGGTGTGAATTTCATAACAGCCCCACTCACAACACAAAGGAGTGTTGGGCCAAACAGTTATTGGTGGCCGAACTAAAGGCACCTAAATCAGATGCATTTTCTGATCCTGAGTCAGAACCAGACAAAGGCAATGACAAAGGGAAGCAGATCATTGATTCAGATCCAAGTCCCATTGTTGCCACCACCAAAATCTAGAGGAAGGAGCCAGAGGATCTAGAGGAGGGGGAGCGCCTCTTCCATTCATAGATGTGGGTAAAGGGTTCTCCACTGCAATTTCTCGTCGATAGTGGAAGCCAAAAGAACCTCATTTCAGCAGAGGTTGTGAAGCGGCTTGGCCTACCGACCATAGCACACTCACAGCCGTATACCATCGGGTGGCTCCACCCAGGGAGAGATCTCCACATCTGCCAGCAGTGCCGCCTTCCATACAATATCAAGCCATTCACGGATGAGGTATTATGTGATGTTGCTCCTCTTGATGTGACTGGTGTATTATTGGGCCAACCATACTTGTGGAGGTGACATGCTGTGTATGAGTCTAGGCCTCGTGCTGTTGTTATTACTTTGGGAAATAACTTTTACAGGATACCGGAGGTAGTACCACCTCCTGTCATCTCTTTGACTACTGCAAAACAACGCAGTAAGATTGTTTCCCAAACCAGGAAATTTATTTTCCTTACAACTCGTTCACAGGGAAAGAATAATATTGTGGCCACAACCTCAAAATGGGGCTCCCTTGCATGGCTGCAGCAGATGGACAAAGTCATGGAGGAATATGAGGACATTTTCTCCTCACTCATAGAGTTTCCTCTACACTGTCAAGACAAGCACTCCATTGATATGACTCCCAACGCACTACCGCCTGATGTTGCCATACATCCTGCAACTACACATAAAAAATCCACACATGTACTATCTGAGGCTGATAAAGAAACCAAATTTACTAAACGCATCCAACATGTCCACCCACAGGTCCATGACATCTTCGACAACAGAACATGCCTCATCTCATGGAGGATCTCAACGCAATGGGGACCATTTCTTCTTAAGGAGGGAGGATTGATCCAAGTGGATATCGGTGGCCACCCACCTATTCCATTTGGACTCGCACCATCAATTCTTGCAGCTTTCCACATTCATCACAACTTACTATTTTTAGCAGTTTTTCAGCTCCTGAACTTCTGGAGCCGTTTTGAGGCCCTAAACGATGTTTTTTGGGAATACCGGGAGCAAAATGGGTCCATGGACCAATGTTACTCTTATTGAAAGTTGTATTACTCGGACAGATCTTTCTAACGAGCTATTGAGCGCGTCAAATAGAGATCGGATGCCAAAGTTACATCCCCAGGAAGTTGAACCACCAATCTACCCAAACGGGGCCCATAGTTTTGGCGCTTCATCTACTAGAGTTAGGTTTTTGGACATTTAGAGTTCTCCATTGTTTCTCAATAATAAATATGCCCTCGAGCCTCATTGTAACATAGTTCAGAGGTCTATAGCCACCACATCTCTTCTCAGAGATTCACTACCAACACCCTAGCTATTTTATTTCCATTATGTTTGTAAGCATATTTCTGTTATATGATATTAATGAAATGAAGCATTATTTCCGCTACATCTCTATGGTCATGGTTATTTATGTATTCTGTTGTGTTCTTGCATAAATACAGATCACTTAGGGGTGGTGGGGGTCGTATGCTGCGTCATAGCAGGAACCTCCGAATCCTTCGCTGTGGCTGGCGGCGTAGTATCCTTTGGGGCTGCGCTTTGGTTGGATGTGCCTGTGCCGGACGTCCGGGCACCAACCTTCCAATCAGGTGGCCAAGTTTCAATCACATGGTCAATCTCTGCTTCTGTGGCCATATAAAGAAGGTTGTGCCAAGCTGGATCTCTGTGGGCCCAATTTTCACATTATGCATGGTAACCTGGAATGCTGCGATATCCTTTTAATTGTTCTAGACCGTAAGCAACAAGCACGGTTGGGAATGAATTTCCGTTGCCAGGGTTTGATCATATAATACTCAAAACACTTTGTTCTCCTTGACCCACTTGGGATTTTTCGAATCCCAGAGGTTAGCAAACTGTTCTCCTTCACACATGCCTGGATCAAGAGCAAGGAGCACTGCTTCTTCAGGTGTCTCCCACGCAACTAAGGAAATTAACAATATCAACCAGGAGTAGTAGAAATATTTTCCTTGATCATGGGCCTCGCACACATTGTCTAGAAATTCATCGACAAGGTACTGCGACCAGTTGAAGCAGACTCCCTTTTCGCATCTACCGACGAGTTGAATTACATAGGCGGGGGCGACCGTTTCTTGACATTTGTGCATCAATTTGCATGCAAGTAACAGGGTACCCATGAGCGTCCCTGGATCACTGATTGTATCTATCTGGAACCCTCGTTGGTTGCGAGCGACGCGGTATCTCTTCCGGACGTCTTCAGCAATCTATTGCTCGTACTTCTTGCCAATGCCCTCTTTAGGACTTGGCACATGCATGGGGAGGCTGGTGATTGGGTGAATTAAAGTAGCATCAATCAGCTGTGACATTGGATCCATAAGCACCCATCGTGGATCAGCACTAGCAGCTGGCGAAAAATTAGGCTGGTGATGTTGTAACGACCACAGTGGGGGATGCGCAACAAGTTTAAGATCCCTAATCCGGGCAATCCATGTGCCCACACCATTGGCTCTACCTTTGGTACGTTTCCATACATTACCCTTTCAAGGTATAGTTCTAGAGCCAGCATAAGGAAGGTGTCCAAGTTGCCCAGATCATGATCATCAAATTTAATGAGGGGGAGGCCTCTGAACATATCTCCTTGTAGGGGCACCTCCTGCGGGACAAGAGGCATCTGGAGGTAGGCGTAGACGACATCGACATTCTTGGGGGCATGCATCGCTGGTTTGCTTGTATTAACATAAATTGACAGCCAGGTTAGCGTAGTCGGATGCAGGGCTTCCTTCGTAATCGTCATAGGGTGCTTTGATGAATCAAGCGATCATCCTTTAGACACTTTCCGAGGGGAATGCATGATCCGGGGGGACGTGCAAGGATTCACCCCAGCCCACTTCGTCTCTTTTTCCTTTCCTGTCTCTGTGCCCTTCACCTTTCCTTTTCCCTTCCATTTTGTTGGCGTAGAGACAACCTCATTCATTTTAGGGTTACTTCTTATACCTCATCCGATCCAACTTCCCTGGAAGCCGTAACAGGTAGTAGCTCATTAGGGTTCGTGGCGGTCATTCTTGCTCGGAAGATAAATTTGGGGTTGCTACTATCAGAAGGAGTAGCTCGCTTAGACATGTGGATGGAAATTATACGGGCTAGACGAAATTCACCAAGGTGGCCAAGGCGCGAGAGTTGCAAACAACAAATAAACCCCTTGTGACCGATGACCCTCTTCGTATAGCTCACGAGGATGGAAAACAGTCGGATTAGGATTAATTGAAATCTATTATTACGAAAACGGTAAAAAATCCTCGTAAATCACCACATTAATTGCCAATTCCCGTTCCATTTAATGATAAACTCGGTTTTCCTCACCATTTCCCCGTTCCAACGACTAGTTTTTTCCACCGCGCACAACCCCCGTGCCTGCATCGAACCCCCTTGCACCTCCTGCCCTGCTCATCATCCCTACACATCCATCGATCGTGCATTCGTTTTCATGCCCTGATGTGCGCAACATCTGTTACACAATGACTCTGACCATATATTCATTTGGTCAGCACTGAGTAGTCCCTATAGGGTTTCAGACGACTTCCATTAACGTACCCCGGCAAGAAATCTCCGTGCAACGTAGCCAATCTGACCGCACCTCCATCAGTAATTTCTTTCACTATATATGGACCCAACCAGTGCGTACAGAACTTCCCCAGGTGTCATGCAAACTGGTTATCGTAAAGTAATACCAATTCATCCTCCTCAAAGATCTTCTCCGAATGTGTCGATCATGCCACTCTTTTTCGCAAGCCTTCTAAACCTGCTGGTGGAACTAAGCAATGAACCGATCTTCTTCCAGTGCCACCAGCTGCGTCAAATGCACCTCCATGATGTCTGATTCCACCATGTTTGTGAAAGTCGAGATGCGCAGGCTGGGAACGAGGTATTCCATAGGCACGATGACCTCCTTCCCGTAGACCATTCTGAAGGGCGTTTTTCCCGTGAGTTTCTTACATGTAGTACTACAGGCCTAAAGTACAGAGGGGATGCGTACGTCCCAGTCGCTTCAGTCAGCGTTGCAGACCTTGGTGAGCACATGTTCCAGAATTTTATTAAAGGCTTCTATGGCCCTATTCGCCTACGAATGATACGGGGTACTCTTCGCATGGTGGATTTGGAATTCCTTAGTCAGAGCCATGATAGTTTCATTAACAAAATGCATACCTATGTCGCTCATCAAGATCTTCAGACAACCAAACCTAGTTAGAATATGTTCGAAAATCAAGTGCGCAACAATATCCGCAGTACAATCCTTGATAGCTTTTGCTTCCGCCCATTTGGTGACATAATCCGTGGCAGTGATGATATACCGGGCATCTGTCTTCTTTCCTGGGGGATTGATGGGTCCGAAAAAAATCTATGGCCCATTTGTCGAACACTTGTAGAGCCATCTGCGGTTGCAGGGGGATCTCGTCTCAACGTGAGGGCTTCCCAGTTTTTTAGCGCGCATCGCAGGCCCGACAGTATGCATGGGCATCGCTTTGCAATGTGGGCCACCACATCCCGACCCTTAATACTTTCTTCACAATAGCTTTACCAGCACAATGCCCTCTTGCAATTCCTCCATGGGCCTCAACCAAGATAGCTTGTCTCTCGTGTTCTAGTATGTACCTTCATAGCACCTCGTCTGCGCCTAGCTTGTAGCACTGTCCCACGATTATGGTAAAATCGGCTGTGCGGGCGACCAATTCCTTTTTCTGTGGTACTGAATAGCCATCAGGTGCCTTGCTTGTGGTCAAGAATTGGATAATATCGGTAAAGTGCTCGTCAACCACCTTGATATCAAAAAACTGCGCATTAGGTAATCCGTCTTCTAGGTTAGTTGGCTCTTCCCCATTCTCGATCCTGGACAAGTGGTTTGGCCCGTTGTTCAACCTCCCTAGTTTCATAATGATTTTGAAATCATACTCCTGAAACAAAAATAGCCGCCTACAAATCTCCCCCCCCCCAAACACTGGCTTATTAACCAGGTATTTCAAAGTTGAATGATCTATGAAGATTTTGAAGTGTCCACCTAATAAATAGTGCCCGTATTTCTGTAGGGCGTACACCATCGCCAACCCTTCACGCTCTATGGTGGAATAGTTACGCTCTGCGCTTGAAAGCTTCCTGCTAGCGAGGGCCACCGGGTGATCAATGTCCCCTTCTCCAGGCTGTGCTAAGAAAAATCCTAATGCAATCCTTGATGCATCCACATGTACATGAAATACCTTTGCCCAATCAAGGAATATAAGAATAGGTGCGGTTCCATCTTTTCTTTTAATAGCTCGAAGCTTTTTTGACATTCACCATCCAAAAAAAACTAGACACCCTTCTTCAACAATTTCTCCATCGGGGCGGTGATCAAGGCGTACCCTTGAATAAACTTTCTGTAGCAACCGATGTGGCCTAGGATGGAGCGCAACTGTTTCTCAGTAGTGGGGACTTCCAAATTGATGATAATTGCGATCTTGGCTGGGTCAACCATCAGTCCCTGTTGACGCACCACGTGTCCCAATAGAATCCCAAATGGGACACAGAATATTCATTTTTTGATGTTTAGCGAAATTTGGTGTTTCCTGCGGGAATCCAACATCATGCGAAGATTTGACACATGGTTCTTTACTAACCCAAAAACTGTCCAATCGTCAAAGTAGACTTCCAGAAACTTGTGAATGAATTCCTTGAATACTACTACAACTACACGTGAAAAGATGGCAGGGGCATTCTTTAGTGCAAATGGCATGAAAATGTACTAGAATGAGCCCCACTTAGTTGCGAAGGTTGTCTTGTTGCGGTCCTCAGGGGCTATGCCGATCTGATGGTACCCTGAAAATCCGTTAGTAAATAATCTTCCTGACCTCCCACATTATCAAGAATTTCATCGAAGAACGGTGTAGGGAAGGGATCATGTACGCATGCATCATTTAGCTTGCGTAGGTCTTCGCAGATCCTTATCTCTCCTTTAGTCTTCTTTTCCTGGACCGACATGGGACTTACCTAATTTGTCTGTTTTACTAGTTCAATGATACCTGCGGCCACCATCTTTTCAATTTCCTCTTTAACTTTCTTTTTGTATTTAGGGTTCAGGCGATAAGGTCGTTGTTTGATAGGCCGCGCATCCGATTTCAAGGTAATCCTCATAACGCCCATATCCCCTACGATCCCTTTGAGGTCAAAGAACTTTGTGGGGAATAGATTCCGATATTAGGTCATAAATTATGCGATTTTTCCCATTGTTTCATCATCCCATTAATCCCCAATCTTGGCCATCTTGGGCTGCTTTTCCCTGCCAATGTTAACTTCCTTCAGTTTCAATGGTTTTCTAACATCGACCGCCTGTAGCAAAGGGCCTGCAACGACACATTCTCCTTCTGACTCTGGGATAGTGATATTCCGGGGATCCTCATCATAGTCTTTTATTGACAAATTTCTGCAGTTTAAAATATCCTCAATCTGCGTGTCCCAGGATGGTGTAGTACACTCTTGCTTAGGGAGGGACTCGTTGAAGACCATAACATCTATATCTTGCAGGGATTCATCAAGGTTCTCAGTTCCTCCTATTAATCCAAACGTAATTAGAAAATCCTCAGCCATTGTGTCCCAATGATGGGTACGTTGGTGGAGTTCTGCATTCACATACCAAGTGGTAGGGATTGGTCCTAATGTGTGAATAAACATATGGACCCACTCGTTCCATGTGTTTTCCTTCCATAATTCCATCCAGAGAGCCAAGTGCTTACGCGGATCCCCTTGTCCCGAGAAGATTTCCATTGGTGGTTTGAATGGAGGGTCAAATTGTAATATCATCATCTTTCTAAATTCCCCCCAGTCCTGAAAATATCCCTTATGGGTTTCACACCAGCGCGCGGGGGGTTGCGCGCATGGCCAAGTCAAGGGCCCAAAATCTCCTTTCTTCAGGGACATCTGCTTCAATTTATTTAAGAAAATCCTTAACATTACCAGAGCCATCAAATTAAGGTAGTTCTCTTACCTCTGAGGAGATGCATCAGAAGCTTTTTGTGATCTTCAGACACCATAACGCAGATACATCATGAAGCCGGTTTTTCCAATTTTCTATCTCTTCGTCTGAGTCAGATAAGCATTCGCTGTCTTTTTCCCAGCATAACATACCATTAGCCATGGGGTTGATCTAGTCGTCGTCCTGGGCGGTCAGCTTGTAGATGTGATCAACATCCTCTTCCTCTCGTACTAGTTCAATGTACTACTCCACTTCTGCTGGATCCAAAGGGAATATCACCCTTGTGCCTTCACTTTCAAAGATCATGATCCTTCTTTTTAAATTAATGATACCTCCCATGTCAATAGCCCAATTAAGGCCCAAGAGCGCAGGGTAAGGGTCCGCGTCATCCACTATCTGAATTACCTCAAAATCAGCGTAAACATTAACACCTGCAATATCTACTAAAACCTTTGTCAGTCGTCCCAGTGGGATAATATTTCACTAATTCACCATTTGTAGCTGAATAGTTGACCATTCCAGCTTAGGATCTCCCATTCTTTTCTAGGTTTTCTTGGGTAGGACGTTTGCGTCTGATCCTAAATCAAGGATGACTTGATCCATTTCGTAGTCTCCAATCTACGCAGTCATGCACATCTCCCGTCCAGTCCCTTTTTTGTTCTTATATAGCTTGTTCACAGTTTTAACCTCTGGCTGTAAAGCAACCTTTTCTGCGCAACTATCTATTAATGCTTGGAGATTCTCTATGGACTTCTGGTTGCGCAAAAACTTCATACATGCCTAGAGGAATGGTTTAACGACTTCGTCTGATTTTAGATCTACCACAATTTTTGAGGTAGGTGCTTCATCTTTGGCCATCTCCTTCTAAGCTTCTATGAAATTTTCTTTCTCCTTTTTCAGATCTAAGCCTTATGTTTTTTCCCAGCCTTTCGCATTAGTGATTCAGTCGCAGCCTTTTCCTTGGCTCCTCTGTTGGCAATGTCACTGTGTGTGATCACATTGATACATGGTCCATCATCCCATGGTTCTGCCTTCACCCTTTGTACATTCTGCGTGTGCATCTATTGTTTCTCCTGCATTTTTACTATTAATACTAGAAAATCTTCAATGACGTGGTTGAAATATCTGCAATATCTACAGAAATGGGGCACAAGGTTCGAACAATATTGTGAAAAATGTCCCACGTCCCCAAAATTTTAGTAGATCAACTGTCCTCATCCTCGACTTGCACTCCCCCCTCTCCCTCCTCCCCTTCCTCTTGCTGGAGATCCACCCTGCCCAAAAAGAGATAGTGGTGATGAGGGGTCCGCCTGCACCCTATATAGGTTCCCTTATCTACCATGAGGTCAAGTGTTCGACAATTTTTTTTGTCATGACCTACAGACGAGCATAATTTGCACCACTGATGTTTTAATTTAGGAACATAAGCACCTAACTGTGGGTAGTGATCTGTATCATGTCTTCCTGCTACCCAACAATCAACGCACCACAACATAGGACTACTAGGGCCAGCCATTTCCCTAGGGCGTAGAGGGCTTGGCCTCCCCAGCTTGCATATAATCCAATAACAAAGGGCATTGATCCTTAGTATGATCTGACACCCTATAGTGTATGCACCAGACATCCGGGCTAGCTTCCTTATCTCGATCCTTCAGTAATTTTTGAATTTATAAGTGCATTGCCTCTAGCTGGCTTTAGATCTGTAGAGCTGCGAACTGCGTATCATCTCTTGGTGCAACTTATAACTTCATGAAAATCTCCAGAGCTTCTTCCTAGGAGTTGATCTTCTGTTGTCCCATGGGTCCACGCAGGTGTGGCAATAGCATAGCGATAAACAATTCCTTGTGCTACTTGTTCTCATAGAAAAATCCCACATCGTTGATGAACTTCTTTAATTGTTGGTCAGCCTCCCAGACAGACTCTGTATATCCTTGGTTAAAGTCCTTTAGTTCGACTACACATTGAGAGTACGACTTAGGCTTCCAGAACTGTTGCTTTATGGAATTTTTAATACCTTGTATTGGTGCATTCGCATGTTGACCAATGTATCCCATAAACCAATCCATAGCCCTTCCTTCAAAGGCTATGGATAACTACACTCGTTTGATAGCATTGTTGTTAATGTTCTGCGCAGTCCACAGAGACCCGAATATGAACTGGAATCGATCCATATCTTCATCTCCTACAGCCTTAAAGGTAGGTAGTTTCATGTGCATAGCCATGTCGTCCTCAGGTGGTGGCGGAGGTGGGGTAGGATAATTCTTACCCTTACGTGAGTTTGATGCTGGTGTGGCTGGGGGGCTAGTTCCAAATTGTGCAGCCCATCCTTGGTTAAAATAAGGTGATTCCCTTAAGGGATTGTATACCGATCTATCTCCTTCTTGATTAACTCGGTAGTATTTACCGCTTCGTGTCGTGATCCCACTCTGGTCGAAGGTCATTCACTCGGTATGGCCACACATGACACCCTTTTCACTCAATAACATCTTAATCAATAGTGGCAGGTTTTTCAGGAACTTACCTCTAAATCCCTTGAAGAATCTTCACTCCGATTCTGAATATGACAAAAATTGATCAACGGCAAATTCTGTCACAAATCCCCCCAAGATACTGTCAACCCAATGGTCTACAATTCTGGTAATATTGTTATCAATCTTTTCCAATTGCTGGATTGCTTCGGGGGTCCACTGTGTGACCTGATCGTCTTTCTAGCAAGTCTGGAACTCTGCCAATCGTGCCAACCACTCTTGCAATTTGTGTGCGAAGGATACGAATAAGATTTCGTGCACTTCCGTAAAAATATACTTATTTTTCCACTCTTCAGCAGATAGCTTCTTACTTCTATTCTCTTTTAGGGAAAACTCTTGAATCTGTTTTTTGAACCAGTCTTCTAGCTTAGACTTCAATGGATGCCAATGACCTCGTGGCATTACCCAATCTCTCTCTCAAAATGTTCTCGGTCCTGGCAACAGAACCCTTTGTTGGCTTTAGGGGTCTTGACCCAGGTTCGGTTTAAAGTTTTTCTAACAAACCCCGATACTACTGGTCCTTTCGGCAATGGTCCACTTACGCAGGTCAAGGTCTCACTCGAAGTAGTATGGGAGGGTGCTAGAACTAGGTTTCCGCACCCTGAGAGAGAGAGAGTTAATTAAAGGGGTCATTTCGGATCAAATAGACTTGCGCAGGAGAAGCCCAACACATAACCATTTTAATAATATATCGGTTAAGCACAGATCGTAATTAACAAGTAACTTGAGCAGAGTATTTTAACCAGAGCTACGCATTCATCATATCACATCCACGTGCACATCAGTATATCATCATTGTTCAATAAGAAAACATGATCTTAGAACATAAACATATCCAATAATCATAACAGTGGAACACTAAAATATCATCAACCACCTTCTCATTCATTCATATTCATATCCAACTTACAGACTCTATTACTAGCCCATGCACATAGCCAGTGAGGTCCGCACATAGCAGGACTTTGGGGTTTCCACGCACACAGCTAGCAGGAGCCCTTACCCAGACGGTCGACACAAAAGATGCACAAGTTAGTATTCAAGCTTAGCTTACTTCTTACTTAGCCTCCTTCTAGACTCGATTTATCTATCTATTTATAACATCTTAGCCTGCACTACTCTCTGGTCTGCAAACCATGGTTTGCGGACTCCTGGTCTACCCTTTGACTCATTACAATACATCGGGGCTTTGACCCGCTCCAAATCTCCTGCGCTAGACCAAGTATTACAAAAATATTACAAAACTGGATAAAAAATGTGGTTAGGGGACCTTGTTCCGACATCTATAAAAGTACAACATAACATATTCAAGTTTTGTAAGAAAAACATTTAGATACTGAATAAGAAAAGGAATCATGATTCCATAATTAAAATAAAAATATCACCAAGTCGAAAATTCAAATACATATGTCATAAATGATAAATGATTGTCTCATAACAATCTTGAGTCTCATCACTCATGGACGACCACGCCTATAATAAGCCCTCGTGGAGCTCATGGTAGCATCAGAAGGTTGAAGAAACTGTGAGGAAGGTGTATTGGGAGTCTCCATTTGAGATGGAAAACTAGAGAGATCCCTAGTCTCTTCATCAAGCCAACTCAAATCAGGGGGCTCCTCCTCCACAACCCAATCAAACACTAAATCATTGGTATCCAATAAAATTGGATATGTATCCTTTGGTTGCACTTGTTCTGTGAGCATTCGAAGGATTTAGTAGATGAAAACCAACTTGGGCCAACCTCTCATGCTCCAACCTGTTTCTCTTTTTTCTGTGGATGTGCTTAAATTGCGCTCATAAGAAGAAGCACTATAGGGTTGACTCAAAACTTTGATGGTGAATTCTTGTAATTGCGGTCAAAGCCACAATCTATCCACTAATGAGTTGTAAAAAAAAAAAAAAAAATTTATCAGTTTGCAAAGCCAAACATATAAAAGAGAAATTGTAAAATTACAAGCTAAGTTCTAACAATTTGAAATTACAAGGCATTTTCTTGTCCTTGAGACCTTGGTTTGATCTGAATTCAAACATGCGAGATGATTCCTTGTACATATCTCGTTGTAAGTTGATTTTTTCCTGAATATCTACATCTAGGAACATATTCTCAATGCATATCATGACACCTCTCATCACCTTGGGATATATTTGAATGTTAGACCCCTCATTATAGAATAAGCTTAGATTGAGATATGCTCATGCTGCATGCAATGGTGAATGTAGTTGCCTATCCCACCTCGAATTAATAATTTTCCATATAAGGAGATATTTAGATTCATCTCACTTATAGAAGGTCTTGATGGCCTCTTTGGCCCTATCCATGCCCTCATAAATATATCCCATTGGAGGTTTCTCTCCATCCATCAATCTCAAGAATTTCACAAGGGGCTCAGTGAAGCTGACAATCTCAATGACTTTGTCCCACAAACTATCACCAAAGACAGCTTCTTTCAAAGACAATGCTTCTAGTTTTGTGCTATCTTTCCAAAATACCCATTGCTGGCTACAAAAAATTCTTCGCAAAGCTTGGTACTCATACAAAAGGCTTTGGAGGGAAAGAAAGTTTGTAGAAAACCATGTGACAGCTGGGTGACTAAGCTCACCCTGTGTGAATTCCCTCATAAGGTTCAACACCCAAGCATGATTATAAATATACTAGGTAATTTTCTTTCATTCTTGCACAACATCCTGCACCCACTCCAACTTCCCAATGTCCTATAGTATTAAGTCTATGCAATGGGAAGCACATTGGAGTCCAAAAAATGGTGGGATATTTGGCACAAAGAAACCTTCCAGCTACTACATAATTTGCTGCATTGTCCGTGATTACTTGGACAACATTTGAAACCCCAACTTCCTCCACCACATTAGCCAACAATGTAAAATCGAAATTTGCATCTTTTACATTTGCAGATGCATCAATGGATTTTAGGAACATGGTTCCTTTAGGGAAAGCTAGAACAAAATTTATTATTGTTCTACCCCTCTGATATGTCCACCCATCAGACATAATTGTACAACCTATAATTTTCCATGAGATTTTAATGCTCTCCAATTGTTCCTTGACACCCTCATGCTCCTCATCTAGCTCTTTCCCCCTAAGTGCATTATAAGATGGGGCTTTGTATCCAGGGCCAACCCTTGCGATGGAATCCACCATGGGCTGATAAAAATATGAATTTTCATAGTTGAATGAAAGACTATTATGGTACAAAAACCTCCTCACTGCCATATATGCCTCCTTCCTCTTCTTTCCATTAAAATTATCCAAGGTTGGTTGAGTTCATGGAGTTGTACGAGGAGTGAAGAAAGAAGAGGTTATACTCTTGTTTGCCACAACACTTGAAGGGTAGTTACCAATACCTGGACATTGAATATTTGTTTCACTATGAGATGAAGGTATACGTATCCAAACAATCTCATCCTTCCTGTTGAGATTCAACAAGAAAATTTCAGCACCCATGCCTAGCTGCATTAAGCACCCAAACTAGGGTGGGGCCCACAGTGCTATTTTTGGGTGCATGTCTATTTTAGTTATTCCTTAATTAATATGGACAATAAACTATAATCTGTTCTCAATGTAAACTTGAAACAATTAACTGAGAGTGATAAACCCATTTAGCGAGTGGATTTCGAGTTAGAGGTAGTTGGTGAGGCATGCAGAGTAATTCTAGTTGTAACAGAGTTCAAAGTGCAGTGGTGCATTAGTTAATGCATGTTGTAATCAGTTAAACTCAGTTGTGCTAGTTGTAACTGTTTGATACACTAGTGAGAGATTACGTGAATTAAATATTAATTAATTCACAATCAGTGATCTCACATGCAACTTAGGATTTACTATTATTAGCTGCATGCATGTCAGATCTAGTGGAGACCCAATTGAGTTCTAGGTGAAAGGGAAGCTGAATATCAGTTGTAGGATTATTGGGTTGCACACATGCAACCAAACACCCATTGGAGTGTCCATGATACTTGCACAATCAAGGAAGGCCATAATTCCTATATTTTAGGGATCTCATCCATCAGGGATTGCGCAAGCAAGGTAGGTTGTCTGGAGGCTGAGAATTGGATATGTGTTGGTCAATTTTTCTTATGATAGTGTGAGAAAATTAGCTGAGTACTAGAGGGCTCTTGTGAGAAGAGTTTTGTATGTAATTATTTCATGATCCATGCTGAATATACAATAGAAGATAGTGGGGTTTTTAGATGTAAGATTTTCCCAGGAAATTATCTGTGTTGTGTGTGATTTGATTCTTATTTACTTCATGTGATTAGTGATTGTGTTTTTAATTCCGACAAAGATTTGTAGAAGTGATTTAGTGTTTAACTTTAGTACATTGTTAGATTAGGTGAATCCAAGATATACATGCATGTTGTATAATTTCTACATGGTATCCGAGCACATGAAATTGCAAAAGTGAAGTAGGAGTTGAGTTTGTGACTGGATGGAATTCGAATTTGCAGAAAGACTTTCTTGGTGCTACAACTGATTCAAGATCGAAATGGATTTCAATGGCTTGAGGTTGGAGTATGCACTTGAGGGCAGCTCAAAATATATTTCTTGGAAGGACAGGATGGAGGCAGTACTCAAAGACAGTGGATTGAAGGAATTCATTGACAATGATGTTCCTAAACCCGCTGTGACAGATGCTGCAAATCTTGATGCATGGAAAAATAAAGTGGAAAAGGCAAGGAGGATCCTGTTGGAGGGAGTGCGAGACCACATTGTCTCAAGCTTCCATGGGAAAGCCACACCATATGAAATGTGGAAGGCTTTGGCAAATCTATTCCAAAGCAACAACGACAATATGAAATTGGTGCTCAAAGATAAACTCAGGAAGATCAAGATGGAAAAGGGCGACACCATTCCAAAATATCTAACAAAGTTTGTCCAATGGTGGGATGAAATGGGGAGTGTTGGAATAACAGTCGCCGATGATGATTTGGTGAGCTTGGCTCTCCTAGGACTTCCCAAGAGTTGGCACAGTTACCCAGACTCTGTCAATGGAAGGGGAAAATTTTCAGATTGGGAACGACTATGGTCAGATTTGGTGCAGGAGGAGTTCAGACAGAACACCAGAGATGGATCTTCATCTAAGAATGAAGATGAAGAGGATTGTGCTTTGGCTGCCAAGGCGAGGAACGGGAAGGGGAAGAAATTCCATTCTAAATCTGAGTCCAAGAATGGAGAGAAGCAGGACATGTCCAAGGTGAAGTGTTTTCACTGTCACAAGCATGGGAATTTTGATACTAACTATCCACAAAAGAAGAAGAACAAGAAGGCTGGAGGATTTGCATCTAGTGAGGCCCTTGCCTCGCAATTTGAGTTTGACTTCTCATTGATCGCATGCATGGTGTCAAGTGCATTGGGATATATGTGCTATTTGGATAGTGGTGCTTCCTTTCACATGACGGGAGATAAGGAAATTTTCAGTGACTTGGAGGAGAAAGATCTCCAGATGCATATTGAAATGGGCGATGACGGGTAGTGAAATGCTACCAGTATTGGTACCATTACCTTCTAGAGGCAGTCAGGTAAACCCTTTCAATTAAAAATGTAATGCATGTACTAGGTCTGAAGAAAAATTTATCCTCACTCGCAATGTTGGAGGATAGAGGCTATGATGTTGTTTTTAGTGAAGGAAAAGTTTTCCTGTGACATAAAACAATAGGACAAGCCAAGATGATAGGGATTTGAGTTAAGAATATCTACAAGCTAGAGGTAGATGGATATGCAACAATGATGGGCAAGGTAGATCAAGTGGTGAGCCGGGATGAGGGCGAATTATGGCACAAGAGATTGGGCCATCTTCACCACGGAGCCTTGAAAGTCATGCAACAGATTTCTACTGGTCTTTCTAGGGGTACACCTGCATAGTCAGACACATATAAGGGATGTACTATGGGAAAATATATAAAGGCCACCTTTCATGAGAAGGAGAACCGAGCTTCAAGGATCGTTGAGAGAGTTCACACAGACATGTGTGGACCATTCTCTGTTGCTTTGACAACAAAACATAAGTAATATGTAATATTTGTTGATGACTTTTCTCGTAAGTGTTGGATCTTCTTCATGCAGAAGAAAGATCAAACATTCTCTAAGTTATGTGAGTTTAAGGCAATGGTGGAGAAAGTGTCGGGGAAGAAAGTGAAGGCTCTTAGGAGTGATAATGGTGGAGAATACATCCCTAAAAATTTCAAGAAATTTTGCAGCAAAAAAGGAATTCAAAGAGAACTCATAGTGCCTCATAACCCACAGCAGAATGGGGTCACGAAGAGGAAGAAAAGAACTATTGTGGGTGCAACACGAGTGATGTTGCATGATCAAGGCCTACCGATGCATCTATGGGCGTAAGCATGAAACACATCGGTACATGTGCAAAACCGTTGTCCTCATAGAGTACTTGGCATGAGTACACCTGAAGAGGTCTTCACTGGTAAGAAAACTGATGTTTCACACTTTAATATTTTTGGCTCATCTATTTATGTGCATGCGACCAAAGACTCTAGGAAGAAGTTGGAATCGACAGCTAAGGTTGGGATTTTTGTGGGGTACAATGAAACACCCCATAATTATCGTGTGTATTTACCAAACAACAGAATGACTGTTGTGTGACAAGATATACAATTTGATGAGGAGAAAGCCATGCAGTTGTCCCTTGAGAGGGAGCTGGACTTGCATGTAGAGGAGGAACTGTTGGTTCCCAAGGATGAGTCTCAAGATGTGGATCAACCACATGAGGAGGTTCATGGAGAGGAGGAAAAAACTCATTCAGACACATCCATCAGAAATGGCAGAAGGTGCACCACAAAAGCTGATAGATTTAGACTTGACGCTGCAGAGAATGTAGGAGCCCCTACTTCACAACACAGACAGAGACAATCTCCTGACTGATTTTCTGGATACATGGCTCTTATGAGAAAATGTATTGTGACTGAACCATCTTACTTTTACGAATCAGTGTAGCAACAAACTTCGGTTGATGCAATGGTGGGAGTATGAATCCATTGTCAAGAACAATGCATGGGGGATAGTCCCAAGACCAGTCGACAAATCAGTGGTTTGATCGAGATGGATCTACAAGGTAAAGCAAGTTGTTGATGGGAGTGTGAGGAAATACAAGGCCATATTTGTGGCTTAAGGATTCTCACAGATAAAGGGTATAGGTTATGATGATAATTTTGCACCTGTTGCAAGGTACTTTTCCATAATATCCATCCTTGCACTCTCAACGCAAATGGGATGGCGCATTAATCAGATGGATGCGAAAATTGCGTTTCTCAATGGGATCATTGAGGAAGAGGTGTACATAGAGAAGCCTGAAGGTTTCAAAATCTTCAAGAGTGAGTCACATGTGTGTCAACTCAAAATAACACTGTATGGGCTAAAGCAAGCACCTCGTGCTTGGTACACTCGGATAGACAACTATTTCACTGGATTTGGCTTCACCAAAAGTGAAGCAGATGAAAACCTGTACTCGATTGTGGTTGAGGGTAAGATATTGATCATTTTTATTTATGTTGATGATCTAATTTTGACTGGTGATGAGCAGCTAATACACTCATGCAAGGAGGATCTTACAAGGGAGTTCGAAATGATGGACATGGGACTCCATTATTTCCTTGGATTGGAAATATGGCAGCGGGATGGTGAAATTTTTGTGTCTCAAGGCAAGTATGCAAAGGAGATACTAGGTAAGTTTAACATGGAGAGATGCAAACCCATGGATACTCCTCTTCCAGGAAATTGGAGGGAAGAGGATGCTACTTCTGGAGAGGTAGTGGATGTTATTGTCGACAGAAAGTTAGTGGGTTCACTAATGTATTTGGTAAACATGAGAATAAACATTTTCTATGCAGTTAACCAACTGAGTCAAGCTATGGTTAAGCCTAACAAGCTCTTTTGGAAGGCGGGGAAGCATTTCCTAAGATACCCGAGGGGTACATCAGGGTATGGTCTATGGTACATACAGACAAAGGGAGTGAAGCGTCAAGGCTTCACGGATGCAGATTGGGTGGGTAGTCCATCAGAAAAAAATAGCATATCAGGAGGGATCTTTAGCATTGGATCGACAATAGTTTCTTGGTACATCAGGAAGCAACGATCCATGGTTCAGCAGAAGCAGAATACATGGCAGCAAGTCAAACTACATGTGAGGTTATCTAGATGAGAAAGATTTTGGTTAGTTTGTTTGGTTCTTAGATGGATCCGGCAATGATTAGTTGTGATAATCAGAGTTGCATTATACTCTTGATTAATCCTGTGTTTCAGGATAGGTCCAAGAATATAGATATTCGGTACCATCATCTCAGATATTGTGTGCAGAGAAGAATAATTTTTCTTCAGTACATTCCCATGGAAGATCAGGATGTAGATATTTTGACGAAGGCACTCACCAGGAGAAAATTCGAATACCATAGAGAGAGGATTGGGGTGAAGGATAATCCCTTTCTTGTTGAGAGGGAGTGTTGAGATTCAACAAGAAAATTCCAGCACCCATGCCTAGTTTCATTAAGCACCCAAAATAGGGTGGGGCCCACAGTGCTATTTTTGGGTGCATGTATATTTTAGTTATCCCTTAATTAAGATGAACAATAAATTTTAATCTATTCTCAATGTAAACTTGAAATAGTTAACTGAGAGTGATAAACTCAGTTAGCTAGTGGATTTCGAGTTAGAGGTAGTTGGTGAGGCATGCAAAGTAATTCTAGTTGTAACAGAGTTCGAAGTGTAGTGGTGCATTAGTTAATGCAGGTTGTAATCAGTTTAACTCAATTAAGTGAGTTAAACTCAATTGGGCTAGTTGTAACTGTTTGATACACTAGTGAGAGATCAAGTGAATTAAATATTAATTAATTCACAATCAGTGATCTCACATGCAACTGAGGATTTACTATTATTAGCTACATGCATTTCAGATCGAGTAGAAACCCAGTTGAGTTCTAGGTCAAAGGGAAGTTGACTTCCAATTGTAGGATTATTTTGTTGCACACATGCAACCAAACCCATCAGAGTGCCCATGATACTTACACAGTCAAGGAAGGCCATAATTTTTATATTTTAGGGATCTCATCCATCAGGGATTGTGTAAGGCAGGTAGGATGTCTGGAGGCTGAGACTTGGCTATGTGTTGGTCAGTTTTGCTTATGAGAGTGTGAGACGATTAGCTGAGTAATGGAGGGCTCTTGTGAGAAGAGTTTTGTATGTAATTTTTTCATGATCCATGCTGAATACACAATAGAAGATAGTGGGGTTTTTAGCTGTAAGCTTTCCCCTAGAAATTATTTGTGTTGTGTGTGATTTAATTCTTCTTTACTTCATGTGATTAGCGATTGTGTTTTTAATTTAGCAAAAGATTTGTATAACTGATTCAATATTTAACTCTAGTACATTGTTAGATCAGGTGAATCCAAGATATACATGCATGTTGTATAATTTATACACTTCCTTCTTGCCTTCTTACTAGTTTCTTCTTTAATGGCTTCCAAAGCAGCTTCCATTTCAGTAGTGACTTCATCGAGGCAATTTTGACAACATCCCACACCATTCCCAGGAATTATAGCTAGGTGGCATTTTAGCCTGTTTATGCTTACATGCATTGTAGAATTGCTATAATTTCACTTGATATGGTGGTCATTACCGGAAATGATTCGTTGATCATGTGCCCATGTCGGATCACGATCATGGAAAATTTTAGGGGCTAATATTCGCAGGTGGGCTAATTTTCCATGGTTTTTCCAAAAAAAAAGATTCGCCAATTTCCATTTTTTTATAAAAATGATTCGCCCAAATTTTACAATATAAAATTATTTTACGTTAAAAATCGCCAACATTATATAGACAATATATATAATATCCTTATAAATTTTAATAATTTTACAAATACATCAATAAAAAATTTATAGTTTGCATATTCAGGACTAGTGAGATTCGCCAATTTTTTAAACTTGAAGATAATTTTCCATCCTTAAAATTATCCCTGATCACGATACTTTCTAGAACCCTTTGGTGGCATGGTGACAAAATCTGGAAGAAAAATATTAAAATATTAAAATCTAATTGATATATATATATATATATATATATATATATATATATATATATATATATATATATATATATATATATATCTTGGTTTTTAAGTTTTTAAAGTTCCAAGTTTTTTTGGCCCTGTGGCTGAGTTTCTCAGCCACATCTGGCCGCTGTGTGACTCAGAAACTCAACCACAGGGCCTGTAGGATGCCTCCTCAACCACAGGGCCTGTAGGCTACTTCCTCAGACTACATGCCCTGTGGCTGAATTTCCCAACCACACAGTGGCCCTGTGTAGCTGAGAAAATCAAGGACAGGGCCTGCGAGCTGAGGAGGAAATCTGCATTCCCTCGTGCCTAATTTTCTCAGCCACACATGGCTGTTTGTGGCTGAGAAACTCAGCCACAAGGAAAAAAACAGTTGCAGATTGCAAGTGAAAAATAAAATAAAATTGAATTAATTACATAAAATTTAAAAAAAAATTACATTCAAGCAACAAAACAATGAAACAAGGATCATGAAGCCTACCTAGACAGTGTGTTGCTACTTTTCCAGTGCTGCTACTCTGCTAGTGATGCTACTCTTTCAGTGCTACTACTCTGCCAGTGTTGCTACTCTGTCAGTGTTGTGACTCCGCCTTGTTGTTACAGTGTATTGCTACTTTGCTAGTTCTTCTACTCCGCCAGTGTTGTGACTCCGCCTTGTTGTTAAAGTGTACTGCTACTCAGCCAGTGTTGTGGCTATGCTAGTGCTGCTACTCCCAAGAAAACAAAGGACTATACAACTGTCTAAACATTTGTTACTTTCAAAATTTTTAGTTCTGCATCGCTTGATACCATATCCCTGCTCCAAAAGCTAGGAGTAGATGATGGTCCTTGCATTTACAAACATTCCATGATCATGAGCATTGAAAAAAACCTTACCACTTTCCTTGCCTATGCCTTTGAAAGGGAGAGAGATTCTTATAAAGCATTTTATGCCCTCCAAATTCCCTTTTCCTCCACCTCATTTCCAAACAAAATTTGAGAAAAATCCAATTTTTTTTGCCTTTTGTTGTGGGACGGGTCTTATAGGGGTCCGATATGGGTCCTTTGAGAAACCTGCGGGTCTTATAAGGGTAGGAAAGTTTAATACGAGTTTGAGTGTGTAAGGGTAGAGAGCGCGAGTTCTATGTGAGTGACCTGGCTCACTATAGAACCTGCGAAGACCCGCAAGTCTTATATGAGTGGTGCTTCATTGGATCTTAGGCAAAATTAAAATAAGAAAGATTGAGAAGGATGTAGTAGCCTTATCTATAAATAAAGGCTCTCCTCTCATTCCAAATTGTTGGTTTTTGTTTTTTTTTTTCTTCTGAATAAGACTAATTCTATTAAGTAAAAATATGGTACAAACTGAAGATACAATCAAGAGAAGCAAGAGAGCGGGGAAGCCGGAAATGATAAACTATCAACCTTGGTCCCGAAAGTAAACAGGTGATAAGCAGAAGAACCAGAAGTGTGACAAGAGAGCGAAAAGAGACAATAAATGGAATCTACCCAGAATGGGTAGACTCCTCCACGCGACATTTTTTTCCTTTTTTTTTGTTAAATTTGACCCAGCCTGCCTGGTGCAGAAGGGCGAGAACCATCTGAACGCTGTTGCTCACAGAAGGGAGAACCTCCTTATCCGAATCGGAGGAGGAGGACTCATGAGTACGTTTTTGTGTAATCAGGGAAGCAGTATGTCCTTCAGGGACAACCGAGGGCGAATCCTTCGTCAGCGTAGCTGCCGAGGGTGAGTCTTTCGTTTGCATTGTAACCTCCACTTCTGCCTCAGTCTCCTCCTCGTCCGAGCTGAAGGAATCAATGTCATCCATGGGGGGCGGATCACATGGTTTCAAACTTTTAGATTTTGATCTAGGCTTATTTTTCTTCTTTTGGGTGAGGAAGGTAGAACAAGAATTCTATAGGTGCCCTGTTTGATGGAAATGGCGGCAGCGGAAGGCGGTATTCTCATAATCCAGAGTTTGTGTCCAAAGGAAATCCCCAATTTTGAGATTGATTTGATCAGGGAGACCTTTTCTCATGTCTATTTCGGCACATATTCTGCCATAAGTGTATATTCCTTTCTCCTCTTTGGATGTGTCTGTTGCCAAATAGTGACCCAGAGAGTTTCCAATCCCTTGAAAGATAGAGTAGTGCCATAGGTGAGCTGGTAAATTAGGAAGTCGAACCCAAATAGGTAGCTTGGTGATGACAGCCGTAGATGGGTCAAAGTCTGGGAACCAGAGGGTGAGAAATAGCCCAGTTGTTCCCCAGAACCATGGGCCTTCTGTCAAGGCTTTCTGGTAGTCTTCGTTGAAGGCAAATACCACAATGAAGAAACCCTTCAAGCAGAAGACAACTTTGCAGTTGTTGGTCCAATTGGAGAGGATCCATTGGTAGAGATCAGCTGTGCGGGGCCAGAGTCCATTGAAGCGGCATATGATGGCTGATTCAGAAAATTTTTGAAGCTGATCTTCAAGATCTGGATGAGAAATTTCTATGGAGGGGACTTCCTCCAGTTTATCAACCAAAAAGGTCTTGGGAGCTTCAGAGGGTTGAGCAGCTTTCTTGGGAGGCTGTGCATGGACAACATCCCTATACGAGAAAGCTGGAGCAGAGGAAGGTTGTCCAGCTGCTCCCCTTGGAGCAGAAGAAGGATGCCCGACTACTCCCCCTCGCAGACGGAAGGTTAATACAATAGAAGCATCTCTTTCAATGTTATAAAAAGAGAGGGTAAGAGAAGCCTCAAGATTTTTACCTCCGTAGTGAAGCCGCTGAAGAGATGAGGGAACCCCTAGCTTGTGTTCGAGAGCAAGCGCAAGGCTCTGGACCAGATCGGTTGAGCGCACCCGAAGCAGAATAGTTTTTCCAGAGGCGATTGAAATCTGAATATGAAAAAAAGGAGATGAGAGATCTAGGTAGCCATGGCGATTAGGGCTAAGCTTGATTGCCGGAATGGCAGCCCTGTTCAACACGCTGCAATCCAGGACAACCTCTGTTCTTTTTCCTATATCCTTGATGCGAAGGTTGCTCAGACTAGAGATCTCCGAAGTAACCCGCATGAGAGGCAGGGGAATGCTGGAGCGAATGAAGCCTTGCGCGCTGCCAGAAAAGGCGCAGAGGCTCCTCGCGATCTTGGAAATTTCCCCGGGAGTGGGTTCTATTTCCTTCAGGCCTGCATAGCTAGCCAACGCCGGAAAAGACACCGTAGCCTGGCGTATTTCAACAAGTTGCTATGTTAGGAACGCTGCCTTCTGGTCAGTTGCACAGGGAGTAGAGTAAACTGAGAGGCAAATTTGCAAGCATTCCTCCGCGAAGCATCGAGAGTAGTAGGGCTTCACTTGAATATGAAGCACATGCAGACTTCCAGGGGTCACAGAACCGAGAATGGCCTTGGCGACAGATGAGAGAAAGTTGAATGCGCATGAAATCTTAGGGTTTGCCATCGCCCTGTTTCCTTAGATGAAATAATATCATAAATTGTTTGTTTTTGTTGGATATCACTTTAAAAAACAATTTATTGAAGATATACCTATTGAAGGTGTTGCTATCAAATTTTGGAGCTCTCTCTTTCTTGATATATTCTTGGTGCATTAAAGATTTGTTGTGATAGTTCAATACTTCTAGTAGGTTTCAAGGTCAATCCATCTTAGAAGAAAGTCTACCACTTGGAAAGAATACATCTAGAGATTGCTCTCTTGTGTCTTTCTTTGTCACTTTGCTACATGCTTAATTCCTTGCATTGTTTTTCTTTTGGTTACTTGACAAGGGTTTCAAATATTTTTTCATTCCATAGTTGATTTTGTTGATGAAGGTTTTTCCCTTCTAGAATCTCTTCTTGCAGGGCCTCGGTCTTCATCCCTTATCTTGATTATATAAGATATTAATCTACCCTAGGGTTCTAATCTTTTAATCTAATCCTTAAGATAGGAGCGACCAATTTTTAGAGGGGCATACTTCTTGACCCCATAAGCCCTAATTGGAAAAGACATTTGTATTTTACCAACAACCAACCAAAATCTTAAGTCAAAATCGTTTTATTTTTGTTTGTTTAGAAAGAAAACTCATTTAAAAATTGAATTTATATTTCTTTCATTTTCTAGTGAGAAGTTATGAATTTATTTAATTTACTAGATAATTTGGTTCAAGGGTTTATGCTTAATTGTTGATATTTAACCCTAAAGGGACAAAATGGCCCTATAGAATTGCTCTCTGTGAATTTATCTAACATTTTGTGGGTTGATTCAAGGCATTTCTTAAATCTGGAAATTAAATTACAAAAGTAAAAATCAGGTTTGGTGAAACCCTCAGACTAGGGTTTGTGTTGAAAAGTGTATTCTTACTCATTCCTAGCCTCCATTTCATTTATATAATTCTTATACAAAATTATCTTGTGTATATAGTTGTGAATTTAATTCCTAAATTTGCACTTGGAGTTTTTATTGGTGAATTCCACTTGCTAGCATTGCAAACCCTAGGGGTATTTTCCATTTATTTCATAAGTTCTAGTTTAGTTCATTTTTCTACATCTTCAAAAAAAATTTCTAGTGTTGGGTTGATATTTCATGTTATATCTCTTGCCTAGGTCAAATCATCCAAGAATCATTGCTCTCTAGTGCATAATTTATCTCTTGGATGGTCTCTTCTATGCTTCAAATCTAAAATATCTATGTTACTTTATCATAAAACAGAATTAGAAGATAAAGGCAACCATAAGTCGACTCTTTACCGTATGATCATCTAGTAAGCATAAAATGCATTAGACCATTGACTTATGCTAGTTAGTCTCACTCTTGTGGCCTAAAAATATCTTAAATGTGCTTTATACATTTTAGGAGTTTTATTTGTTGAGTGATAATAATCTAAATGAAAATATGACGTTGTTATTATTGTTTATCTTTTATATTAGATTTGACACACATACACACTAGTTCTTAACTTTTTTACAAGTGAATATATTGGTGGTTTATGCTATTGTTTCTAGCCAGATATATTTAAAGCACTTAATTTACTGGAATCCTTTCCCATTTAATTATTGCACATATATTGTGGTTTCATTAGAGTAAATCATAAGCTTGTATCGTCATAATTCACTTGAAGATGTTTAATTAATCAAATAGGGATGCCCTACTTTGCTTCTAAGAGTTGGCCTAAAGTGAATGAGAAAATGGTGTGTTTCCCATTTTGTTTCCCCAGTTGGTTCATAGACCATTTAATTCTTTTCCATTTGGTTCATGAGTTATGAAGTATACACTTTCTCCTTCTTTTACTTAGAACATAATCAATTTACTTGAGAAAGCAGCTACAAATGCTCCTTCTCATTCCTATTTATAGTTCATTTGTGTTGTAACAACTCTTTTGGCTACCCCCATGTAAGTGTCACTATGTATATTTATCTATGAGAAATTATGTAAAAATGTAAAATATGGTCGAGTTGGAGGAGTAGACATGGATTCAGAGGTATGAGGAGGAGGCATTGTTTGTGCTATGTTTAAACCAAATCTAATCCACTTCATTTATTTCCATTCTACCTATCCCCCGACTAATTAAATGGTCTACATAGCAGACAATGAGGTTGAATATTGGTTTCCTAAGTGAAGGACGAACCCATATTGTCCCTAGTCTCATGGGGTGCGTTTGGAAGTAAACACACAAGATAAGGGACAAGGAGAGTAGCAAGAAAGAGAAATGAAGACAAAAAAGGGGAGAAAGAGAAGAAGTAGATATAGAAGAGAAATAATGCCCAAGAGAAACAACATTGCATAAATCCTTTGTGGCGTAATTGGAAAGTGTTCCCTATATTTTGTCGTGATTCGGTGCATGTATTGGTGTTGGAATTGGCCGAGAAGGATTGGTGGAGAAATTGAATCACAAAGTTCTTTCCCTGCGACTAAATAACCACCCTTAGAGTGATATCATACCTCTGGACTAAAAAAAGCTTCACTAAACCTGAGGTGAATCCCTCTAGTTGATTTTAAGAGAGAGAGTCATTGTGGTGCTTACTACCTAGGAGGAGTTGGTAAACCATATGGACAATGGACTCCTCTTAATTATCTGTCTAACTGATTATTAGTGTGAATTCACTTGAGCAATTAACTCCTTAGTCTCTAACTTCGGATTGGGGGTGGTCAATTGCAATAAATATTGCAGTGTAGATGGCTTATGGTTGGGCGTAGAGTGGTTTTCCCTTCATTTTTTAGTAGATCTTCATGAACCAAATAATTGTGAATTTCTTTCCTGTTAATGAAACAATATCGTTGTGTAGTATTTTATAACTAGAACTAAGCTGGAGGTATGCAAATTGTAGTAAAATTAATTCGGTCCCTTTAGAGTAGTTAAATAAATGTTGGTAAATGTTGTAAAATAGTTAGGGATAAAATTTTGGAGTATAACTTATGTTATAATTGGGAAGCTTAAAGAGCCTATGGGTTGTCATAAATATTAAGAGCCATTTAGACTATCATGAATCTCAGAATGACCATCTATATTTAATTTCATGGTATCTGGTGGTATTTAACTTCTCATGAGCACAAGCACAGAAATGGGCCCAATACCATGGGGCAATAGCATGGATTACTAATACCATGAATGTAGACACGTCATTTGACTCCTTCTGTAATATTCCAAAAGCATGCAAAATCAAAATATTTTATGTTTATTTGACTTTGATTTGGTCCCACACCTAGAAGAAGTTAAGGAAAATTATGGATATGTTAATGAATTAATAAATATCATGGACATATGATTTCTCTAGTTGTATAATTCTTTTTTGGGTTAATTGGTGAAAAATGAAGCTAATTTCATGAATGCAAGACAAAATACAGTCTAAAGTAGTTAATTGAGTTTAAATTCACATTAATTATTTAATTGGAAGAATTTAATAAAATCGATAGAGTCCACGAGAAAAAATTTCCAACGGTATTTATATGAATTTTAAGCATAAGGTGAGTAATGACACTCACCCTCATTTGGTGGAAATATTTCCTTTCCCCCTACATTTTTGGTGAGATAGAGTTATTCAGTGCATGAAAGAAGGTAGTATGTCAAAATGTGATTTTCGTGTGTCTACTTGTAAAAATTGGAGAGGAGTCTACTTTTATTTCCTAGAAATAAGATTTACTAATTCTGTTAACAAAAATATGTATCTGCATATATTAATGGATATAGGACTATGTGATAAGTCTCCCTCTTGAAAAATACTACTAAGTCTAAAACCGATGGAATTAAGGCATGTGCAGAGTTAAACATTGTGTGCACGCAAGGCATGTGTTAAGATAAATTCTTTGCAGAGTAAAGCTTGTGCAAAAGTAAAATGGTATGGTCCAATGCTTCACACAAGGTGGGGTCAGAAATAGATATTTTATTTATAATTATTTTAGAAAAGCGATCCAAGCATTTAGACTTCGGTAGAAATGATGAACAATAAAGGTTGTGGTGAATAGATGAAAAAAATGTAATAAATGATTATTCATTTTCCTTGGAAAATGACCCCGATTATTTTAAGTGGAGATGAAGTAATGAAATAATGCAATTATCTAAGTAAAGTTAATAATTTCAAGTAAAATATTTACCTAGTAAATATCATGTTAATAAACATAGAGATGAGTTACGTGGAAATTGGGAAACAATTTACCCTGCTTCCTTAATTAGACATTAGGAATTGGGAATGTGATATAGTGGTATTAGAGAAAGATGGTATCACTCCCACAACCTAAGTGTTCCTCTAATGGGGTGGGAGGTGTTACCTAGTGGTATCAAAGCATGGTTCAACACTGGAAATAAAGAGGCTCACAGATAGATGATTAAAATTTATTATGATAACATGGTTGCCATGTGTGTGTGTGTGTGTGTGTGTGTGTTGACCTTTAAACTTGTAGATGCCATGGTTTTTAATCTTGGTAAAATTCTTTTTTAAAACCTAGTAATGATATGGTTATAAAAATGTTAACATGTCCCTTTTATTTCTTGATATACGTTATTGGCATGTCATTTCAGATATGTGAACAACAACATACAACATGTTTTTTATTAGCATGCTTAGTGTTGGCATGGAAAGATAACAAGTAAATTTTTTTATGTTGATATAAATAACATCTATGTGCATGTGATAACACATAAGAAAACCTAATTGCAACAATAAATACAATTATGAACACAAATATGGTACAACACAACATGGACAAAGTCCACCATGAGAAAGAAGGGGAAATTCCCCCTAATAAAAGATAAACCTTCAAAAGCTTGAAAGTGTATTTGAAGAGTTGCAAAGCAGAAAATGAAAGAATTGTCAAAAAACAAGCAGATTAGGCAAGGTTGAACACAATGTTGCTACAAAACCTGTCATACATGCAAGGGTTGTTGTTGTTGAAATTTGAATGCAAGTAGAATTATGGATCATGATAATTATTGTGACTACTTTATATATATTTTCCATTTAATATTTTACTTCATTCATTAGGTCAGCAAGAAATTATACAAATACAATGCACAAGAAAGACAAGAGACACCAGAGATTAGGCCAGAGGCCAAGGAAAAACCCACAAGGGGAAAAGCCAACAATATTTTCCTTATAGAATCTTCAACAAGAGAAATCCAAGACAAACTAACCAAGTTCCAAGTCAACCCTCCTTATGTCTGTTCACAAGACTGATCATGATAAATATGTCCATAAGATTTCCCACGAGTTGCCATATATCAGTCTATATAGATGTCAACAAGATGCCAACTATTAGTTCTCAATAACGTGCAAACTCTTATTTTCCATCCTTCACATGCCACATGGATTCCTATGCCACACAATTGAGTGTTCAAATTTCATAGTGATATGTCACGGAAATTTGTATGGCAAAATTTTTTTATATGCCACAAATATCATATTTCATACTTGCCACAAAGATTTGTATGTTTATTGCCTTAGAGATTATATACTTGTTGCCTCAGACCATACCTCAGGAGATGCGAATTTTCCTTGCCTTAGATAATATCTGAATTGATTTCCAATTGAAGAAGTATAGATGCTAATATATAGTTGTTCATTCATTCGAAGGGACACGACCTTTGGGCAGGATGACTTGTCTTCTGGAGAGACAACTTGGTCAACTTGGAGACACTAAAACATCCTTTTTAAAAAATCAATTTTCTTTATTTTAAATGTACAAATGGGACATGATAAAAATGAATTTTCTTTTGATGCTAGCATGAAGAAAATTCTTTTCACAATATAATATGTACATTGATGATAAAATATTTTTATGAAGACCAAAACTAGTTACAACTTCAACACTCCCTCTTAACTAGGGAGGTATCCATAATGACTCATCGAGATATTCTCAAGTTGAAATATTTTTATAATAAAGGATCTATATTAATACGCATTATCGATGATAACATCATCATAACTAACATTGTCAAAATACCAAGGTATTGACAAGTAAAATCTATCTCTCTACTAGATCAGAGCACAATGTTGGGAGGCACTCAATAGGACACCACTGCCTCTCCGAGGCACATACCCCACATAGGTTAAAAAAAGTATGTCCTTGCGAGAAAATTTCCTAATTCATTGCCATAATACTTGACACAAGGAAATATCAATCCCCTAGATCATTCTTATACCATATCAATGTACTTGACTTATGATTGTTAGTCCTAGTCATAATACATGTGTCAAGAATGTCGGTCCATGATGCTTATTCAATCCACCATTCTCTCTATCTGTGTTAATGTACTAAACTTACAACTATTAGTCTTGGCCATTAGTACATGAAACATGGAGAATAAAGGCATCCATCCTCACTCCCTCTCAAATAGGGAGGATATATCCACAAGCACAAGCTTGTCTAAAAAATTCTCATCCTTTCCTTTAGGAGGAACTTCATCAATGCATCTACTACTTGTTCATCACTGGAGAATATTGTAGCTTCATGGCTCAATTTTGCATCGTGTCATGAATCATAATTTATTTAACCTTCTTGGTTCTATGAAAATATTCCAAAATTTCATAATATAGTTCATCAAACATTTTACGGAGCTAAAATGCTTCACAACTAATTGTACATACTATCATATATTTTTCCTTCATAGTACGATATAATCCTACTTTAATCTCTTCCTAGAAACCATACCATATCCCAATCATTAGTAGTATATCTACTCATCATTAGCACTTCCAACCCAATCAATGTATCCTCAAGTCCCAAGTTGTGGCACAAGATCCTTCGTGTTAAAATTTGCTTCCAGCTCCCTCTTAAGTCAATATTTATTCCTTTGAATCATGATTATTTCCTACCAAAGTACAGGATCTTTTTTAATCACGAGGCTCCTTTTTTAAAATCCTGGGATAATATTTCTAACTGAGGAAATGATCCTCTCCCTCTTACTAGGAGAACCTTTTTTATTCCATGTTGCTATTAGGTGCATGCTAGATTTTTGACTCCTCTAATGTATACTTCAAACTGCTTTCTCTTTTTGCAATCATGTTCTTCCATAATTCAGGAAAATCTTCATGCTTTTCTACGTTCTTCTCTTTCATCTACTTGTCAATGTTTTGCAACTCTTATCATCGACCTGCAATCTTTATTTGGAAAGGCTATGGAAGCACAAACATAATTAAGTAAAGTGTATAAACAAAAGGCTATCCAAAGATAAAGACAATAGCAATAATAGTAATCAAAGAAAGGAGATGTAGGGTACTTATCTTTTATGAAAACAATCAACTCCCTCTTAAACTTGTACTTTTTGTAATTATCGCCATGATGTCACTTTTGTCATTAGGGTTTTTTCTTTTAGCGAAAATGAATAGTCCAAGGGTTTTCCTAGTTCATACTTTTGCTAGGGTTTACAAACCCTAGATGCTGAAAATACTCAAGACTTAATATTTTCCAAATTTCAAGTTCTACACTTATGCTAATATGTTAGCTGTAAACCCTAGAAATTGCATTGACAAGCCTTAAAGTTATGTTCTAATTATGATTACAAAATTTTAATTTTCTCTGTATGGAACTGAATATTTATTATAGTAGCACCTATTAGTTTTAATTGTCTTTGTCCTCAAGAGAGAGGATGCAAACCCTCATACTACATTAGATATCAACAATATATAAATGTGATTTCTTCATAGTAGATCTAGCATTTTGAACAAGAAGTTCTTCTAAGAGCATACATCTTATTTTTGATGAACTTAGGAGGCATTTGATGCAAGAGAACTTTGAAATGGTCAAATATCTAAATGTGATTTCTTCATAGTAGATCTAGAATTTTGAATATAAAGTTATTTTAAGAACATACATCTTAGTTTTGATGAACCTACGAGACATTTGATGCCAGAGAACTTTGAAATCGTCATAAATCTATGATAGTAAAATATTAGGCATACCTCTTGAGAATCCCTATCTATCCTCATTCATAAATGAACCTTCTCTTCAGATTATAGAATTGAGGCAACATTATAGACTTGGGGCTTGATGATTCTTGGAAAATTTGGATTTTTTCTCCACATGCAACAATACTATTTCTTGAATATTCAGTGTTACAACCAGCTTAAAAATATTAGTGATTCTTCTATTCTCCAAAAATGTTCGCAACGACTCATTTTATTTGGGAAACTCTTCCACTGTCAAATACCACAACAAGTAACAGATCATAGTGGGCAACGATATTGATTACATCGACCACCGACTTAATCTTGATGACCCACCTATGTGTGCATATTTACTTTTTACATAAGTGACGACTTGATTACTTAGATGATGATGGGTAACCTCATGCGATTACCATATTTCCCTTCATATTGTCATTGTTTATTCTTCACAACAACTCTTCACTTTTAATTTACGCAAATAATTCACAAAGCTTGGACTCCTATGTTCTTCATGCTAGTTTGCGGTCCTCACTACTATATCTTAGTGGGTAATAAAACTAAAAACTCACACATCTCACAGAGAAAAAGCGTCTCAGAAAGTTTTCATTCCTTAAAGGTATATTGTCTCAGAAAATTTGCATTCTTCATAAATACATTATCTCAAAAAGTTTGCATTCCATAGGAAAGCATCACAAAGATTCTACCTTTTATTCTAGCTTGAGTGAGAGCACATAAATCACATCTTATACTTCTATACTTCGGCCTTCATCCTTCCTTGTATTTTTCGTAGATTTCAGTGACGGATGACTTTTTAGATGCAAGATAAACTGCACATGAGGAGAAAGAATGCCTCCATTATATAGTTATCTTCATATTATAGATCTTTTTATTATCCATAGTAAGTAGCTTCAGTCCTTTGTATGAGCCATGGGTATAGAACTTCGTATGAGAAAATGATACATATTTTTGCATGAATGTCACATTGTCTCTCTCATATATATATATATATATAGTATGTCACAAAGGAGCTCAGAGTTTATCTCTGGATTTTTCACACAGATAGAGATGCTAATTATATATATATATATATATATATATATATATATATAAAATTAGCATCTTTGTTAGCATCTCTGTCACAGAGATAGAGTTGCTAATTATATATATATATATATATATATATATATATATATATATAAAATGCCACAAAGGAGATCAGAGTTTATCTCTGGATTTTTCACAGAGATAGAGATGCTAATTATAGACTTCAGATGGCGATCTCAAAGCTTAGATTTCTAGGTTTAGAAATTTGGTCTTCTTAAAGCTTGGATCACCCACAGAGATAACACATATGCTATCAACTTTTGGTCTATTAAGGAGGTATCAGAAAGGGTTTCAACCTTTACTACTACAATGATATTCGATCAGATTTCCTTCACAATTGAATAGAATTTGTAGCACACAGATACACTTCTAAATTCATACCCCTTTTACTATAGAATTTTGACTTTGATTTGCAATAGGAGCTAGAGCAAGGGGCAGAGATAGTCTCTTTGTCCATGAGATTGGCATTTTTAGACTATTCTTTGATCTTCATGTAAGTAGAATTTTGGATCATTATAATTACTTGTGATTGTTTCATATATGTTTTCCATTTAGTGTTTTACTTCATTCATTAGGTCATCAAGCAATCATACAAATACAATGCACAAGAAATACAAGAACACTAGAGATTAGGCTAGACGCTAGAGAGAAACCCACAAGGGGAAAACTCAAAAATCATTTCCTTATAGAATCTTAGTCAACAAGAGAAATCCAAGCCAAACCAACCAAGTGTCAAGTCAGCCCTCCTTATGTGTGTTCACAACATTGATCATAGATCTATCCATAAAATTTCCCACAAGTTGCCATATATTAGTTTATAGAGATGTCAACAAGATGCCAACTATTAGTTCTTAACAAAGTGTAGACTTTATTATGTTGTAGCCTTCGCATGCCACGGGGATTCATAGGCCACAAACTTGAGTGTTCGAATGTCACAGTGATATGTCATAAAGATTTGTATGCCACAAATATCATACTTCAGACTTTCCACAACTATTCATACGCTTGTTGCCTTAGAGATTGTATGCTTGCTACCTCACAACATACCTCGGGAGTTGTGAATTGTCCCTGCCTCATATTGGATCCAAATTTATCTCCAAATGAAGAAGTATAGATGCCAATATATAGTTTTCCATTCATGCAAAGGGGCACATCCTTTGGGTAAGTTGACCTATCTTCTGGAGGGCCGACTTGGTCAACTTGGATACACTAAAATATGCCTTTTAAAAAATTAATTTTATTTATTTTAAATTAATAAATGAGACATGATACAAATATATATTTTTTATTCTAGCATGAAGAACATGCTTGTCAAAATATAATAAATACATCAATGATAAAATATATTTATGAATACTGAACCTAGTTACAACTTCAACTTCTAGAGATGTAGAAGAATGCCATGTTGAGAAGACCAATAGGAAACCTTATGAGATTGGAGAGAAAAGAAATCCATTCCAATGTTGGAACTATGAAGAGGCACATATGAAGAGAGATTCCTTAACAAACAACAAAGGAAGAAAATTGTAAACTCTAAACACATAAACTAGCAACCAGTAATGTAGAAAGAGATGAGGGAGCATCCCCTCAAGCTTTATGAAATACTGAAAAATTCCTTCTATTTAGAGGGATATTGGAATTTTGAGGTTGCTATAGACCTTGGGAAGGAATCTGACTAAAATTTTGTGTATATGTTGGTAATGGACACATTGAACACCAGAAGTCAAGGGATTGCGTTTGTTGTGAACTAAGGAATGATGTGTAGAGGGGATGTTTTGCATGTCTTTGTTTGTTATTGTTGGAAGACCATGTGCATAGATAAATGGAGACAAAATATAGAATAAGAGAATAAAATATCTAAGATGACTTGGTTGGGTCCACATAAAGAAAATAAATAGTGACGTGATAGCTATGGAAATGTCATAAGAAGGAAATTACCTTAATTGAAAATGTGCATGGTTGATATATATTCTATATTTTACAAATAAGAGAAAAATGAGAAAATGAAATAAATGTATAATGATGTGTTTTAGTTTGAAATTCCATTTGTTGAGAACCATCATAGAAGGAAAATAGGGGATTTAATTTTGAAAATATGATCACCATGTGACTAATATACTACTTACTATGTTTTGAGTAATATGATGAAGTTATTTAATGGATTGCATGTCGCATGGAATATCCATTGGAAATTTATGCAAGAATGACCTATTGTTGATGACTACTATTATTAATATGTTATGCTTATACTTCTTACATTTGTTGTGTACTTGAACGAAAATGATAAAGGTTGGAAATTGACTCTGAAATTGACAACATATAAATAGCATGGAACATGTTCTTGACAAATGAATGTGCACAAGATCGAGAGCATGGATGAGGACATGCTAGAATTAGATACAAATGAAAATGCCTTTATGAAGTTTTCATTAAAATCTATAAATAGTTGAATTGATAAATTTATGACTAATGTGAGATGTGAAGACCATTTCAAGAACCGTTGAATATTACAACAACATAAATTTTATCAACTAACTAGACCCCTCAAAAAGGCTTCAGCTGAAAGCACTGGTAAAGATAGCCAAGTAAATAAGACAAGAAGTAAGTCAAGGTAAAAAGGGTAAAGGAAAGGAATTGGGTAAAAATTCCTTCAATTGAACTCGAAACTATTGTTTAAAATTAATGTATGCTTTGCATGGACATCAGGAAATGGTATGGTTAAGGTAGGTAGCCGACAACTCGAAAATATTGCAATAAATTTCTTAATGCATGCTAAGTGAAATGGATAACTACATTAATCATGAACTTAGAGGTCTGTATTTCTCATTTCATACTCATTGATTTGATGGAATATATGTTTGATTGTATTACAAAATACTTGGAATAAATGTGATGCATATATATAGTGCAATGAGTGTGTCATTTCAATTTAACTTAATTTAGTTTGAGTGATAGAATTTTTACGAGTATAATAATTATGAGGTTACCTCAGGTGGTTGTGAATTTTTGCAGTAAGGAAATAGCATACATATAAGCACTAACAAGTGTTGGCTGATTGAAAGATTAAAGTGTAATTTGAGTGATGGAATGGGATGGGATATCAAAGCCACCATATCAGATTAACACCACCTACAAAGGAGAACAACGACATAACTAAAAGTCTCATGCTTGTGAGATTTGAATTATGAATAAAGAAAATTTGGGAAATTAAAATTTCTAGTTTGAATTTTTTGAGTCTATTTCATGGAAAAATAAATATTGTGACATAGGTGGGATAATGGAGCTTGGAGCTCATGAAGAAGATTGTTGTGATGGCATTGTAGCCCGTGGCACTTGGTTATTTCATGGGAGCAACTCATAACTAGTACCTTGAATATAAGAATCCATGATTAGTGTAGTGGAGCATTCCAGAATATTACTTGGCCATAAGAATCCATGCACATGTCACTAGAGCACGCCAGGCTGGTTCTTAGCTATAAGACTCAAGTGATCATCTCATGCAGGAAATACCTTGGATAGCTAGATTTACTGGGATGGGGGTTTCTTGGGCCTAAAAGGATGAGCTTCTGATGGGGTTTCATAAAGGAAAACCTTTGGATAGATATAATATATGGAATGGGGGTTACCTAAACCTATAAAGGTGAGTAGTGATGGGAGCTTATGCAGGAAAAACATTTGATAAGTAGACTACCTGAAATGGGGATTTCCTAGGCATGGAGGTTTGAGTAGCTAATAGGAGAAGAAATATGCATGTGCCCATAGGGATGTGAGATAGAGGGGGATTATTTGGATTTGTACGAAAATATTGTGTGGTGTAGTGTATCCACCATTAAGTGATTCCTTTGGCAATGACACTACTCAGTGAACTGGAATCGAGGATGGAGCTATATGAAAAGACTGTGTGGAGAAATTCTTGCTGATATGCTTGTCTTGGTGGTATATGTTATAAGGAGTTGTGATTATGTGTGCCTAGGTGGAATATGTTGGATTTGTGATGATATTTTCATTGGTGGCAGTTGCTATTGGAGTTGTGGTGATGCCTTCTTGGGTGGCAGATGCTATGGACTTGGGATGATATTTTCCTTGGTGTCAGATGATGATTTTGTCTTAGTTATATATGCCCCACAATATTTTTTATGTGAGCATGAGGGATATGGTTTTATGAATGTGGAGTTATGGAACATATACACCACTAAGTGCTTGGTTGGTGCGATAAACTGCTCAATGGTTGCAAATCCAAGTAAGTTAAGAGTACTATAGAGATAAGTATCAATTAGAAATTTAAAGAATTTTTTGTTTAATTTGTGATTTGTTATGTTTTAATTACTATTGATCTCATAAGGATCATGTGCTTATGATGTAGGTGAAATAATTAATTGTCCAACATAAATATATGATCTTGACTACAAATCAAACAATATCAACTTAATAATATTAGAGTGCAGAGCATCAAATTATTGAGTTGATATTATGCAACCATCTCACAGGAAATATAGATCAACAACTTAAAAATTAACCTCTTTGAGGGGGAAACCTCTTTTACATTACATAAATGAAAAATTATTGGATGATACACATGACAAAACCTCCTTGGTATATATAGGAGTCTAAGGGGTCATAATACAATCATAGCCTACAAAACAATAATGGTGTAAGGGCACAACAATAAAAATAATGTACTTCTATGAGGCAGAACAGTAACAATATGGGGGCTACATGGGAACAACATAATAATAGGGGGATACACTAACAATAACAATAATAGGGCTACACTAGTATTATAGGGACCTAACATTCCCCTCTCCTTCAAAAAAGTATTGTACTCAACACTTGAGTAATTCTGGATGCTTCTGTATAAAATTCTCATCCTCTCATGTGGAATCTTCAGTGGGTAAGTTTTTCCACTTAATGAGATACTTGGAAATTGATCAATTCGGTAGTTGTCAGGTTCTTGTTTTTGTGACTGCTTCAGGTTCTAATATGATTTTTTCCTTCTTCATCAAGTTTTGGCAATACAGTTTGAACTGGGAGCTTGTCACTGATAACCTTCTTTAAGCTTGAAACATGGAAAACTAGGTGTACTCAGGAAGATGCAGGAAACTCCAATTTGTATTCCATAGTACCAATATTTTGCAACACCTTGTAAGGGCCATAGTACTTGGGTGATAATTTATTATTATTCTTTGATTGCTTGAGGGACATTTTTTGTATGGTTATAGCCGTAAAAATACCCAGTCGCCTACATCAAAAATTCTTTCACTGCGACATCAATATGCCTGTTGTTCCATTCAAATTTGCGCTAGAGTGAGGTTATCCTTTAAGAGTTGGAGAATTTGTTGTTTATGATTTATGTGATCTTCCACTACTTGAACCTTAGAATTTTCTCTTAAAGATGACGTGATGTACAATGGATGATATCCATAAAATTCCATAAATGATCTCATTTTTGTTGCAGTATGGAAGGAAGTGTTATACCACCATTCAGCCAAAGGTAACCACTTGAACCATTGTGTTTATTTATCATATAAAAAAGAACAAAGATAGCCTTCCAAACATTTGTTCACTATATTTATTTTTCCATCAGATTGAGGATGATAAGATGATCTATGAGCTAATTGAGTACCAAGATAAGAAAATAATTCCATCCAAAAATTTCCATGTATCTTTTTAATTGTATCCATAAATGTAGTAGCAACTATACTGGCTTTAAAAGGATGATATAACACACAAAAGTGTGCATACTTAGTAATTATATCAACTACCACCATGCTGACACTCTTTCCTTTAGACTTTGGTAAACCTGTGATAAAATCCAATGAGACCTTCTCCCAACATTGAATTGGAATGGATAAAGGTTGTAATAAACCCGAGATCTTAATTGTATCAACTATATTTTGTTGGGAAAAAAAACATTCAACCACAAAATTTTGAATATTAGATTTAAGGCCATCCCAAAAAAATTCCTTCTTGACCCTGTGGTAAGTTTTTAAAAATCCCGAGTTCCCTCCTATGGGGGAGGTGTGCAATTCTAAAAGAATCTTTTGTGTGAGTTGGAAATTATTACAGGGATATAAGCGATCTTTGTACCATAATGAATCATTTTTCCAGATAAATGTGTCTGCTGTACTAGGATATTGTTGCAACTTTTGAATACGTCCACACCTCTTCATCATTCTTCCATTCACCCCTTACTTTAGTTATCCAATCAGGTTGGATAATAGAAATGGAAAAGAGAAATGGTTCCAAATCCTCATCCTTTATTGAGAGTGAATTTGCACCAACATTTTTCTCTCCTTTTTTGTAGATGATTTCAAATTCATAACCCAACATTTTTGTGACCCATTTTTGCTGCTCTTCTGAATATAATCTTTGTTCCAAAAAATATTTAAGACTATCATGATCCGTTTTTTCCTTGAAGTGTCTTCCCATAAGGCAATTTCACCATTTCTTTAGTGCATATAGTATTTCAAACATTTCCTTCTTATAAATAAGTTTGTGTAAATACTTTACCTTGATTGGACGACTTTCAAAAGCAATAGGTCTTCCTTCTTGAATTTTAACAACACTAAGTCCATTTCTTGAGGCATCACATTCCACAATAAAGGTTTTTGTGAAGTCTCGCGTAGCTAAGACCAGTGCTTGGCACATTGCATCTTTAAGATGTTCAAAGGCCTTAGTTTCTTCTAGAGTCCAATAAAATGCATCTTTCTTGAGTAATGTTATTAGAGGTGTTGCAGTTCTCCCATAATTCTTAACAAACTTGCGATAATACCCTGTCAACCTGAGAAATCCTTGAAGATACTTTAGGGTTGTGGAGATTTTCAATTCTTTAATGGCTTTAATTTTTTTAGGATCTACCTTAACACCCTCATGAGCATGGAAAATTTTAGGGGCTAATATTCCCAGGTGGGCTAATTTTCCATGATTTTTCCAAAAGAAAAGATTCGCCAATTTCCATTTTTTATAAAAATAATTCGCCTAAATTTTACAATATAAAATTATTTTACCTTAAAATTTGCCAATATTATATAGATACTATATATAAAATAATTATAAATTTGAATAATTTTACAAGTGTATCAATAAATTTTTTATAGTTTGCATTTAGGGACTACTGAGATTCACCAATTTTTTTAAACTTCAAGATAATTTTCCATCCTTAAAATTTTCCCTGCTCATGAGATAAAATATGGCACACATATTCCACCAGTTGTAATCCAAAAAAACATTTGTAGGTTTTTATGTATAATTGTTTGTTCTCCAATAGTTTGAGCAACATGTCAACATGTTGAACATGATCCTTCCAAAACTTGATGTAGATTAGTATATCATCAAAAAGTAATAACATAAATTTTCTAAGGAATAGTTTGAAAATGGAATTCATCAAACCTTGAAAAGTGGAAGGTGCACTAGTAAGGAAAAAAAGCACGACCAAAAATTCAAAATGATCTTCATGAGTTCTGAATGTTGTTTTCAAAATGTCTTCAATATTCATTCTAATTTTATGATATCCTGAACGAAGATCTATCTTCGTGAAGTAAATTGATCTCTGTAATTCATCCAAAAATTCATCAATGACAAGAATGGAAAATGTATCTTTTATAGTGAGCTTGTTCGGCTCCCTAGAATCTGAACACATACACCATGATCCATCCTTCTTGTGCATCAACACTACTAGAGCAAAGACATAAATTTGAATTGGTTTAAATATACCTACCTCTAGCATTTCTGCAACCATATATTCAATTTCACTCTTTTGGGCATAGGGATATCTGTAAGGTCTGATGTTTGAAGGAACACTTGCTGGAATCAATTGAATAACATGAACATAATCACGATTTTGTGGGAGACATTTGGGATTCTCAAACACCCTGGAATGATTATCCAAGACTTTTTGGAGATATGGAGAAATAGATGATTTCGATGTTTGAACCTCCAGTGATCATAATTGTGAAATTACACCCTGTTGTTCTTTATTCAAAAGCTTTTTCATGTAGTTATATATGGTTATCTTCCCCAATTTCCATATGATACCTCTTAATTCAATTTCATTTCCTTCCCAAAAAAGTTCAAGAAAATTTCTTGAAAATTAAAAGATATCATCTCCAAAGGTTGTAACCATTGGACTCTAGTACAATACCACCACCACCCATTGGAATGGAAATAATTGGACTATTTAATACATATTATCCCATATTTAGCTTGATATCATGGCACTTGATAGAGCAATTTTAGTTCCTCCATTTTCAACTATCAATTGACAATCTGGTGTTGGATATAGAAAGCAATTCAATTCCTTGGCTATCTTACAATGAATAAAATTTTGGGTACTACCCGAATCAATCAACAGTATTACCTTTTTATACTTGATATATCCTTCTAGATTAGGATTTTGAGGAGTGGTAATTCTCGCCAATGCATTACAGGATATTTACATATTCATTTCTTCTTTTTATGGGGTTGATTACTAGTATATATCCTCTTATTTTGATGCTTCTTATTTCTTTTCTTCTTCCTCTTCATAATCTATGTAAAATCATTTCTTCTCAATACGCTTATGACCTTTATTGTATTTTCTATCACAACGGTAACAAATCCCTTTTTCTCTTTTTTCCTCCAATTTTTTTGGTGTCAACCTTGTAGGTCGTGGAAGACTAGTAGCAATAACACTTCCAACTTTATAGTTGTGAGTGGTATATTGCCTTGTTGCTATAATTTTTCTTTCGACTTTTATTTCCATCTTAAACGCCTTCCAATGAATTAGGTTCCCAAAGGAGAATCTCATGCTAGATGTTATCCTTTAAATTCCCTATGAAGGCATCAATCCTACACTCCTCTAGAATATCATTTACATTGATATTCAATCTTTGGAAGTCCTCAATGTGCTCTACCATTGAACTGTTTTGTTTGAGATTTATTATTTGGCTAAAGAAGGTGTTGGTTTTGTATCCTAATAATGTGTTACCAATTATTCAACAAAACATTTCTAACTAATAATAGGTTTACGAGAGAAAATCCATTGATACCAAAAAAACTGATTTTTTCTAAATATAATGCTACAATGCATAGCTTTGTGTATTTGACACATCATGTAGATCAAATAATTGCTCCATCTGTAGTATCAATGTCACCGAATTGTTGCCATCAAACTTCCTCATATAGATATTTGGAATGTGGTTAGTATTTAACCCACTATGGGAGTCTTTAAAATCATTATTTGTATTCCTTTTATCCTCATCATGATTTTCATCGAGTACCTTATCACCACTAGGAAGCATTTCTTGTAGCAACTTTTTCAAACCTTCCTTCAAACCTTTTAGGTCCCTTTTTGAATTTTTTTTTAAACCATCCTTCAAAGCTTCCATGTTTACATTCATCATTTATTCCAGGTTGGATTTCAAACCATCCATATTAGCTTCCATTTATTTTTTGGTTACTCTTTGTGAGAGCGAAATTTGTTTCACTTAGTCTCGTAATTTTGATATATCATGTTGCATTTCTTCCTCTTCTTCATTCATCATAGTAGATATTTCTGGTTGCTTACTAGTTGTATCCATTTTTTTTTTCGAGGAATTTTGGAATCAAAAAATTATATATATTCTTCACTATTCCCTTTGAATCACCTCAAACCGATGTTTCAAACACAAGTTATGCAAAATTAAAAAAAAATACACACCTTTTTCTTTCTATTTAGGAGCTTGATATTGAGACTGTTGTATCTCTGTAATTTCAGATCTCCAAGGTATGAAATATTGTCCTGTGATATCCCTATAAGTCTTCTTTCCAAACCCACAAGTCAACTGAGATTGGATTCTTCAATAAAGAGTTATACACAATATCCAACAATGTCCTGATTGTAGACTAGTTTATCAGAGAAAACTTGTACGAAGTGCCATGTGTCACTGTTTCAACCTTTCGCCTTGAAAATGATATACAAAAAACTATAGTTCATGAAATTTCAGTTAATTTTTACGAAATTTAAATCCGATTCTCAGAGATAAATTTATGATGATTTTCCCTAGGTCGTCTGTTTGAGATGGAATTCTAGAGCCTGCAAAAGCCCTAACTTCCTTGGATCATATCTCCGAAAATATAGAAAACCAAGATATGAAATTCATACATGATGTTCACCTATATTTCCTCTCCATGAGATTGGAGTTTCAACTCAGTGAATCCTCATATAAAAATAATTATAGTGAAAATTCCAAGATGTCATGTTTGAAGAAGAGAAACCCTAGAATCCAAAGCTCTGATACCAAATGTTATGCAACCAACTCACTGAAATGATAGATCAACGACTTAAAATTATCTTTTTCAAGTGGGAAATCTCCTTTGAATTACATAAATGAAAAATTCTTGGATTATACAAATGACAATACCTCCTTGGTATATATAGGATTCTAAGGGGTCATAATATAATCAAAGCCTACATAATAATAATGTAAGGGCACACTAATAAAAATAGTGTTATTTTATGGGGGACAAAAATAAAAATATGGGGGCTACATGGGAAAAAAAATAAAAATAAGGAGCTACACCAATAATAGAAATAATGGGGATACACTAGTATTATAGGTACCTAACAGTTGAAGACCTTCGGGACTAGGCCATTGTGGTGACACTAAAACCTTGTGATATGAGTTGATTGCCATGAGTTATGTTGTGAAAGATGTGTTATGTTTTTAGAGCAAGCAAGAGGGATGCCTTGGCTACGAGAATCCCTCAAAAAATTCTGGTGTGAGGAATCACTGCCAATGAATAGATTTCCCAAGTCACTGATGAAGTAGGGAAGAGAATCCTTGAACTTGGAAGGTGTGTGACTACACGAAAGAACTTGAGTGAAATTGGTTTTCAAAGAATAATGTGCATACTCATTGGGACATAAATGAATTGCGTGTGTCCCATGAAGAAACGAGTTGAATGTGTTCCCTAAAGGAGCTTTGAACATAGTGAACAACATGGTTGGAAATGAAAATTCAACACATGGGAAATATCATTGATGTGAGTGTTGTAAATATAAAACTCATTATTGTATTTTTGTATGTTGTTTATAGAACACCGTGGATGGTTTTCCTTTAAGGGGGTGTGGTATAACAATTATTTTGGATATCCCCAATGTAAGTGTCACTATGTATATTTATATATGATTAATTATGTGAAAATGTAAAATATGGTTGAGTTGTAGGAGTGGACATAGATTCAGAGGTTTGAGGAGGAGGAGTTACTTGTGTTGTGTTTAAAACTGAACCCAAGCTACTTCATTTATTTTCATTCTACCTATACCTTGATTAATTAAATGGTCTCCACAATAGAGAGTGAGGTTGAGTATGGGATTCCCAAGTGAAGTATGAGCCCATACTGTCCCCATTCTTGTGGGGCATGTTTAGAAGTCAATAAATGAGATAAGGGACAAGGATAGAGATGAAAAATAATAAATAAGAAAAAATAGGAGAGAAATAGAAGAAGCGAATATATAGGATCAATAGTGCTCAAGAGTGACAACGTTGCAAATATAATTTGTTGTGTGATTGGGAAATTGTTCCCTACATTCTAGTGCAATACACTGCATGTATAAGTGTTTGATTTTTCCAAGAATACTGAATGGAAATATTGAATCACTCAATGCTTGCCATTGGGATGAAAAGCACCCTCAGAGTGAGATAACACCCCTAGACTAATCAAAACTTTATTGAACCTTGGGTGAATCCTTATGGTTTATTTCTAGGAGACAAAGAGAGTCATTATGGTTCTCACTTCTTGTGATCAGTTGATAAACCATCTGGACAATGGACCCCTCCTCTTGATTATAAATCTGAATAATTATTGATGTGAATTCCCTTGAGAAATTAATTCCCCAGACTTTGAATCCAGCATGTGCTGGTTAGCTGCAAGAAATATTGCAGTGTAGTTTGCCTATGGATAGGCAGAGAGTGGTTGTCCCTTCTTAAATTTTTAGTAGATCTCTATGAATGAGATGAGTGTGAATCTATTTCCTATTAATGAAATGATATTATTTTGCAATATTTTATAATTAGGATTAATCTAAAAGTATGTAAATTTCCATTAAAATTAATTTTGGCCCTTTAGTGTCATTAAATAAATGTTGGTAAATATTGGAGAGTAATTGTGGATACAATCGTGGAGTATAACTTCTGGTTATATGTGTATTATGTTGCATTCCTGCATAAATCTAGATCAATGGTATTAGAGTGGTCTGCACTTTCTCTATTTTTCTTTGCATATCCCCAATGCAGTCAGGGTATAAGGAGTTCGAGCTCAATCTGGTTGAAATGTTGCAAGATCAGCCTCGCAAACCCCAAAAACCTCCCATGGCGGAAGGAAAGAAAGATGAGGGAGAAGGAGATCCTATCAAAATATTTCTCGAGTAGGCTCTCGAGAAACAAAGGAACGCGATGATGAATAAATTTTCCCAGATCCTTCAACAGCTGCCCACCTGCAGCACATCTACATCCAACACGTCCGCCAACAGGTCTGCGACATCCTTGACAAATCCAATATCAAGTTTAGAAAATTTTTAACACAATGGGGACCATTGCTTCCTAATGAGGGAGGAATGATCTAGGTGGATATCGGTGGCCACCCACCTATTCCATTTGGACCCGCAACATCAATTCTTTTAGTTTTCAGCTTCAACACAACTTACTATTTTTAGCAGTTTTTCAGGTCCTCTACTGCCGGAGCTGTTTTGGTGCGCTAATGATCCAGGTGGATATTGATGGTCACCCACCTATTCCATTTGAACCCCCACCATAAATTCTTTCCATTTTTAAGTTGCAACACAACTTACTGTTTTTAGCAATTTTTTGGGTCTTGAACTTCCGGAGCCGTTTTGAGGCCCTAAACGACGTTTTTTTGGGAAACTGGGCGCAACATGAGTTGTTGATCAATGTTGCTCACTCAAAAGTTGTATTCCTCGGACAGATATTTCTAACGATCTATTGAGTGCGACAAACGAAGATCGTATGCCAAAGTTACGTCCCCGGGAAGTTGAAACACCAATTTACCCAAACAGGACCAATAGTTTTGGCGCTTCATCTCCTAGGGTTAGGTTTTTGGATGTTTAGGGTTTTACATTGTTTCTCAACAATAAATAGGCTTTTGAGCCTCATTTTAATACAATGGAGGGGTTTATAGTCATCATATCTCTTCTCAGAGATACACTACCGGTGCCCTCGCCGCTCATTTCTATTATGTCTCAATGTAACACAGTTCAAAGGCCTGTAGCCGCCACATCTCTTCTCAGAGATAAGCCTACTAGTACCCTAGCTATTTATTTATATTATAGCTGTATTGTAACACAGTTGAGAGGCCTATAGCTGCCACATATCTTCTCAGAGATAAGATACTAGCGCCCTGTCTGTAAGCATATTTCAGTAACTTGATTTTAATAAAAGAAAGAATTATTTCCGTTGCATCTTTGTGCTTATGGTTATATGTGTATTATGTTGCGTTCCTCCATAAATCTAGATCAGTGGTATCAGAGTGGTCTGCTCTTTCTCTATTTTTCTTTGCATGCCCAAAACGTAGTCAGGGTATAAGGAGTTCGGGCTTGATCTGGTTGAACCGTTGCAAGATCAGCCTCGCAAACCCTGACGACCTCCCATGGCGGAAGGAAAGAAAGAAGAGGGAGAAGGAGATCCTATCAAAATATTGCTCGGGGAGGCCCTTAAGAAACAGAGGAACCTGACGATGGATAACTTTTCCCAGATCCTTCAACGACTACCCACCTACGACACATCTACATCCAGCACGTCCGCCAACATGTCTGCGATATCTTGGAAAAATCCAATATCAAGTTCAACAAAATTTTAACACAATGGGGACCATTGCTTCATAAGGAGGGAGGAATGATCCAGGTGGATATCGGTTTCCACCCACCTATTCCATTTGGACCCACACCATCACTTCTTTCAGTTTTCAGCTTCAACACAACTTACTATTTTTAACAGTTTTTCGGGTCCTGCACTCCTCAAGTTGTTTTGGGGCCCTAATGATCCAGGTGGATATTGGTTGTCACCCACCTATTCCATTTGAAACCCCACCATCTATTCTTTCCATTTTTAAGTTGCAGCATTACTTACTATTTTTAGTAGTTTTTTCGGGACTTGAACTTCCAGAGCCGTTTTGAGGCCCTAAACGACGTTTTTTGGGGAAACCGGGAGAAATATATATGTTGGATTGATGTTGCTCACTTAAATGTTGTAGTCCTCAGATATATATTTTTAACGAGCTATTGAGGGCGTCAAATGAAGATCGTATGCCAAAGTTACGTCCCTAGGAACTTGAAACACCAATTTACCCAAACGGGACCCACAGTTTTGGTGCTTCATCTCCTAGGGTTAGGTTTTTGGATGTTTAGGGGTTTACATTGTTTCTTAAAAATAAAGAGGCCTTTGAGCCTCATTGTAATAAAGTGGAGGGGTCTATAGCCATCACATATATTCTCAGAGATATGCTACAAGTGCCCTCGCTGCTCATTTCCATTATGTCTCAATGTAACACAGTTCATAGGCCTGTAGCCGCCACATCTCTTCTTAGAGATAAGCCTACTAGTGCCCTAGCCATTTACTTCTATTATGGATGTATTGTAACACGGTTCAGAGGCATGTAGATGCCACATCTCTTCTCAGAGATAAGCTACCAACGCCCTATCTGTAAGCATATTTCAGTAATTTGATTTTAAGAAAAGGAAGCATTATTTCTACTTCATCTCTGTTATTATGGTTATATGTGTATTCTGTTGCATTCCTGCATAAATATGGATCAATGATATCAAAGTGGTATGCTCTTTCTCTATTTTTATTTTCATTTCCCCAATGCAATCAGGGTACAAGGAGTTTGGGCTTGATCTGGTTGAACCGTTACAAGATCAGCCTCGAAAACCCCGACGACCTCCCATGGAAGAAGGAAAGAAAGAAGAGGGATCATGAGATCCTATCAAAATATTTCTCTAGGAGGCCCTCAAGAAATAGAGGAAGGCGATGATGAATAACTTTTCCCTGATCCTTCAATGACTGCCCACCTGCAACACATCTACATCCAGCACGTCTGCCAACAGGTCCGCGAGATCCTAGACAAATCCAATATCAAGTTCATCAAAATTTTCCCCTCATGGAGGAAATTAACGCAATGGGGAGCATTGCTTCCTAAGGAGGGACGAATGATCCAGGTGGATATCAGTGGCCACCCACCTATTCCATTTGGACCCGCACCATCAATTCCTTCAGTTTTCAACTTCAGCACAACTTACTATTTTTAGCACGTTTTCGGGTCCTGCACTCCCGGAACCGTTTTGGGCCCCTAATGATCCAGGTGGATATTGGTGGTCACGTGCCTATTCCATTTGAACTCCCACCATCAGTTCTTTCCATTTTTAAGTTGCAAAAAAAATTACTATTTTTAGCAGTTTTTCGGGTCTTGAACTTCCGGAACTATTTTGAGGCCCTAAACGACGTTTTTTTGGGAAACCGAGAGCAACATGGAAATTAGATTGATGTTTGTCACTCAAAAATTGTATTCCTTGGACAGATATTTCTAATGAGCTATTGAGTGCGTCAAACAGAGATTGTATGCCAAAGTTATGTCCTCGGGAAGTTGGAACACCAATTTACCCAAACGAGACCCACAATTTTGGCACTTCATCTCCTAGGGTTAGGTTTTTGAATGTTTAAGTTTTTACATTGTTTCTCAACAATAAATAGGCCTTCAAGCCTCATTGTAATACAATGGAGGGGTCTATAGCAGTCACATATCTTCTCAGAGATATGCTACCGGTGTACTCGCCGCTCATTTCCATTATGTCTCAATGTAACACAGTTCAGAGACCTATAGCTACCACATCTCTTCTTAGAGATAAACTTACCAGAGCCCTTGTTGTTTATTTCTATTACAGATGTATTGTAACACAGTTCAGAGGCCTGTAGCTGTATTATAACCAATTTACCCAAAAGAGACCCACAATTTTGGTGCTTCATCTCCTAGGGTTAGGTTTTTGGATGTTTAGGGTTTTACCTTGTTTCTCAACAATAAATAGGCCTTCGAGCCTCATTGTAATACAATGGAGGGATCTATAGCTGTCACATCTCTTCTCATAGATATGATACAGGTGCCCTCGCCACTCATTTCCATTATGTCTCAATATAACACAGTTCAGAGGCCTATAGCTGCCACATCTATTCTCAGAGATAAGCCTACCAGTGCCCTAGCTGTTTATTTCTATTATGGCTATATTGTAACAAAATTCAGAGGCCTGTATCCGCCACATCTCTTCCCAAAGATAATCTACCAGTGCACTGTCTGTAAGCATATTTCAGTAATTTGATTTTAATAAAAGGAAGCATTATTTCTGTTGCATCTCTGTGCTTATTGTTAATGTGCATTATGTTGCGTTCCTACATAAATCCATATCAATCACACCTAGCATATTGGGAGAAGTTAAGACATGTTATGGATATGTTAAGGAATTAATAAATATCATGGAAATATTATTTCTCTAGTCATAGAATGCATTTTTAGGTTATGCAGAGATAAAAGAATCTACTTCGATGCATGCAAGACAAATATAGAGACTACAGTAGTTAATTGGGTTTAAATTCACATTAATTATTTAATTGGAAGAATTTATTGTTATTGATATATTCCACACAAAATGATTTTCCAATGGCATTTATATGAAGTTTAAGCATAAGGTGAGTAGTAAAACTATCCCACATTTGGTGGAAACATTTTTTTGCATACATTTTTGGTGGGCTAGAGTTATTAAATGCATGAAAGAAGGTAGCATGTCTAAATGTGATTTTTGTGTGTTCACTTATAAAATTGGAGAGGATTTTATACTTATGAGGAAAATTTTTAACTTTTAGAAACAATATTTATTAATTCTATCAATGGAAATATGTATGTCCATATATTAATGACTATAGGCCTGTGTGATAACTCTTCTCACTTGTAAAATATTACTAAGTATAAAGCTAAAGTATGTGAGAAGTAAAGCATGTGTGAAGGTAAAAGGTTATGTTCCATTGCTCTGCATGAGGTGGGGTAAAAAAGGAAATGTTCAATTCATAATTGTTTTGGGAAAGCTGTCGAGGTATTTAGACTTGGGCATAAATGATAAATAATAAAGGTTTTGGTGAATAAATCAAGATGAGCTAATAAATGATTATTTTCTTCGTTGGACATTGAAGCAATTATTTTGTGGATATGAAGTAATGAAATAATATAATTATGGGAGTAAAGTTAACGATTTTAGGTAAAATATTTACCTAATAAATATCATGTTTAGAAACATAGAGATGAGTTATGTGGAAATTGGGAAATGATTTACCTAGTTTCCATAATTAGACATGATAAATCATGTATGCGATACAGTGGCATTAGAGAAAAATGGTAGCACTCCCACACCCTGAGTTTTGATCTTGTTGAGAAATCTAGGGGAAGCTAGATAAGGTGATTTTTATTACTTTGTTAACTACTTGTGACGTTCTTTTTACTCAAATTGATGTTCTTGTTATTATATTCTTCTTTCACTTGATTATTATTGTGTTCTTTATCATCAAATAGCTACCAGAAACTAAATATCAAAGAGACAAGAGGACACAAAATGTAGGCTACTAGCCAGGGCAAAAACTTGTCCTCTTGAGAGAAAAATACACAATAATTCTTCTCTTCTTATAGAATGTTCATATGATGAATCCCAAGACTGATCAGAATCTGGATCATGGGAAAAAATTAGCTCAAAAATGAAAGTTCTCAGAATTTCATCAAACCAGAATGACAACAACCAACACATTGTAAGGAATCCAACACAAATTGTTTCGTTGAAAACTGAGTTCGGATGAAGGTGTTATAGTTTGCTTATCACCGTTCAAAATAGGCAAATTTAAAAAAAAATATTGCAGAACAACTACAACTGATGACATGGAAATCTAGTCAGCATGCATAAAATATTCTTTAGTTTTTAGTCCAATGGGATTGTGGCAAGTGTCGCTGCGGGATTCACCAGTTTAGTTTGTGGAGGTAAAAATCGCTCAATGTCCTTAAAGGTTGAATGCGGGTTCATGATATTTATGTGTGGGAATTTTTTATTATTATTATATATTAAGGTTGAATTATATGTGTGTGTGTGTGTGTGTGTGTGTGTGTGTGTATATATATATATATGATTTAATTATCATATTATATATATATATTAATATTTAATATTAATTTCAAAAACTTATATATATATTCCACATTTAATTTAAAAACCCAAAAGTGTGACGTTAAACAAACATTACAAAGGTGTAGACATATTTCAATTAGAAAGGTTTATTTAAAAACACTATGGTGTCATACATAACCTAAAGTCCATTTAAAAGGTTCCCATGTATTAATGTTATGGTGGAGTATTTTCATTAAAGTCCTATTTAAAGGTCCCCATGAATTAAAATTATTATGGTGGAGTATTTACATTAAACATGGAGGTAGCATATTAAAGTTTAGTGGCACATTGGAGCGCAAGTTTAATGGTATCCGATGGCGAATATAACAAAGGTTTTACGAAGGTTGAAACAACGTGTATATAATGGTGCAAAAGACTTATGGGGGTCGAGGTTGGGGCTCGACCCCAAGACCTCCCCCATTACATTGAAATCCTTCACAAATGGTCCAAGCAAGAGGATCTTGAAAGGCTTGGCACCTAACCAATATTTATGCTGCATCAGTTTTCTAATGGCGGGTTCAGAGGGGGCCAACCCCCTCCCATGTGATCATAACGCAGCACCGTGGTGCGAAGGCTAACAACCGGCGGAAAGATTATCAACATAAACCTGTTTATTAACTGCTAATCTGATACTTATCATTTAATTAATCCAACACCTAACTAGCAGCAGATTTAGCGAGCGCCACCATTTTCGGCGGGAATTTCCAATTTGTTAGGGTTAGTTGGAGTCCTTCCAAATTTGGAGGAGTAATTGGGGGAAATTTTGTTTTTTCCATAACTGAGTCAATTTTCGACCAATTTTTTTATCAAGGATAGTCATTCTTAGCATATTTGAATGCTATGAATCCATTGGAACAACTTGCAGAGGTAATGGAGCTCATATACAGGTGTTTTGGGACACTTGAAGAATTTTGAAGCCTAGGGCTACCAGGAGGGAAGGCAATGTCTAGATCAGCTGAAGGCCATTTTCATTGAATGAAATGTCAATTTTTGATGTATTTGATGTTATAAACATAGTGGTATAGTTTATAGAGGCGTTGGAGCACATATGAATGTGAATTTTCACTTTTGATATTAAAAAAGCCCATGGCCACGGGGGTTGGAGGTCAAGCCTAGAGGAGTTGGTAACCAAATTCAGAGATTGTATAGTAATTTTTGGGGTATTTGAGTGTTCTGAAGCCAATGAAAAAGTCAAAAAAACCCATTGGAGCAACATTTGTGCTTGTAATCAGACATTTTACTCATAATCCCAAGAGGGCCTAACTAGTTAAAGCAGGTCCATGGAGATGTAGCCAAGGAGGGGTGAACTCCATCATCATCCATTGTGTTATGTGATTGTTGTGAGTTATATTTCAGTAGTTAATTTTCTATAATGATTTTAAAATTTTTAATTAACTCATAATTTGATCCTTAAAAACACATGAAACTACACACATAAAGCCCCTTCACAAGTGGTTAACATGAGATGATCCTAATCACACTTTTAAATACTGATGAGCGATTGCATAGGAATGACAAGTTTGCCCATATTCAGATAAAATACATATGACCATTGATAAATAATTCTCCAAGACTAAGTCAAACTTCTTCTTGATGAAATTGCTTCAAAGATTAGTCCAAGCCAAAAATTTCTTTCTAGCTGCTGCAATTTTTCTCCTTCGACCAAAATTCTCATACATTTAATTTCGGTTGTGCTTTTGGCTATTGCAGAAACCCTAGATTTTGAACGTGTGGGAAAAGATGGTGATTTTGTCCTTCTCTCTCCTTCACTTTAATTGGTTCCTCTTCCTTGTTGACTCGGCTTCCTTCCTTGATCTTCCTTGCTACTAAATTTTGATCCTTTAGTGTGACTGCAATTTGGTCTTGCTGCAACTTATTGATTCCCTAATTCTTCTTCGCACATGTGTGAGATTCAACCCTTGTTTTCTATCCTCTTTTTTGCTGATTTTAGGCCTTCTTCTCTTGGTAGATAAAAAATTATAGATTCACCTTAAGTGAGGTCGAGTTCTTCTTATTTATAGGCTTCACATGTAGGTCAAACAATGCTTCATGAGGCCGAATTGTCACTTTGTATGACGAGTTGATCTTGGAGGGAGTATTATGACACTTTTTACTTACAATAATTTTCTTTACATTATACAATATTACCAATAGGGTATTTTACATTGAAAATGAATCAATTGACTTCTTGAATTAATGACAAAAACCTAGATGCACGCAATGGGTGCTTGATCTATAGAAAAAATGTTCTTGAGCATGAAACCCATGCTAAAAAAATAACAATAATTAAATTTTTTTTTTTCTCTTTACATAAAATCATGATTACATTAGGCATTATGAATACCAGACCTAATTACAAATTTCAACACCTTTAAGGGGGTGGGAAGTGTTACATGGGGTCTAGACTAGGTTGACTTGTCCACTAGCTGGGTTGAATTATGCAACTAGCAAAATGTATAATGAATATTCAAAAAAAAATTATCTTCAACTGTGAGGAGTTAGATGGAGTGCCAGATGTTAGACTCCTATACCAATAGGTGTCATTTTTAATGATTGTCTTGATTGAACTATGGAATATGTTCAAACCTTTTTCTTGAGCAAAGGTGTTCCATATTCTTGAAAAACCAAAAAATCAAAAAATTTGAAAAATGTAAAGAGGGTATGCCCTAAAAGAAAAATCAAAGGGTAAGAAAAATAAATTGGTCAAGAAAATGAAAGAAATGAACCCCAAGCAAAAACAAAGGCCAAGGAAAGTGTGCAAGTCCAAATGCCACTAATATTTAATTTTTTGTAAATAATTAATTGTGTGCAGCTTGTCAAACTTTGCCACAATTTATGAAGAGTCAAACTGTTTAAACTTGACTCATTCATTTTTCAATTTCATGTTGTAGATTAGAGAATAAATATCTGACCAAACAGTTTAATCTTGGCAGATAAGTAGATAGGTAGAGTGAATAAAAGGAGCTCAACAGTTTACACTGAGCCCTTGGATGTAATAAGGTTAGAATGAGATAGATCTACCATGTAAAAAGAAAAAAGGTTGATAAGGGTTTGCAAGTCCAAATGAACCCTAATAAAGAAGAGAAAATGGTAGTGTCAAGTAGATAGGGTAGGTAGATGGTGTTGCAAAGTTTTATGTGATGAATGATGGTGCTAAATATGTTTAATTTTTTACCTTCATCACAAGTACTGAAGCAGAAAATGCACTGGAAAATTCACAGAAAGCAAAGTCAAAATCATTAACTTCCCATATCACTTTCTCCCTAATATTTTTACTAATTTCCCCAAAGTGCTAAGGTATTTGGAGATTAAAGGGGCTCAAGGCATTTCCTTGACTTTTGGAGGGACCGGACCCTCGGCCTAATGATCAAAAAGACCTAAGTACTTGAAGTTGTTTATCATTATAATCATTCACCTTTAACCTTTTCCTAAGTAAAATCCAATTTTACTTAGGAAAATCATGCCATATTTCATAAAATCCCCTCAAAATTACTTGCTATTCTATGTTTAAGTGTTGAAATTTAGATGATGTAATTTACTTCAGAAATCTTCACTTTCTTAGTTATAGTTAAGTATTTTGAGTTTACCTTGTCCTTTGTCATATTAACTTTTGATTTATTTATTAAATCCCTAGTAAAAAGACCTTATCCTATAGTACTTAACTCCTTTTTACATGAATATCCCAAAAACACCTCTTATTATAAGTTTTGGCCAAAGTTTATTAAATCCCCTTTGATTAATAAAAAACCCCCAATAAAAACCCTTTGGCTAAAAATACCCATATAAAATATTTCCCTACCCTTATGGTTAATAAATAACATTTATTTATTACCATATACTAAAAATATATGAAAAAGGGTTTTTAACATATAGTTTTATATGTTCAAAATGAAAAATAAATGAACCCGAAAAGTTTTAATTCAAAACAAAAACTTCAAAAAAATCCCCAAATCTTCCGTGACCCATTCCCTTGGCAATTTAATTTCCCCCCGACACTTTAACCACGGTTAAAAAACTCTTAACCCTGTCGCAACCCCAACTTTCATTAGACCACGAGATTAATTAATCATCGGGATTAATTAATAACCATTCGTTCCGCCAATCAAACGCCCCCCGGGACATTTAATTTAAGTTAATCATGTTTTAAAACCCCGTCGGGCCCGCACGTTAATACTCTGCCAATTCCACGTCCCCTCCACCGTCAGATCGCCCTCCCGAAGATCAACGACCCAGGATCATTCCGCTGGCCGTCTTGCGTCCGAAAGTTAACGAGCGGGGGTACGGTGGTTTTGGAATAGTCCTCCCACCACGTGTCAAACGATTAATGGAATCGCTTCCCCCGCGCTGAATACCACCATCTCCCAAAGAGCGGTGCGGAAATTACCGCTTACCGCCCGGTCCCGGTGACGCATCCTCCCGTACCGGATGACGTCATCCTCGAAAAAATCAAAATCCCCATTGACTTGTAAATAAAACAAAAAATCGTGTTTTTCTGTCATTTTCACTGCTGAAAACGACTACGTCCTCCTCTGAAAAATTTGAAAATTCCGCTGTTTGAGACGCCGCCAACCAAATTGCCGAACGCCATTTCTAAACCAGTGCTCAAGCATCCATCCGCCATTGGTCAGTACCTGTAAAATTCAAATTTCTCCATTAAATAGGTATTTATTCAAATTCCTGCTGAAACTCTTTGAAAAATCCACTTTCCTGTGTTAAAATTCATGCCAGAGTCTGAAAAAGGGTTAATGTTAGTCTATTCGAGTTCCTGCAAGTAAAATCAAAGCTCCTAGAATCAAAATTGCGCCCAGTCTGTGAAGAAAACCCAGAAACTTCCATTTTGAATACACAAGAACCAAAATGGAAGCTCCGGCAGCCTTGAATGTAACCCCATTGAATGCCCCTCACAGAGAGTTAGAATACTTACCATTAGTGGATAAAGACTTCCAAATTAAAGACTTAGGTTTCGATGAAAGTCCTCTTTGAAGTTATTGTCGCTGCAGAGACGATTATTCGAAGGGTCTAGATGTCATTGGATTGTGGGAATCCAATTTCCCGAGATATCTTATCCCCTCAGTCTATGTTTTCCCAGAAATTATCCACTACTGTCACTCCAACTATGATTCGACTCAAAGGGCAGTGCTGTCTCCTGATCAGAGTATCCTTTTCCCCATCACTCCTCAAGCTATCAATAAAATGCTCTATTTTGAACCTGATCAAGATCTTACTCCTTTTTCCATGGAAGAACTACTTGAAAAGTCCACCCAACTGTCCCCAGAAAAATTGAAATGCATTTGCCAGACTTTTATGTTGCCTGAACATCAACCTAAGGGGCCTCCTCCATATGGTTTTGCTTACTTTAATAATTTAGGCAGACTCATCCTGAATATGATATCCTTTGTCATGGGTTTCAATACAAGTGAATATGTTGATGAAATAACCCTGGTGTTGCTGTCTATATTTACTCCTGGGCAACCTCCTGCAGTAAAATATGACTTTGCCTCTTTCATTGCCAATAAAATCCATGACTAGTTCATGAAGCTAGATAATGAGAAAGTGTTTAAATATTCCTCAGTCATTTACCATCTCATCATCTATTATCAATCAGAGAAGTTCCCTTTTCCTGTTAAAAAGCTTGATGTAAAGGGAAACCCTAGATCTGTTATATTTTGGTTTGCCATAACTCACTCTTCCTATGATTCTCCCTATTCCTATGCTGAGTTCATCGATCTTTTTGTATACCCTGCAACTACCTTATTGACAGGAATTCCCCCTCCAAGGCTCAGTAATGAGATTAAGAAGACTTTGCAGCTTTCAAGGACATATAAAGTTGGGGACTGGTATTTATACCAAAATCATTCAGTCATCAGAATATATGGATGTGAATTGCATCCATTCAAGTTGCCAAAATATGTGCCTATGAGACTTTTTGCCTTGGAATATTTTAGGCAAATGAATAATTCTGATATGATTCATTTTTGTAGTGTAAAAAAGAAAGCCCAACTCAGGATCAAAAGTCAATTAGGTCCCTTCATATGCAACTCTAGGGACGCTGAGCGAGAAGCAGAAGATATACTACAAAACCGTTACAAGTTACAAAGGAGTTTCCGTTGGGTTCCTTATGATCCATTTGGTTTTATCTGTGATAAAAGAATGAAGAACAAATCATCCCCATACTTTCACAACAGGATTCCTGAAATAGAACAATATGCTAATCAAGATGAGTGGGTGGAAGGAACACTAGTTGAGGAAGATAGTGAAGAAGACAATATGAACAAAATTATGAAAGACCTTGAGAAAAACTTTGACTTAGAATCTTTTGGGCAAGTGCAGGTACCTCATATTGGCACTTCTTCAGCAGGAAATCTTCAAAAAGGATTACAGGAAATCAGTTCACCAATTGCAATTGAATCTAAAGGTAAAGGCAAAGAACCTGAGGTACAGGTCATTGAAACTTTCATTATGTCAGAAAAGCCTCAAACCTCCAAGGCACCAGATCAAACACAGGTTTCCCCTGTTCAAGTTAATCATCCTGAGGATTCAGAATTACAGACTCCATCTAATATGGAAATAGGCAAGAAAAGGCAGGTTCCAGATCCTACTCCTCCCAAAGAATCTTCAGAGCTACATCAAGATAAAAAGCAGAAACTCAATCCACTCCCAGAAGTGGAAACTATAGATGAAATAATTGATGATGAAAGAGAAGATAGTCAACTAACTGGCACAGTTAGTGAAACACACACAGGCCACAAAGGAAAAGCATTGCAAAAATAGTTGAGTACTGAAGTATCTTCTTTTAAGCCACCAAAAACAGATACAGGTGATATAAAAATAAATTTTATTAATATAAAGGCAAAGAATGATCCATTGAGAATGAAGGTATATGATCAATATCTGAAAATGGCTCCACATAATCAGGAAAGATTAATGTCAGCATTTGACATTCAACAAGGCAAAATGATGATGAGCCATTTCAAATCCAAGGTGCCAAAACCCATGACAACATCTGATTATATTAGGACCAATTTTGAGGTCCTGGCAAAAGACATTCATCCCTTGGACCAGATAGAGTTGCATAAACAAACTGGGGAAATGGTATATTCCACTCTTACTGATAAGGCCATGTCAACCCTTAGGCTGCAAGATTATTTAAATAATACAAACACCCAGTTGCAAATTGATAAGGCCTCTTCTCAGGCAAAAGATAACAGAATAAAGTCTCTGGAAGACATAATCATCAGTTTGGGTCACAACCCCAAAGATATCAAAAGCATTGAGGCACTAATTAAAAAGAAAGATGATGATATTGCTGCACTGAGAAAGCAGCTAAAATTGCCAGCCTTGAGGCATCCCCAGACTCAAGAGGTTTTGAAGGAAAATTCACAGGAAGAAATGATGGAGTTGCTCTTAAGAATGACTGAGCAACTGAGTGAAACAGAGAAAGAATTGGAACAGGCATTAAAAGAAAAACAGGCTATCATGCAAACATCTACAACAGAGATCACTACAGGTACCACAACAACAGATCAAAAAATGGAGTCATCACAGGTAAACACTTCCAGTTTAAGTTCTGATGAATTGATAAAACAAATGGAAAGTTTAAAACTCAGAGTCACAGAACTTCAAACCACAAAATTCCAGTTAGTGAATTTGGAGCAGAAATATGATATGTCTAAAAAGACTGTTGCTGATAATACCAGAGAAATTAAAAGGCTGGAAAAATTGGTTAAGGCTTTAGAAAAAGATCTTTCATTAGATAAGCATTTGAGAGAAATAAATGAAATTCTTTGGGATAATATAATTGAAGCAATAAAAAGTATTTGGTCCTTTGTTCAAACAATCTTTGAACAAAATGAATTGATCAAGGTAGCTCAGGAAGAAATAGACAAAACAAGAGATGAATTAAGGGGCAGACCTAAACAAGCCAATCAACTTATACAGTTTTTGAACACCCAGACTAGGCAACAACTTTCAGAGCTTGGAATTGATGACAGGACATGCACTATTTTAGAAATAAAAAGAGTTTTTACCAAAAGAACTCTTATGCAAAATTTGGAAAGGAAATGCTCAGATATTCTGGAAGAAATTAATGCTTTCAAAGGAAAATTTCAGGTTTTATTGGACAATGGGTTACCCAGTCCTATGCTCTCAGAGGACAAGATAATGGACCTGGAAACCTATGTTACTAAAATAGATATCCATGCTCATAACGTAACTGCTCATTTTATCAGTTCGTCAGAAGAAACATTGCCAACAGGGAGGAATCTCTACGATAGGTTAAAGAATTTGTTTCATCTTGAACATGAAATAAAGTATTTGTTCCCTAGTCAGCCCACTTTTTACAGATACACAGAGGCCGATGAGACATTGAGAAAACTTAAAAGAACCATAATAGCAGAAGATCAATGGTGGGAAGACTTATTGGAAATTTTGTAAAATTTATCTTCAGGCAGAGAATTTTGTCTTTTACCATCATGTAAAGGATAAATAATGAGCACAGGTTAAAGAGTATCAGTTGGACAGTTGAAAGAGTATCAGTAGAAACGAAGAGTATCAGGCAAGCAAAAGAATTACTCAAAGGGACAGCATCGAGCCCTATTATAGCACCTGCCTCCAGCACATCCTCAAAAGGAGGAAACAACACATCAGCAATTACTTTTTGTCCTATCTACGAGACCATTTGTCTCCTTTTTATTGTAACTTATTCATTAGTCACCCTAGATTATTGGCTAGGTTAGTGTAAGATATTTTCAATCATTTTTTGTATAAATAAACCCTCAAAGAGAGTATTGAGGGTGGATTCTACTACTTTGTTGTGACATTGATGTTTTTGGAATAAAAGTGTTTTGGAGAAATTTATTTGTGGCTTGCTGGATGACAATTTGAAGCTCGGGACTTTTTGCAGGATTCATGTGTCGGACTGCAGTTCAATAAGTCTTTCTATCTTATGTCTTAAGTTTTATATCTGTTTATATTATCATCGTGTCCATTTCTGAATAATTGACATAAAAGAATAAATTAGAATTTACTTTATTGTACTCTCATTTCAATTGTGATTATTCTAAATGTTTTCCTCTAAATTAGTTATAAGCAACGAATTCTTAATTGCTCTTGCTTCTCTAATTCAAGCATATTGATTACTATAGTAAAGAATTCTTCACTGCTCTTTATTTGTAATCATTCCATTTCTTTCTTTTGAACATGTTGAAAGATTCTTGAGTTCCTTTCATCCCTTCAAAACCCATTCCATCCACTTTAATTCCTAAAAATTGTTCTATGTTTGGCTATCTTGC